>CP129448.1:14335000-14697500 GCA_030445155.1 Quercus variabilis | reverse complement strand
TTTTCTTTTAAAAAAACAACAACAATAACAATTTAAAAAATAAAACTAAATAGCATTAATCCAAAATAAAGTTTTAAAGAATATAAAAAATTATCAACTTGAAGTAGAGATGCAAGAAAAGTAAAAAAAGTCCACCAAAAAATTGAGAGAGAGAGAGAGAGAGAGAGAGAGAGAGAGAGAGAGAGAGAGAGAGAGAGAGAGAGGATCATTTATTTTGTAAGGGAAAACTATGCATAGAATAGAAAAGATAGTGACAAATTTATAGTAAGAGAGTGTGAATAAGAAGAAACAAAAATAATGAAGATGAAGGGAAAGAGGAAGAATGATATTAATGTAGAGAATAGTAGAGAGATGAAAAGGTAAGTGTGGGGCCAAAAGATTGGGCAGCCCTGGCCTACTCCAAGCCAGGCCCAAATGGCCCACTCCAAGGAAGGATGACTATCCGAGACCAATTTAAGGGGAAACTCTTCTTTAGATCCACGTCAAGGACCCCTTTCGTCCTTGGCATACTGAGGATAATTGTAAGGGAGGGGGGGACAAACCTAGAGCAAGTTGTTACCTCCACACTTAATACGCTCACTTAACCCTTCTGGCTGCATTAATGGGGATGCAACCCCCGAGCAGGGCTACATCGATCAGGGTGAACCACTTGAGCACGGATACGACCTCTGATGGGACAGGCAGCCAGAGGAGAGACCAATGAATGATCAACAAAAGAAGGAAGAGAGTAATATATAAAGGATACGAGCAAAGTGCAGAAGAAAGAGAAAGAAAGAGAAAGAAAGGGAAAGAAGAGAAAGAAAGAGAAAAGAGGAATAAAGAGAGAGACCTGGGAAACAAGCCTCCTCGGCCATTGGCCGAGGAACATCCCTTAATTGTAAATTGGTCTAAGTGTTCTTTCAATAAGATATAAAGTAGTTCCGGCCCGGTGAAGGCCGGCCAGTGCCTAAACCTTCGATCCACTCCCTACAAATTCATTGTTTTGGGTTCGTTGGGCCTTCAACCCACATCTTTTGGGTTTGGACTACGAAAACTAACCCCACAATTGGCGCCGTCTGTGGGAAGGATTAGTGCACTGGCCGGTGCAACCGGCGATCGTTTTAAGTGATCACTTCACAGAAGGTTGTCCTTACACCCGCCCAAAGCCGCCACATGTTCTCAAACTCCAGCCACAATCCTGACGGGGTTATTGAAGGGGCTAGGAAAATTGAAGGGATGCATTTCAAATTGAGTTTGGGAGTTCATGGAGTGTGAAGAGACCTTCTCCCCCGAAGAGTCCTATATAGAGGAGAAATGTTGGTAAGAATTAAATCCACGCAGAACACGAAAAGAGAGTGGTCAACAGTGCTAATCACGGAGCTACCAAATTTCGAAGGGCCATAGACTGTTGGATGTGTGCTAATTCACGAGGACATTAATGAGGACGTGTCTCGTGCATCAAAACATCAAGCGCATCAAAACATCAAGCGCGAAAAACGAAGCGCCAAAGGACGCCTCGTAAATGAAAAAGATGAGACTCGAACTAAAGGCGAGACAAAACGCCACGTGTAAGGTCATAATATAACTCGAAGAGGAATCACCTCCAATGAAGCGGTCCGAAGACAAACCCCTACTTAGGGAGAAATGAAAGCATTAGGCAGAACCGAGGCATTGCATGGTCCTCGGACTCAAGCTTATGGGGAAACTAACCGCTCAGCTATACCCGGGTACTAGAGAGAACCAAGGTATTGCATGGTCCTCAGATTCAAACATATGGAGAAACTAGATACTTACAGAGAAATGAAAACGTTAGACAGAACCAAGGCATTGCACGGTCCTCGGACTCAAGCCTATGGGGAAACTAACCGCTCAGCTATACTTGGGTACTAGAGAGAACCAAGGTATTGCATGGTTTTCGGACTCAAACCTACGGGGAAACTAGAAACTTACAGAGAAATGAAAGCGTTAGACAGAACAAAGGCATTGCTTGGTCCTCGGACTCAAGCCTATGGGGAAACTAACCGCTCAGCTATACTTGGGTACTAGACAGAACCAAGGTATTGCATGGTCCTCGGACTCAAACCTATGGGGAAACTAGATACTTACAAAGAAATGGAAGCGTTAGACAGAACCAAGGAATTGCATGGTCCTTGGACTCAAGCCTATGGGGAAACTAACCGCTCAGCTATACCTGAGTACTAGACAGAACCAAGGTATTGCATGGTCCTCGGACTCAAACTTATTGGAAAACTAGATACTTACAGAGAAATGAAAGCGTTAGACAGAACCAAGGTATTGCATGGTTCTCGAACTCAAACCAATGGGGAAACTAGATACTTATAGAGAAATGAAAGCGTTAGACAGAACCAAGGCATTGCATGGTCCTCGAACTCAAGCCTATGGGGAAACTAACCAATCAGCTATACTTGGATACTAGACAGAACTAAGGTATTGCATAGTCCTCGGACTCAAACTTATGGGGAAACTAGATACTTACAGAGAAATGAAAGCGTTAGACAAAACCAAGGCATTGCATGGTCCTCGGACTCAACCCTATGGGGAAACTAACCGCTCGGCTATACCTAGGTACTAGACAGAACCAAGGTATTGCATGGTCCTCGGACTCAAACCTATGGGGAAACTAGATACTTACAGAGAAATGAAAGCATTAGAAAGAACCAAGGCATTGCATGGTTCTCGGACTCAAGCCCATGGGGAAACTAACCGCTCAACTATACTTGGGTACTAGACAGAACCAAGGTATTGCATGGTCCTCGGACTCAAACTTATGGAGAAACTAGATACTTGAAGAAAAATGAAAGCATTTGACAAAACCAAGGCATTGCATGGTCCACGGACTCAAGCCTATGAGGAAACTAATCGCTCAGCTATACTTAGGTACTAGACAGAACTAAGGTATTGCATGGTCCTCGGATTCAAATCTATGGGGAAACTAGATACTTATAGAGAAATGAAAGCGTTAGACAGAACCAAGGCAATGCATGGTCCTCGGACTCAAGCCTATGGGGAAACTAACCGCTCAGCTATACCTAGGTACTAGACAGAATCAAGGTATTGCATGGACCTCGAACTCAAACCTATGGGGAAACTAGATACTTATAGAGAAATGAAAGCGTTAGACAGAACGAAGGTATTGCATGGTCCTTGGACTCAAGCCTATGGGGAAACTAACCGCTCAGCTATACCGGGGTACTAGACAGAACCAAGGTATTGCATGGTTCTCGAACTCGAACTTATGGGGAAACTAGATACTTACAGAAAAATGAAAGCGTTAGACAAAACCAAGGCATTGCATGGTCCTCGGACTCAAGCCTATGGGGAAACTAACCGCTCAGCTATACCTGGGTACTAGATAGAATCAAGATATTGCATGGTCCTCAGACTCAAACCTTTGGGAAAACTAGATACTTATAGAGAAATGAAAGCATTAGACAAAATCAAGGCATTGCATGGTCCTCGGACTCAAGCCTACGCGGAAACTAACCGCTCAGCTATACCTGGGTACTAGACAGAACCAAGGTATTGCATGGTCCTCAGACTCAAACCTACGGGGAAACTAGATACTTACAGAAAAATGAAAGCGTTAGACAGAACCAATGCTTTGCATGGTCCTCGGACTCAAGCCTATGGAGAAACTAACCGCTCAGCTATACCTGGGTACTAGACAGAACCAAGGTATAGCATGGTCCTCGGATTCAAACCTATGGGGAAACTAGATACTTACAAAGAAATGAAAGGGTTAGACAGAACCAACGTATTGCATGGTCCTCGAACTTAAACCTATAGGGAAACTAGATACTCACAGAGAAATGAAAGCGTTAGACAGAACCAAGGCATTGCATGGTCCTCGGACTCCAGCCAATGGGGAAACTAACCGCTCAGCTATACCTGGGTACAAGACAGAACCAAGATATTGCATGGTCCTCGGACTCAAACTTATGGGGAAACTAGATACTTACAGAGAAATGAAAGCGTTAGACAAAACCAAGGAATTGCATGGTCCTCGGACTCAAGCTTATGGGGAAACTAACCACTCAGCAATACTTGCGTACTAGACAAAACCAAGGTATTGCATGGTCCTCGGACTTAAACCTATGGGAAAACTAGATACTTACAGAGAAATGAAAGCGTTAGACAGAACCAAGACTTTGCATGGTCCTCGGACTCAAGCCTATGGGAAAACTAACCACTCTGCTATACTTGGGTACTAGGCAGAACCAGGGTATTGCATGGTCCTTGGACTCAAACTTATGAGAAAACTAGATACTTACAGAGAAATGAACGCGTTAGACAGAACCAAGGTATTGCATGTTCCACGGACTCAAACTTATGGGGAAACTAGATACTTACAGAGAAATGAAAGCATTAGATAGAACCAAGGCATGGCATGGTCCTCGAACTCAAACCTATGGGGAAACTAACCGCTCAGCTATACCTTGGTACTAGATAAAACCAAGGTATTGCATGGTCCACGAACTCAAACCTATGGGGAAACTAGATACTTACAAAGAAACGAAAGCGTTAGACAAAACCAAGACATTGCATGGTCCTCGGACTCAAGCCTATGGGGAAACTAACTGCTCAGCCATACCTGGGTACTAGACAGAACCAAGGTATTGCATGGTCCTCGGACTCAAACCTCTGGGAAACTAGATAATTACAGAGAAATGAAAGCGTTAAACAGAACTAAGGCATTGTGTGGTCCTCGGACTCAAGTATATGGGGAAACTAACCGCTCAGCTATACCTGGGTACAAGACAGAACCAGGGTATTGCATGGTCCTCGGACTCAAACCTATGGGGAAACTAGATACTTACAGAGAAATGAAAGCGTTAGACAGAACCAAGGCATTGCATGGTCCTCGGACTCAAGCCTATGGGGAAACTAACCGCTCAGCTATACCTGGGTACTAGACAGAACCAAGGTATTGCATGGTCCTTAGACTCAAACCTATGGGGAAACTAAATACTTACAGAAAAATGAAAGCGTTAGACAGAACCAAGGTATTGCATGGTCCTCGGACTCAAGCCTTTGGGGAAACTAACCGCTCAGCTATACCTGGGTACTAGACAGAACCAAGGTATTCCATGGTACTCGGACTCAAACCTATGGGGAAACTAGATACTTATAGAGAAATGAAAGCATTAAACAGAACCAAGGCATTGCATGGTCCTCGGACTCAAGCCTATGGGGAAATTAACCGCTCAGCTATACCTGGTTACTAGACAGAACCAAGGTATTGCATGGTCCTCAGACTCAAACCTATGGGGAAACTAGATACTTACAGAAAAATGAAAGCGTTAGACAGAACCAAGGCATTGCATGGTCCTCGGACTCAAGCCTATGGGGAAACTAACGGCTCAGTTATACCTGGGTACTAGACAGAACCAAGGTATTGCATAGTCCTCGGATTCAAACCTATGGGGAGACTAGATACTTACAGAGAAATGAAAGGGTTAGAAAGAATCAACGTATTGCATGGTCCTCGAACTGAAACCTATGGGGAAACTAGATATTTACAGAGAAATGAAAGCGTTAGACAGAACCAAGGCATTGCAAGATCCTCGGATTCAAGCCTATGGGGAAACTAACCGCTCAGCTATACTTGGGTACAAGACAGAACCAAGGTATTGCATGGTCCTCGGACTCAAACTTATGGGGAAACTAGATACTTACAGAGAAATGAAAGCGTTAGACAAAACCAAGGCATTGCATGGTCCTCGGACTCAAGCCTTTGGGGAAACTAACCACTCAGCTATACTTGGGTACTAGACAGAACCAAGATATTGCATGGTCTTCGGACTTAAACCTATGGGAAAACTAGATACTTACAGAGAAATGAAAGCGTTAGACAGAACCAAGACATTGCATGGTCCTCGGACTCAAGCCTGTGGGAAAACTAACCGCTCAGCTATACTTGGGTACTAGACAGAACCAAGGTATTGCATGGTCCTTGGACTCAAACCTATGGGGAAACTAGATATTTATAGGGAAATGAAAGTGTTAGACAGAACCAAGGTATTGCATGTTCCTCGAACTAAAACTTTTGGGCAAACTAGATACTTATAGAGAAATAAAAGTATTAGATAGAGCCAAGGCATGGCATGGTCCTCGAACTCAAGCCTTTGGGGAAACTAACCGCTCAGCTATATCTAGGTACTAGACAGAACCAGGGTATTGCATGGTCCTCGGACTCAAACCTATGGGGAAACTAGATATATACAGAGAAATGAAAGCGTTAGACAAAACCAAGGCATTGCATGGTCCTCGGACTCAAGCCTATGGGGAAACTAACCGCGCAGCTATACCTGGGTACTGGACAGAACCAAGGTATTGCATAGTCCTCGGACTCAAACCTATGGGGAAACTAGATAATTACAGAGAAATGAAAGCGTTAGACAGAACCTAGGCATTGGGTGGTCCTCAGACTCAAGTCTATGGGGAAACTAACCGCTCAGCTATACCTGAGTACAAGACAGAACTAGGGTATTGCATGGTCCTCGGACTCAAACCTATGGGGAAACTAGATACTTTTAGAGAAATGAAAGCGTTAGACAGAACCAAGGTATTGCATGGTCCTCGGACTCAAGCCCATGAGGAAACTAACCGCTCAGCTATACCTGGGTACTAGACAGAACCAAGGTATTGCATGGTCCTCAGACTCAAACCTATGGGGAAACTAGATACTTACAGAAAAATGAAATCGTTAGACAGAACCAAGGCATTGCACGGTCCTCGGACTCAAGCCTTTGGGGAAACTAACCGCTCAGCTATACCTGGGTACTAGACAGAACCAAGGTATTCCATGGTACTCGGACTCAAACCTATGGGGAAACTAGATACTTATAGAGAAATGAAAGCATTAGACAGAACCAAGGCATTGCATGGTCCTCGGACTCAAGCTTGTGGGGAAACTAACCGCTCAGCTATACTTGGGTACTAGATAGAACCAAGGTATTGCATGGTCCTCAGACTCAAACCTATGGGGAAACTAGATACTTATAGAAAAATGAAAGCGTTAGACAGAACCAAGGCATTGCATGTTCCTCGGACTAAAGCGTTTGGGGAAACTAACCGCTCAGCTATACCTGGGTACTAGACAGAACCAATGTATTGCATGGTCCTCGGACTCAAACCTATGGGGAAACTGGATACTTACAGAGAAATGAAAGCGTTAGACAGAACCAAGGTATTACATGGTCCTCTAACTTAAACCTATGGGGAAACTAGGTACTTACAGAGAAATGAAAGCGTTAGAAAGAACCAAGGTATTGCGTGGTCCTCGGACTCAAGCCTATGGGGAAACCAACCGCTCAGCTATACTTGGGTCCTAGACAGAATCAAGGTATTGCATGGTCCCCGAACTCAAACTTATGGGAAAACTAGATACTTACAGAGAAATGAAAGCGTTAGACAAAACCAAGGTATTGCATGGTCCTCGGACTCAAGCCTATAGGGAAACTAACCGCTCCGCTATACCTGGGTATTAGACAGAACCAAGGTATTGCATGGTCCTCGGACTGAAACCTCTGGGAAACTAGATACTTACAGAGTAATGAAAGCGTTAAACAGAACCAAGATATTGCATGGTCCTCGGACTCAAGCCTATGGGAAAACTAACCGCTCAGCTATACCCGGGTACTAGACAGAACTAGGGTATTGCATGGTCCTCGGATTCAAACCTACGGGGAAACTAGATACTTACTGAGAAATGAAAGCGTTAGACAGAACCAAGGTATTGCATGGTCCTCGGACTCAAACTTTTGGGGAAACTAGATACTTACAAAGAAATGAAAGCGTTAGATAGAATCAAGGGATGGCATGGTCTTTGGACTCAAGCTTACGGGGAAACTAACCGCTCTGCTATACCAGGGTACTAGACAGAATCAAGGTATTGCATGGTCCTCGAACTCACACCTATGGGGAAACTAGATACTTACAGAGAAATGAAAGCGTTAGACAGAACCAAGGCATTGCATGGTCCTCGGACTCAAGCCTATGGGGAAACTAACCGCTCAGCTATACCTGGGTACTAGACAGAACCAAGGTATTGCATGGTCCTTAGACTCAAACCTATGGGGAAACTAAATACTTACAGAAAAATGAAAGCGTTAGACAGAACCAAGGTATTGCATGGTCCTCGGACTCAAGCCTTTGGGGAAACTAACCGCTCAGCTATACCTGGGCACTAGACAGAACCAAGGTATTCCATGGTACTCGGACTCAAACCTATGAGGAAACTAGATACTTAGAGAGAAATGAAAGCATTAAACAGAACCAAGGCATTGCATGGTCCTCGGACTCAAGCCTATGGGGAAATTAACCGCTCAGCTATACCTGGGTACTAGACAGAACCAAGGTATTGCTTGGTCCTCAGACTCAAACCTATGTGGAAACTAGATACTTACAGAAAAATGAAAGCGTTAGATAGAACCAAGGCATTGCATGGTCCTCGGACTCAAGCCTATGGGGAAACTAACCGCTCAGTTATACCTGGGTACTAGACAGAACCAAGGTATTGCATAGTCCTCGGATTCAAACCTATGGGGAGACTAGATACTTACAGAGAAATGAAAGGGTTAGAAAGAATCAACGTATTGCATGGTCCTCGAACTGAAACCTATGGGGAAACTAGATATTTACAGAGAAATGAAAGCGTTAGACAGAACCAAGGCATTGCAAGATCCTCGGATTCAAGCCTATGGGGAAACTAACCGCTCAGCTATACTTGGGTACAAGACAGAACCAAGGTATTGCATGGTCCTCGGACTCAAACTTATGGGGAAACTAGATACTTACAGAGAAATGAAAGCGTTAGACAAAACCAAGGCATTGCATGGTCCTCGGACTCAAGCCTTTGGGGAAACTAACCACTCAGCTATACTTGGGTACTAGACAGAACCAAGATATTGCATGGTCTTCGGACTTAAACCTATGGGAAAACTAGATACTTACAGAGAAATGAAAGCGTTAGACAGAACCAAGACATTGCATGGTCCTCGGACTCAAGCCTGTGGGAAAACTAACCGCTCAGCTATACTTGGGTACTAGACAGAACCAAGGTATTGCATGGTCCTTGGACTCAAACCTATGGGGAAATTAGATATTTATAGGGAAATGAAAGTGTTAGACAGAACCAAGGTATTGCATGTTCCTCGAACTAAAACTTTTGGGCAAACTAGATACTTACAGGGAAATAAAAGTATTAGATAGAGCCAAGGCATGGCATGGTCCTCGAACTCAAGCCTTTGGGGAAACTAACCGCTCAGCTATATCTAGGTACTAGACAGAACCAGGGTATTGCATGGTCCTCGGACTCAAACCTATGGGGAAACTAGATATATACAGAGAAATGAAAGCGTTAGACAAAACCAAGGCATTGCATGGTCCTCGGACTCAAGCCTATGGGGAAACTAACCGCGCAGCTATACCTGGGTACTGGACAGAACCAAGGTATTGCATAGTCCTCGGACTCAAACCTATGGGGAAACTAGATAATTACAGAGAAATGAAAGCGTTAGACAGAACCTAGGCATTGGGTGGTCCTCGGACTCAAGTCTATGGGGAAACTAACCGCTCAGCTATACCTGAGTACAAGACAGAACTAGGGTATTGCATGGTCCTCGGACACAAACCTATGGGGAAACTAGATACTTTTAGAGAAATGAAAGCGTTAGACAGAACCAAGGTATTGCATGGTCCTCGGACTCAAGCCCTTGAGGAAACTAACCGCTCAGCTATACCTGGGTACTAGACAGAACCAAGGTATTGCACGGTCCTCAGACTCAAACCTATGGGGAAACTAGATACTTACAGAAAAATGAAATCGTTAGACAGAACCAAGGCATTGCACGGTCCTCGGACTCTAGCCTTTTGGGAAACTAACCGCTCAGCTATACCTGGGTACTAGACAGAACCAAGGTATTCCATGGTACTCGGACTCAAACCTATGGGGAAACTAGATACTTATAGAGAAATGAAAGCATTAGACAGAACCAAGGCATTGCATGGTCCTCGGACTCAAGCCTATGGGGAAACTAACCGCTCAGCTATACTTGGGTACTAGATAGAACCAAGGTATTGCATGGTCCTCAGACTCAAACCTATGGGGAAACTAGATACTTATAGAAAAATGAAAGCGTTAGACAGAACCAAGGCATTGCATGGTCCTCGGACTCAAGCGTTTGGGGAAACTAACCGCTCAGCTATACCTGGGTACTAGACAGAACCAAGGTATTGCATGGTCCTCGGACTCAAACCTATGGGGAAACTGGATACTTACAGAGAAATGAAAGCGTTAGACAGAACCAAGGTATTACATGGTCCTCGAACTTAAACCTATGGGGAAACTAGGTACTTACAGAGAAATGAAAGCGTTAGAAAGAACCAAGGTATTGCGTGGTCCTCGGACTCAAGCCTATGGGGAAACCAACCGCTCAGCTATACTTGGGTCCTAGACAGAATCAAGGTATTGCATGGTCCCCGAACTCAAACTTATGGGAAAACTAGATACTTACAGAGAAATGAAAGCGTTAGACAAAACCAAGGCATTGCATGGTCCTCGGACTCAAGCCTATAGGGAAACTAACCGCTCCGCTATACCTGGGTATTAGACAGAACCAAGGTATTGCATGGTCCTCGGACTGAAACCTCTGGGAAACTAGATACTTACAGAGTAATGAAAGCGTTAAACAGAACCAAGATATTGCATGGTCCTCGGACTCAAGCCTATGGGAAAACTAACCGCTCAGCTATACCTGGGTACTAGACAGAACTAGGGTATTGCATGGTCCTCGGATTCAAACCTACGGGGAAACTAGATACTTACTGAGAAATGAAAGCGTTAGACAGAACCAAGGTATTGCATGGTCCTCGGACTCAAACTTTTGGGGAAACTAGATACTTACAAAGAAATGAAAGCGTTAGATAGAATCAAGGCATGGCATGGTCTTTGGACTCAAGCTTACGGGGAAACTAACCGCTCTGCTATACCAGGGTACTAGACAGAATCAAGGTATTGCATGGTCCTCGAACTCACACCTATGGGGAAACTAGATACTTACAGAAAAATGAAAGCGTTAGACAGAACCAAGACATTGCATGGTCCTCAGACTCAAGCCTATGGGGAAACTAACCGCTCAGCTATACCTGGGTACTAGATAGAACCAAGGTGTTGCATGGTCCTCGGACTCAAACCTGTGGGAAACTAGATACTTACAGAGAAATGAAAGCGTTAGACTGAACCAAGACATTGCATGGTACTCGGACTCAAGCCTACGGGGAAACTAACCGCTCAGCTATACCTGGGTACTAGACAGAACCAGGGTATTTCATAGTCCTCGGACTCAAACCTTTGGGGAAATTAGATACTTACAAAGAAATGAAAGCGTTGGACAGAATCAAGACATTGCATAGTCCTCGGACTCAAGCCTATGGAGAAACTAACCGCTCAGCTATACCTGGGTACTAGGCAGAACCAAGGTATTGTATGGTCCTCGGACTCAAACCTATGGCGAAACTAGATACTTACTGAGAAATGAAAGCGTTAGACAGAACCAAGGAATTGCGTGGTCCTCGGACTCAAGCCTTTGGGGAAATTAACCGCTCAGCTATACCTGGGTATTGGACAGAACCAGGGTATTGCATAGTCCTCAGACTCAAACCTATGGGGAAACTAGATACTTACAGTGAAATGAAAGCGTTAGACAGAACCAAGGTATTGCATGGTCCTCGGACACAAACCTATGGGGAAAGTAAATACTTACAGAGAAATGAAAGCGTTAGACAGAACCAAGGCATGGCATGGTCCTCGGACTCAAGCCTATAGGGAAACTAACTGCTCAGTTATACCTGGGTACTAGACAGAACCAAGGTATTGCATGGTTCTCGGACTCAAACCTGTGGGGAAAGTAGATACTTACAGAGAAATGAAAGCGTTAGACAGAACCAAGGAATTACGTGGTCCTCGGACTCAAGCCTTTGGGGAAACTAACCGCTCAGCTATACTTGGGTATTGGACAGAACTAAGGTATTGCATAGTCCTCGGACTCAAACCTATGGGGAAATTAGATACTTACAGAGAAATGAACGCGTTAGACAGAACCAAGGGATTACGTGGTCCTCGGACTCAAGCCTTTTGGGAAACTAACCGCTCAGCTATACTTGGGTACTAGACAGAACCAAGGTATTGCATAGTCCTCGAACTCAAACCTATGGAGAAACTAGATACTTACAGAGAAATGAAAGCGTTAGACAGAACCAAGGCATTGCATGGTCCACGGACTCAAGCCTATAGGGAAACTAACCACTCAGCTATACCTGGGTACTAGACAGAACCAAGGTATTGCATGGTCCTCAGACTCAAACCTGTGGGGAAACTAGATACTTACAGAGAAATGAAAGCGTTAGACAGAACTAAGGCATTGCATGGTCCTCGGACTCAAGTCTATGGGGAAACTAACTGCTCAGCTATACCTTGGTACTAGACAGAATCAAGGTATTGCATGGTCCTTGGACTCAAACCTATGGGAAAATTAGATGCTTACAGAGAAATTAAAGCGTTAGACAGAACCAAGGAATTGCATGGTCCTCGGACTCAAGCCTATGGGGAAACTAATCGCTCAACTATACTTGGGTACTAGACAGAACCAAGGTATTGCATGGTCCTCGGACTTAAACCTATGGGGAAACTATATACTTACAGAGAAATGAAAGTGTTAGACAGAACCTGGGCATTGTGTGGTCCTCGAACTCAAGCTTATGGGGAAACTAATCGCTCAGCTATACCTGGGTACTAGACAGAACCAGGCTATTGCATATTCCTCAGACTCAAATCTATGTGGAAACTAGATACTTACAGAGAAATGAAAGCGTTAGACAGAACCAAGGCATTGGATGGTTCTCAGACTCAAGCTTATGGAGAAACTAACTGCTCAGCTATACTTGGGTACTAGACAGAACTAGGGTATTGCATAGTCCTCAAACTCAAACCTCTGGGGAAACTAGATACTTACAGAGAAATGAAAGCGTTAGACATAATCAGGGCATTGCATGGTCCTCAGACTCAAGCCTGTGGGGAAACTAACCGCTCAGCTATACCTAGGTACTAGACAGAACCAAGGTATTGTATGGTCTTCAGACTTAAACCTATGGGGAAACTAGATACTTACAGAGAAATAAAATCGTTAGACAAAACCGAGGTATTGCGTGGTCCTCAGACTCAAGCCTATGTGGAAACTAACCGCTCAGCTATACCTGGGTACTAGACAGAACCAGGCTATTGCATAGTCCTCAGACTCAAACCTATGTGGAAATTAGATACTTACAGAGAAATGAAAGCGTTAGACAGAACCAAGGCATTGGATGGTTCTCGGACTCAAGCTTATGGGGAAACTAACTGCTCAGCTATACTTGGGTACTAGACAGAACTAGGGTATTACATAGTCCTCAAGCTCAAACCTCTGGGGAAACTAGATACTTACAGAGAAATGAAAGCGTTAGACATAATCAGGGCATTGCATGGTCCTCGGACTCAAGCCTATGGGGAAACTAACCGCTCAGCTATACCTAGGTACTAGACAGAACCAAGGTATTGCATGGTCTTCAGACTTAAACCTATGGGGAAACTAGATACTTACAGAGAAATAAAATCGTTAGACAAAACCGAGGCATTGCATGGTCCTCAGACTCAAGCCTATGTGGAAACTAACCGCTCAGCTATACCTGGGTACTATACAGAGCCAGGGTATTGCATAGTCCTCAGACTCAAACCTTTGAGGAAACTAGATACTTATAGAGAAATGAAAGCGTTAGACAGAACCAAGACATTGCATGGTCCTCGAACTCAATCCTATAGGGAAATTAATCGCTCAGCTACACCTTGGGGCTAAACAGAGCAGGATCATTACTTGATCCTCAAGCCTACGGGGAGAGTTAACTACAGCATATCCCAAGTTAGGAAATGATCAAATCCCACCTAACCCTTGAGACACAAGAGGGCTGCCCATGCATACGTACTCTCTACATCTCATCATTGTTGCCACAATCGGCTGACGTACAACTCAAGCTAAAATCATGTCGATCAAAGGAAAGGAGGGAAAGCAGGTAGCGCGTACACAAATAAGCAATTCAAATAAAGGGAGATTAAATTAACATTACAACAATGAGTTCATAAAAATTGCATGGCAAGAGCCACAGTACACAGAGAAGAAGCACAACAAAATAGAATGACAACGTGAAAGTAGGGTGAGCCGAGGTGCCGGGGAGTCTACTCCTTTTACTTAGGCTGAACAGAGGCAACCCCCGACCCCTTCGAGCCCTGGCCTGAGGGGACAGTTTGCGGGGATATGGGGAGAGTAGTTGCCTCCTCGGCGGTGGGGGTTGGAGCATCGGAAGGGATCTCCACTATCTCTTGGGGCACCTCCTTGCTCGAATGCTCCCCCAGTTCAGTTGCCCTAACCTTAGGGTCCTTAGGGGCGGCCTCGCAGATAGCAGGGGGTAGTACACATTCTCTGCCTTCCATAGGTCGGACATGGCCTCCACCCCAACTTGTCTAAGGGCCTCAGCCCAAATTTGGGAACAATATCGCCTACACACCCCTGGGATTTAAGCCTTATAGGCGGCCTCTACCGAAACCATCCCATCAGCGTAGGCTGCGGTTTCAGCCTCTTCCTTGGCACGCTCGGCCATCTCCCTACCATGGTCATCCTCGTCCTTGGCCCGCTGGGCCTAGTCTCTAGCCCATTTTGCTACCCTCTGAGCCCCCTCAGCCTTAGCCACGTCAGCCTGCAGGTCAGTGATCTGATTCCTCGCGATCCGCAATTGCTCCTCCGCCTCGCTTAGGCGCTTCGTCTGCTCCGTGGCCTGGGTTTGGGCGCCCTCAAGACCAGACAGCGCATTGTCCCGCTCCCGGGTCATCTCCTTCAGAGCCTCTCGGGCCTTGACGAGGTTAGCTTCAGAATTCTTCAGAGTCCCGGTGGCTTGGTATCGCCAGTCGCGCTCCTTTTTAAGGGCCTCCTTCTGGTCGTTTGCCTCCCCTTCCAACGCAAAGATAGCTTGGATAGCTTGCTAGAATAACCAACGTGCTATAAGCCCAATAAAAGAAAAGGAGTGGGAGAAGATCCGAGGCTAAAGCCCTTACCATCCCCACATATCGCTTAAGGCTGAGGAAGACCTGCTCGTTCGTCAAAGAGTTGAGCTCCGCCATGTCTGCCGAGAGCAACAGGCTCCTCTCTAGTGCATCAGCCACGTGTGTCCCTTCGCCCTCGTTAAAGTCCCTGAGGGAGGCATTATCCCTTAAGGGCTCCCCACGGAGCATCGGGGCTGAGAGCTAGGCCTGAGCCTCGGGCGAGGTGGTGTCGACGACCTGCCTATCCGGATTTCTACCGCCTATCCTCAGCTGCTTGGACGGCCGTAGAGTAGTGTCCCCCTCCTGCGAAGGCACCGTTTTCTCTTCTATAGGCCCCTTGCCCTTGTCCTTCCTCTTCTTGGGTGTGACAGGCACAAACTGAGAGGGCGAGCGTGTTTGGGGAGAAGGAGGGAGCTTCTGCTGAGCAGAAGTCGACTTAGTCTTCGGTGGGGTAGAAGGAAGCTTTTGTTGGGACTTCCCTGGCTAGCCCTCGATCAAGTCCAGCAAGTCGATAGTTGGCTTCCTCTTGTAACCCATTGTTGGTAGAGGGGCTTCAGAAGCAAGGAGGTCTGCTTCGCTCAGATTAGAGTCACCCAAGTCCCCAGGCGGATCCTCGGACCGATCAAGTCGAGCAAAAACGTCAAATGGGTCCACCTCCCTCTCTGGACCTTCATTGGCAGCCTCAGCGAACGGTTGGGAAGAGGAGGGGACGGCTAGTGTGACAGCTTCCTGAGTGGAGGGCTCCTCGGGAATCGAAAATCTGTCCTCGGTTACATTAATCCTCTGAAGCCGAGGATCGTTGGCTAGGATGACATGCTTTAGAACCGGGAACGACTTCTAGGTGGGCGTATACCCCAAGATTAAATGGGCGGCTCTAACTTGATTGTCGTCCTCGTTTACATAAACCAGCGCCCTTAGCACCTTTTGCAAATCTTCCTGGTTAGTCAAATGGAAGTGGCGCTCAAAAGCGTACGGGTCTGCAAACGAAAAACATCGCCATGTTAGCAAAAAGAAAAAGGCAAGAAAACTCAAAACCCCTCCTACTCCTACTGCCCCACCTGGTACCCCTTCCGTCGTTGGGCAGTGAAGGCCATCATGCCATGCCCCTGACACGATGAGGAAGTCTTCGCTAAGCCCCTTGTTGGACTCAGGGAGGCACTAGATGAGTTGCACCCTGTCGTCCCTCGTTTTCAGATAATAAGATTTGTCCCTAAGGTGTTGAAGGTTGTAGCACCAATTCACGTCGTGGTGAGTCAACCTTAGCCCCATCTTCTCATTCAGGACGTCCGCACAACCCAAAATCCTAAAGACATTTATCCCACACTGGGTAGGTGCCAACCGGAAGTGCGTGAGGTAGTCCCTCATCACCGGTCCCATTGGGATCGTCATTCCCCCTTCGAGGAAGGCGGCGATGGAATTACCACTTCACCCTCCTGCTTATGTTAGCGCCAATCCCCATCCTCACTATATCTCAAACCTACATTGGCGAGGATCCGGTAGTCGGCGACGAATTTCTCCATCGTTTCCTTGGTGTGGACATATTTCTTAAACCTACCCATCCCAGTTGACACCTAAAGGAGTTAAGAAATGACAAATGAAGGAGAAGGAATAACGGGAAAGAGAGCTCAGAGAAGGATAGAGCAATTTACTGAAGAGAGGAGGAGCTCCTCGGACAGACTTTCTGTGCTGAAGATGTGAGAGTGTGGCTGGACTCAGAAAGGACGCACGAGAGCTCTTGATTACAAATGAGGAATAGGGAGAAGCAGTTCTTACGAGTATTTATACTCCGAATCGAGGAACGATGTGGGCTTTCCCACCCATAAATGTGAGACGAACCCCCACCGTTGGATGGATAACGCCTCACTAGACGTGGGGAGCACAGAGCAGCCTGAATTCAATAATGGGCATGTTACGTGCTCCGAAACGTCAGCAACGTGCCTTGGGCAGATGAATTGACCCTAGTCCTAACAGGGGTAAGGTCGAGGATGTCAAAATCCTACTCCCTGCTCGAAGATACGTGCAGCAAGATTTTGAGAGGCTATTGTGGGGCCAAAAGATTGGGCAGCCCTGGCCCACTCCAAGCCAGGCCCAAATGGCCCACTCCAAGGAAGGATGACTAGCCGAGGCCAATTTAGGGGGAAACTCTTTTTTGGATCCACGCCGAGGACCCCTTTCATCTTCGGCATACTGAGGATAATTGTAAGGGAGGACAAATTCAGAGCAAGTTGTCACCTCCATACTTAATACGCTTATCTAACCCTTCTGGCCGCATTAATGGGGATGCAACCCCCGGGTAGGGCTACATCGATCAGGGTGAACCACTTGAGCACGGATACGACCTTTGATAGGACAGGTAACCAGAGGAGAAGCCAATGGATGATCAACAGAAGGAGAAAGAGAGTAATATATAAGGGATACGAGCAAAGTGCAGAAGAAAGAGAAAGAAAAAGAAAGAAAGGGAAAGAAGAGAAAGAAAGAGAAAAAAGGAATAAAGAGAGAGGCCTGGGAAACAAGCCTCCTCGGCTAATGGCCGAGGAGCATCCCTCAGTTGTAAATTGGTCTAAGTATTCTTTCAATAAGATATAAAGTAATTCCAGCCCGGTAAAGGCCGGCCAATACCTAAACCTTCGATCCACTCTCTACAAATTCATTGTTTTGGGTTCGTTGGGCCTTCAACCCACATCTTTTGGGCTTGAGTTACGAAAACTGACCCCACAGTAAGGAAGGGAGAAAAATTGAAGAAGTAATGGGGAGATGAAATGGTAAGGGAGAGAGAAAGGTTGGAAGTGTAAATATTAAAAAAAATAAATGTTAAAAACAATTATAGGAAAATTAGAAAGGAAAAAAAAAAAAAAAAAAAAAGCCCTAAAGCTTGAAATGATTCAACGTTTTTTTTTTTTTTTTTTTTTTTTTTTGTTTTGTTTTTTGTTTTTTGTTTTTTGTTTTTTGTTTTTTTTTTTTTTTGTTTTTTTGGTTTTCCTCTCTTTAAGCTGAAAATGTTCAGACAAAACCCTAAAACTGAACTGAAAAGATTTTGGATTGGGCTTGATAGTGGAACTAAATAAATAAGAGGTAGGCTAAATTAATTATACAGATTTATTATAAGGTGATAGTGGAAGTAAATAAATAAGTAGTGGACTGGATTTATTATAGGCTGATAGTAGAAGTAAATAAATAAGTAGTAGACTGCATTTATAAGGTTGAAAATTGTAAAAACCATTTTAAAATTGTAGGACAAATTATATTTAAAAAAAAAAAAAAAAAATGACATGGCAGGTGATGTGGCACAACGTGAGAGCAGCAATATTAAACGCTACGCTTCAATTTTTAGTCATATATAGATTATTTTTTATTGTTTTGTGACTCTATTATTTTATCCATCCCTAAAAGATATTTTTACTGCATTTTAGTTGCATGGACTTGCAATCTTTGCCATATTTTGCGAGCCTCCAATTTCACTAAAACATGAATACTCAATTTGTTACTTTGGAATCTTTGAAAAAAATTATACTTCACATCCTAAACTATGATCTTTATTACACTGCACCTTGGCATCAAGCTTGCTATTAATTTGGATGAAAAAATATAATACAATGTGAAAAGACCTAACTGCTCCTATTCTCAATGCTTTAATAATAAAAGATAAATTACACTTTATCGCCCTAAATTGTACTAATGATTACACTGTTTACCATAAAATTTAAATTTCCATCTAAGTTAACAACAAACTTAATGTCAAGATGCAAAGTGTAAAAAAGGTTATAGTTTAAGGTACAAAAGGTGCATTCAAAAGGTTTAAAGTGCAAGTTGTAATATAGAGTATGTTTTAGGGAGGTAAAATGTAATTTCTTCGAAAAAATTTCATGATTATGACTTTAATTAGTAAATACATATAATATGGTCAAGACATACTTGCATACATCGTAGTGAGCACATGGGAGAGCAAAATGGGTAAAATTTCAAATTTACAAAGTTATTTTATTTGTCCATGCAGTAATTAGTTCCCCCGTCGATTCAAAATCCACCTAACCTATCCAATTGTCATCCTCAAAGAAAGATAGGAAATATAATTTTTTTTTACTAGGAAAATATGATTATTATTTCCTATCAAAAGTGAAAAAAAATGACAAAAGAAGCTAATTATTAATATAGCAATTTATTACTTTCATGAAAATTTTGTGTATAAATAATATAATATAAGGTAATTACAAAATTATACATATATATATATATATATATATATATATATATATATGTGTGTGTGTGTGTGTATAGAAATTTTATATTTTGATAATTTTATGAGTCTCTATAAACCAAAATATATATATCATAATTCACATGTTTGTACTTGAGTTTACCTGGTTACGAAAATTATTTCACTTGAATCTTAAGTGTAATTTTAATTTTTTAAATAAAGTCACAGAATGACATATTCATGTATAAACCAACCTTTAACAAATAAACACAATATAATGAGTATATTATTTCTTTTACGGATTTTATCTGACCAAAATATTGCTTAATATTTATATGAATAGTTTTTTTTTTTTTTTTTAAGGAAACTGTAATACTTAGAACACTATTTACATAAATAGTTAGTTATAAATTAGAATACCATGTATTTTTGCTTAGAATTGTTGGTTGTTCATTTATGATATAACATATAAATCCTACTTTTTTTCTTTTTTTTTTTTTGGGATCAAAGAAATCCCAACCTCAACTCAGCCCATAAAGGTTATGGAGAGTGATTGCCCCAATGTCTTTTAATCGGAGTGGATCTTATATTGGGCCCGCTTTAACTATCCACAATTATGGCTGTGGACTCAGTCCACAAATGTAAAAAGTAAAACATCACAAGAATGAACCTACTGAAAAAAAGTAGCAAATTACTTTTATCCAATTCAATCAGTTTTATTAAAAAGCAAAGGTTGACCAGTTTTAAGACTAATTATTGTCTGAGAGTAGTGTGAAATAGATCTCACTTACTGAAACATTTTTTTTTTTAAGAAACAAATACACACATATAAGAGAGAGGAAAAGAAGTTTTAACACAAAGATACTCTACAACTTTACTCAAAACCTAATGGTAACTTTTAAAGGATATTTACTGAAACTTGAAATATAACAAATTAAGCCCCATTTTTGTTTTTTTTTTGTTTTTTGTTTTTTTGTTTTTTTTTGGTGAAAGAATAAATTGAGCTATACTAGCTAGCATAGCACACTATTCAAAGGCCTTGCAAGTTGCTACATCACAATGGTATAGACGTACAGTGGGTCGAAATGATAAAGGAAATGTTAACCAATCTCATTTATTAATTAAATATTTTTAAAAACTTTTTATGAAAAATGAAAAAAATAATTGATTTTTTTTTTAACAATTTTTTATATTTCTTATGAAAACGGTATTAAAACTTTCTTAAAATAGTTTTTAACAAAATGTCATATTAACAGATGTCTTTAGAGCAATTGTTAATAAACTATTTTTTTTTTAAATGTATGCCATTTTTAAGTAAATTGAAAAAACTGTCAAAATATTAAAAAAAAAATTCTATAAAAATTTTCTTAAAATAGTTCACTAGGACATTTGTTAACATTTTCCTTTAACAAATATTTTAACAGCAATAAGACCCAAATGATAATGGAAGAGTTAAAAACAACATGAGTTTCCATTCTGAAGAGATGCATGTTCTTTTGTTTTTGGGTCAACTCCAAGACTTGGTAACTTAGTAGCCCAATGTGTGGCCCAGTAGGCTCTATTTACGGGTGAACCTCCATCTCCGCTCCTCCCCAATCTGTTTGTTGGACCCTGATCAACAATGATGGTCCCAACTCCCAAACCCCTCTGTTTTTTTTTCCTTAGCTCTCTTCTAAATAAGTTTCATCATTCAAAATATATATTGTGCATGGCATTGGATACAAAATTCTTAATACAGGAGGAAAAAAAAAAAAAAAAACATGATAGCTATGGCTATGGAGAAGCTTACCTTATCGTGACGAAGACCTTTATAATAAGTCATCATTCTTGTACACCTGTGGTGATGGATGATTTCAATATATTAGAATAATAATTTCAATACATTACATTGAATGAGACATTTCTTAGAATATTTAAAAAAAAACATTATTATTAACTTGAGGACAAAGTTTTCCTTCAAACCTTGTAAAACAAATCTCCTCCAAACCATTATGTGGAGAATTCATATGTGTATTAAATCATTTGAGTCACGAAATTATTTAAACTAGTCACATAATAATTATTAATCTAGTCATGCCAGTAAAAGCACATGTTGATGATCATATGAACTATCACATAGTGAATTAGAAGATTTTCTCCAAATCAATTTCATGTTAATGACTTAATGCGTAAATTAAGCTTTCATTTATGTTTTACTAGTAAGAAAATTCATGATGCAAGAATGCCCATTAGTATGATTAACAAATCCCAACCCATTTATCATTTGCGGAATTAGTTACCATATAATTAGATTTTTTTTTTTTTTTTTTTTAATGTGGGATAGAATTCTACTGGAACTTAATTTAAGTATATGTGAATGAAGTTTTCTCTAAGAGACTTAAACCATGATTTTTGTTTTAAACTCATGGAGTGACCATCACTTTTGTAACCTTCAAATGTTTGTGTCAAGTAATTAAGTATAACTAGCAATAATTTAACTTTATGTCATCAATAGAGACATTTATCAAGAGTAATAAGATGTGAGCCAATTTCTTGTGATCTCAACAACTTCAATGGCAGAAATCAACAAATTAAAAATAGGCTTCATTTCACTTTGAGAAAGCTTTTTAATTTTGAATAAGCTATTTAAAAAATATATAAAAAAAATCAAGTGTTTGGGTTTTATAGAAGAGTAATGGACTTATTCGGATACCAAATATAGCATAATGAGCTTATCAAATTTCAAGAGGCACCAATCTATTCAGCTTTGCTAGAATAAAAATATTCCTAAGAGGATGGGACTTTCTAATCGCAATTTAAACATTTGGAGTGGTCTTATCAAATTAGATCAGGTGGTATTGGAGGATATGCTACCAATTTATAACATCTACCAAGGCAAGCATAATATACCTGTGACTAGAAGCATTTGTTAGCCTATATGAGTTCCAAGAAGTTTTCGTCGAATTGAATTAAGCTCAGTAATGACAGCACTCATGTTCAGCCTTTCTCTTGAAAATTCCACAGAACAAGCAACCCCAATTCCAAGTATCAAAATCAGGCATTCTTGACTTTTTGGAATTCCATTGGGACCTTCATTGCCAGTAATGTCATTCATCCTTGTTTCCCCCACTTCTCTTTTTTGAAGAAGAATAGGATCTACAATGTCAAGTATTCTTTCAGGCAAAGCTGCTTTAACAAAGTCATGAAGATTTAAGCTCTCTTGAAATATTTTATCAGTAGGCCTTTTCCCTGTGAATATCTCCAACAATAATATGCCGAAACTATAGACATCACCATATGTTGACACCTCATTTCCCATACCATACTCTGCAATTACACATAATATATATGTAAATGTGAACATAGTTTTGTATTAGAAAAAGAAGAAAAACGATACATATCCTAATAGGTATTAAAGGAGCTTTGTTAGTGGCATTTAATATGAAAGGAAATAAAAAAAGATTAGTCAATAATTTTTTTATATGTAACACTCTATCTTCTACCTAGAGTACATCCATTTTAAACTTGTGCTTTTAGGTTTTAAAATAAAGTAAAAGAATACGGAAAAAGGAAAAACAATTAAATTTAATAAAGGATAATGATATTTACCTGGAGGAGTATAACCAACAGTTCCTCTTACTCCAACGGAGCTTGAATGGTTAATAGGAGAATCTTGGGTTGCATCAAAAAGCAATCTTGCCAAGCCAAAGTCACCTACATGTCCAATCATTTCATCATCAAGAAGAACATTGCTAGGCTTAAGGTCGCAATGAATGACTGGTGTTTGGCAATGGTGATGAAGATAATCCAATGCATTAGCAACATCAATGGAAATATTCAACCTCTGAAGAAGACTCAAACTCCTTGGTTCTTCAAGCATCTCATTTATTCTTGAAGTTGGATGCAACCATTCATCTAGGTTGCCATTTGCCATGAACTCGTATACCAAAGCTTTAAAATCATTACCTTGATAGTCAATACTAGAACATGATGTAAGCACCTTTACAAGATTTCGATGCCTAATGTTTCGTAGAGCCTTACACTCAGCTACAAAACTTTTGGTAGCTCCATGACGCAAAAGGTTGAGCACCTTGATAGCAACTATATGTTTACCTTGATCAAGAATTCCTCTGTACACAGATCCAAAACTACCCAAACCAATTAGATTGGTAGAAGAGAACTCATTGGTTGCATTTAGAATACTTTGGTAAGATATATTTAGAAACAAATCTCTTGAATCACTTGATGTGTTTTCTTTTCTTTTATTTCTTAAAGAATAAAGAAGTAGAAGTGAAAGAATTAAAGTTACTCCAAGAAGCCCAGAAGATATAAAGATTATTAACTTCAAGGTAAGGGTCAACTTCCTCCTCTTGGATTTCTCAAATTTGCATTTAGGAAGTTGAAACTTAGGTATGCCCCCACAAAGCTTCTCATTTCCCTTAATTGCAATTGCACTCACGTTCTTGAAAACTCCCTCCATTGGCACCTCACCCTCAAAATGGTTGTAAGATAGATTCAGAAATTGTAAGAAGACAAAGTGCTCTAAAAATTTTGGAATTTGGCCAGACAAATTGTTGTTTGAAAGATCTAGGACTTCAAGACCTCTTAATGATTCCAAAGATTGAGGAACAATCCCCTGGAAGAGGTTTCTTCTAATGGCTATGAATTCCAGCTTTACACAGCTGCCAAGGCTTGCTGGAATTTTACCAAACAACATGTTTTCAGAAATATCCATTTGTTCTAGATTTTTAAATTTTCCAATTTCCGTGGGAAGGACACCAGTAAATTGGTTAGCAGACAAATTTAAGGTCATTAGTGAGGATGAGAAGCCAATGACTTGTGAGGATATCGAACCATTGAGGTTGTTTTTAGCAAGATTTAAAATAAACAAATTTCGGCACTTGCTTAGACTTAGAGGGATGTTGCCTTCAAGATTATTCTGGTATAAATACAAGTTTGTCAAAATAGTTAAATTTCCAAGAGAGGATGGAATGTAACCATAGAGATTGTTAGTATTTAAACCCAAAAATTGTAACTTCTGAAGCTTTCCGATTTCTGAGGGAATTTTACCTGATAAGTTGTTGTTCCACATATCAAGTCTCTCCAAATTGATCAAATTTCCTATTTCACTAGAAATCTTTCCAGATAATTTGTTATTGTCTAGATGCAATCTAGTAAGAGTAGTTGAAAAATTGCCAATGCACTTAGGCACCTCTCCCCCAAAGTTATTGACATTTATAGCCAAAAAAGTCAGATAGGTGGCATTTGTCAAAGAACAAAGAAAATTCAAGTCGTTTTCCCTTCCATTTCCAAGATTGTTAAGAGTAATGGAAAACCTTGAAATTCTATTTAGCTTTTCCAAAGATTGAACTTTTCCACTAAGTTTATTCTCATTCAATGCGAGTATCTCTAGATTTGAGGCATTAGATATCGAAATAGGGATAGATCCAACAAATTGGTTGTTGGCAATAATAAACTCTCTGATATTTTGTAGGGTGATACCTAATTCAGACGGAAGATATCCTTGGATTCGGTTGTCTGATACATCAAATACCTTTAGTGAAGAAAGATTGAATATTGAGGGAGGAATTGTACCAGACAACCCATTTGCAGCCATACAAAAATATTCAAGTTCGGTCAGTTGACCAAAAAAAGTAGGGGTAGTCCCGTGCAAGTTATTATCAGAAGTTACAAAGGCATGTAGAGATGTCAAGTTTGCAAAAGAAGGTGGGATACCTCCTATCATATTATTTCTACTTATAAAAAAGGATTGGAGCTTCGGCAAGGTGCCAAGCTTTGCAGGAATTTCTCCAGTCAGAAGGTTATGATCGATACTAAGTTCTTCAAGGTTGGTACAACTAGATAAATTGCTTGGAATTTTGCCACTAAGTGTGTTATATCCCAAATATATGCATTGTAATTTGTGTAAACGGCCAATTTGTGGAGGGATTTCATAATGAAAGCTGTTGTTAAAGAGAGTTAGATTCCTCAAGAAACTTAGATTTCCAATATGTGGAGATATGGAGCCTACCAGTTTTGAAGAATACAGGTCCAGTTTGGTGACCCTCTGATGTCGGCGACCACAAGTAATCCCTTGCCATCGGCAAAAGTGGATGCTGTCATTCCAAGATGTCATAACCCCAAAAGGGTCCAACGTGATCTTGGATTTGAACTCCAGCAACGCCAACCGGTCAGTCTCATTATTCCCACCAACCAAAGAAGTGACAAACAAGCCACACCACAAGAGAAGGGTAAAAGCATGCATGGAAAAAGAAGAGGATGAAGGAGCTGTACTCAACTGGATGTTGGTTTATCAAAACAAAGTAGAGGGTTTGATTTCGCTGCTTAATTAGCGCTCACAGGAAACACACATTTATAAGAAGGTGAAGAGTGAAGAAGAAACACCAACCCAGGACTTACATTTTTATTTTATTTCTTTAAGTAAGAAAAAGACTACACGGCACTTGTGGCCCATTATTGATGTTAGGATTCAGGGTTGTTGCACTTGAATTGGGGCATTCTGGCATTTTACCCCTAATTGGTTTTTTATTTAGCAATTTGCCTCTGTTTCGAAACTATATAGGTGCGTGCTCCTGTTTCGATACTCGATGACCCTAAAATCGAGTTACTTAAAGTACTCAATTGGTTTAAAATCGAGTTATGCCAGATCAAACTTAAAAAAAAAAAAAAAAAAAAAAAAAAAAAAAAAAAAAAAAAAAATCATGAAACTCGAGTAACTGAAAATTGAGTTCCAAAACGTTACTATAGGGCTTAAAAACGTCACTATAGGGATAAAAAACGCCGCTATAGGGCCACTGAAAACTGGTATAAAAAAATTTTCCAGAAAAACGTCACTATAGGGATTAAAAAACGCCGCTATAGGGCCACTGAAATCTGGTATAAAAAAATTTTCTAGAAAAACGCCACTATAGAGCTTAAAAACGTTACTATAGGGCTTAAAAACGCCGCTATAGGTCTCCCTAATATTGGGCGTCACACTTGTAAATTTTTTTTTTTGCATGGAACTCGATTTCCCTAAGCTCGAGTTACATGCAAATTTTTTTTTTTTTTTTTTTTTTAAGTTTGATCGGGCATAACTCGACTTTCTACAAATCGAGTATTTCATTGAAACTCGATTTTAGGATAATCGAGTATTGAAACAGGGGCATATCCCTATATAGTTTCGAAATAGGGGCAAATTGCTAAATAAAAAACCAATTAGGGGCAAAAGGCTAGAATGTCCCTTGAATTGTACTATATAATTGCCAAAAAAAAAAAAAAAAATACTAAACTAATATATCATGACCACTCTTAAAAAAATATTCAACACTCTAGTTTGAAAAACATAATAATTTAAGTTCAATTAAAATAAGTATAATGTTATGCCCACAACTTATTTACGACAATTTCAAAATAATTTTATACAGTAAGTTATTGCTAATTTTAATTTAGAGTTAATATTAACATTATTTTTTTTACCTATCAATAATAACTTTTTGTATAAAATTTATTATGAAGATATTGTAAATTTAGTATTTTTCTAAAAATAATTTTTTGTCTCCAAACATAATTTTTAACCCTTTAAACCAAAAAAAAAAAAAAAACAACAACAATAAAAATGAGCCTAAATAACAACAAAAAGAACCCAAATTTAAAATACTAAAATCAAACAACAACTATATATATATATAAAATACATATGTGTATATATGTATATATATATATATATATATGTAAAGTACACTGGGACCAAATGATTAATGTCGGGTCTAAAAAGGTTGAGAAGTGTTCTGTAGTTGAAGCCTTTGTACAACATTGAGTTGGACAAGTCTTTGTAGTCACGTCATTTTTATTTGATTAGCACTGTAACTTAAGGTCCGTAAGTCACAACAAAAAAGACAAAAACATGGCTTCTTTGTTTGTGGGGTGATTGCTTAAGAACGGTCCGTAAGAGTAATTATATCAATTTGTGCATAAATGTGCAAAATAGAAAAATTGACTATTTTTACACAATTTGAACAAAAAATCACCCACATCAGTAAGTATAAACTTGTGTATAAATACACACCGTTTGCTCCCTTTTTTCTTTCTTTTTTCCGTGCACAATGAACTCAGTGGCTTCTCCATCTTCTCATATTTTTTTTTCCTCAGATGCACACAAACACACTCACGCACAAGTACATCCACACAAACAAATCAATACAGAGATACAAAAACACAACCACACACAAACAAACCCACACAAACAAACCAACAGAAAGACAGATCGATGCTTGATCGGAGCTCGTGGGTCTTGATCGGTGCTTGACCGAGATGGGTCTTTAGTGATTGGAGCTTGACCAAGATGGGTCTTGCTTGATCGGAGCTTGATCGAGATGGGTCTTGCTGGTATAGCGATGGGTAGAGAGATGGGTCTTGCTGGAGATCAGTGCTTGTTTGGAGATTGGGTCTTGTTTGAGGAGTGAAGCTGTCTATGGAGATCTAACCAGGTATAGAGATGGATGGAGATGGATAGGGAGATGGGTGGGGAGATGGGTAGAGAGAGAGAGCAACAAATCAGATAAAAATGGGTAGAGAGAGAGAGAGAGAGCGCGCGTATGTAAAGAGGGTAGTTGAAGAAATAATAAAAAAATTGAGAGGAATGATTATTTTATTAAAATATCTTGTAAAATAGATAAACTGATATGAATATTTTGTAAAAATGATGGTATAAAATAAAAAAAAAAGTAGGTTTTAAGTGTAAATTAGACGGAATGTTATGCAAGCTGATATAACTGCTCAAAGTCACTACGAACAAGCAATATGGCTCGCCTTCACTAGTCAATCACCAGTGTGGAATTTTGGCATAAAAAACATGGCTTCTTTGTTTGTTTGTGTGTATATATATTTTTTTATAATAATATTACAGTAGTTGAAAATGTCAACAAGTACGGGATGAAATACAAAGACTCCTAATCATCAATTCTTTTTAATTTTCATAACTTTATATTTTTTAATATTATTTTTTTGACGCATCAACGAAAATTATATTATCTTTTTATATTTTTGATGTTTACCAAATATCTTGATTTAAAAAAATTACTAAATTATCTCATCCATAAAAAAAGAAAAAAGAAAAAAAGAAAAGAAAAAAGAGAGGAGAAGCTTAGATTTGGTGGTGCATTGAATCTGAGGAGATGCCACAAGGCTTAGACAATTTATTATTTATTAATTTCTGAGTAATAATAATTGTTAATATAAATTACTTCAAGTAATATATTAATATTTATATAGAAATTTATTTATTTTCACATATATGATACATTTTTTTTAGAGAGTTTTAATTAGACATCAATCGATTTTTGGTGTAGGTAAGGATTGAACTGTAAATCTCTTATTCAACAATAAAAAACTTTACTAATTGAGCTAATTAGAATCTACATATTTATTATACCTATATTTACTGAGATGGTGAAGTAACTTTAACATAATTAAATTGTAAAGTCCCAAATGAACTTCATATTGAGAAGGATTATTTTTAATTCCCATCTCAATTACCTTTTATATTATACTATACTTCTTGCAATTTTTTTTTGCGCCCCCCCCCCCCCCCCCCACCCCCCCGGCGGGGCCCCCTTTTTTTATTTGAGGATGAAAAATCCTTAATCCTTATTGCATCATAAACTAGTATAAATTATTATCATTGACTTCAAAATTATTATTGTTGACATAAATATCATAGTATTTATTTAATTTGCTTAGTATTGTTATTATTTAGAGAATGGAACTAATTAACAACAGAAGTGCCTTCAAAAAAAAAAATTAATCTCCAAAACAAAACAAAAAATTGTCTTTAAATATAAAATAAATAAATAAACTGAAGTAAAGTATTATTATTATTTGAAAGATCGCTACAAGATTTCTCTCCCCTGGCCAGGCAGGAGGATTCCAACAAAAATAGACTTTTGCCTTGTTGAATGTTAGCTGGTGGAAGTGATGGGGCGTCTAATCTTCTTCTTTCTCTCTTTTATTATTATTATTATTGTTATTATTTTAGAAGAAGAAGAAGAAGGGTGTCTAGTCTAATAAAGATGTTTTGTTGGATATTTCATTTGTATCAAACAAATAAAATATGTGAATTGTGAATAATGAATATCATGGATAAGGTCTTCTGTAGTTCAACTTTAAAAGCATTCGTATCAATTTGTGAAAATTTTCTTTTGTTTATTTTATAAGAATTTACTTTTTTTTTTAAATTTTATTTTATATAACAAACTTTTAAAAATATCTATATCGATTATCTTTTTTATACTATATTTAATTAAAAAATATTTTTATCAATTTTTTATTACTCTCTCAAATTATCTTTCTCTTTCTCTCTTTGTGTATATGAGTAAAAAAATTATTAAAAAAAAAAAAGGTTTGCATGTATATATCAATTTTTTATCCCTTCTGGTTTGACCCAATCGTAATTTTGTTTATAAACTTTCAATTGTTAATTTTTTCCCTTAAAGTTTAAATTAAAATGAAATAAATCAACCGACTGAATTAATAAATTTTGTATGTTTTGGACAAATAAAGTGCCCCATCTCGTTTGACAGGAACAAGGAGCTACGCATTCTGATCAATTCTCTTATGCTTGGGTCTAGTAATATATTGACTCAATCTAGATTAAAAGGGACAACTTGTTCTAATATACAGGGTTGAAACTTGAAATCCATATTCTATGGACGCAAAACTATATGGAGAAAGACTTATTTCATGATAGAATTCACTTAATTTATCAGTTAATCATTCTAGTTTATTGACAGTATAAGTAAAGATCTAAAAACTTGAGATCTACCCCCAATTTTTATTGACAAATAGGGTTATAAATGAACTAAGTTGTTTATGAATAGCTCAAACTTGACTCAATAAAATTCTTGAGTAAACAAGTCAAGTTCAAACCCAATTTTATTCTCAACTATCAAACATGTCAAGCTTAAATATAATAATGTGTTCTTAAACAAACTCGTGAATATGATGACTTGAATTATCTATATATAATACTATATATTTATATGTATACTTGTCTAAAAATATATTTATATAGATTTGGATTGTATAAATATGACAATTGGTTCATATGATATGAAATTATTATTTGTAGTTGATTCATAATATAAACTATCCATTTATAATAAAAATTCATAGGTTTACGAAGGGGTAAAACATTTTAGTCATGATTTTACTATGTAAAGTAAAAAAATAATTTAATCAAGTAGCTCATGAACAAATCCTAGTTTGCTTAACAAGTAAATGAACCTAGCTTAAACATGTAATCTTATTTAGTAATGGGCTCGAGCTCAACTTGTGTTTGAAATAAAATTAAATGAACAAGCCTAAATTTTTAATACTTTGTTTGGCTTGTCTTGTTTACAACCCTAAAGAAGAGAGAGAAAGAACTTGGTGGGAATTGGGAATAGATAAAAAGAAGGAAAAAAAGAAAGAAAAAAAGAGAGTGATAAAGCAAGAAAGGTATTTGGTTGGAGAAAATGTGGGTGGGAGAAGTGTCACTTGCCTATAGGTGGATTAGATTTTTCTTGATAAGGTTTGTGGGTTTCTTCTTAGAATAATGTTATCTTCACAATATTTTCACTTTAATTTTACAACAAATATTAGGTGGCAACTATTATTGGTTTTCATTTGGACCACATTACTTTTTACCCACCATTAACAACTTGCTATTTAAAAATTATTGTGAAAATATTATTTACATAGCATTGTTTAATTTTATTGCATAGCACTATGAATGCTGTTCTTATTGTTTACGCTAAATCATACATGCACTATGAATTGATACGTATTTTATTATCTTTTTGCACCATCATTTTTGAGTTTGTGCTGCATGAAAAATTGAGTTTAGTAAAATTTTCAAAAGTATATGTTGTGATTCCAAGAGCTCTAACTTCAAGAGGGCCATGAATAATCTTGGCTTTGAACTCAAGCAAAGCTACACCACGAGAGAAGAACAAAAATATGCATGAACAAAAAGAAGAGGACAGTGGAGCTGTCTCCATTGGGAAAAGCCCCATATGCAATATGGTTGAAGAAGCAATTGGTACAATACAAGTGTGTGTTTACGAGTGGTTGTTGGTTTTTCGAAACAAAATAGATAAGTGGGTTTGATTTCGCAGCTTAGCACTCATTGGAAAAGCACATTTATAAGAATTTGGTGAAGAGCCAACTTACTGCATGTAGTGCGGAACCAACTTTCATAATTGTAATTATTCTCAAAAAAACTTTCTTCATTGTAATCAAAGCATGTAATAGTCACTGACTCAGTGGCCCATTACCTTTATAATTAGTGGAAAATCAAAATATTCTTTGATTGAATAAAAAAAAAATTGAGGCAATTACATTCTCCTCCCTTAAGGTTTGGGCAAATGACACTTCACCTCAAATTTGAAGGGAAATTTTTTTTTTCCCTTTAACATCCAATTAACCAAACTTTATTAAATTAATATTAAAAATTTTGTATTCTAACCTGCCCTTTGCTTAAGGGAGGGTTTCCAAAAGTATCATATCTCATAATTAAAATTCATTGTTTAAAATTTTTAATTAAGGTATATTTAAAAATATTAAGTATGAATTTTGTTTTGTTTTTGTTTTTTTCCTTGTTTGGGTTATGAAGAGATTTTTCATTGGAATTACCCCAAAAATATTTAAATAAGCGTGGCTGATATTACTATTTTAATTTTGGGTTTTAAAAAAGAAGGCAAAATTAATTTTGGATATGGAAATAACAATATAGTGGTAACTGAGCAAATTCTAGGTTTCAAAAATTTGGCGTACTTTGAAATACTCTTTTGAATTATAAATATTTAATTTGAAATACCAAATGCTTGTTGTATGATTTATATGCTTGATGGTAAATTTAAGCATCAAGCTTCAAAAAGTTTAACCTATAATGAGTGTATATGTAATAATGTAGTCAATTCAAACTTGGAAGGAAACCTAAAAAAGGGGGTACCTCCATGAGCAGATTGCTTTTTAGTGATGCCCATTTTCAAATGCACCTGGTCCAACTTATTATTGTGGGAAGCTATTGCAAGTGAAATATATTGAATCGGAAAGAGCTGTAAGTTTCTGTATTTTAGCCAAAGACTTGGTGCAACAAGGAGATGGATATGTCTTTGCAGGGTGTTTGTAGTGCGGTTCGGTGTAATTTTGAACTATTTTTAGCATTATATTTTACAGTGCGATTTAACCAAAACTATAATCACAATGCACCTCAATTTGGCGGTTATAGATGCGGTATATTGCGGTATACAAGGTGCAGTTTGAACAGTTTTTGATTGCTATATTTTTCAAATTTTCAACTTTTCCCACCTCTTCCTCTTCCTACACACCCAGTCCATATATATATATATATATACTCAAAAACAGGAATAACAAACAGAACATAGTAACCCAAAAAGAGAGAGCAGTGGGTGTGTGAGACTTTGAAGAAATAAACCTCAAGTCAAGAGATTTAGAGATTGGAGAGATCGACGGTGAGAGATAGAGAGAGAGAGAGGCGGTGAGATCAGTGCTCAGTGGTGGCAGTGTGGTAAGGTGTGGCGGCTAGGTCTTGATGAGTGGGATCTGGAGCGTGTGGTGTGACACAGTGAGTTGAGAAAGGCTAAAACGGCTAAATGGCATGAATCTGAGAGAGACCATGAAAGTAATTTACTGATATTGTGATACAAACTTTATTTACTACTAAAGAGAGGCAGCTAGCTAGGGTGTTTGTTTTTTATATTATAAATTTTTAATATATATATTTTTAATTTTAATATAATATATATATATATAAAAGGTGCGGTGCGGTGCAATTCACTGCTATCTACGTTACGGTGTCGTTTCACTATTTTGCAGGCAGTACCGGTTTTTGATGTTTGGTCAACAATCCTAGCTCTTCATTATCCCATATTTTTTCTTTGTGTAGCCATCGAAGAAGACTATAAATGGCTTGAACCAATGTTAGGGTTGCACTAGTCAATAACAAGTCTGCAATTTCGGCATGGAAATTATAGCACCCTTTAATGAAAAAGAACAAAACGCAAGCGTGGATTAAAATACATTTAGGCTTGGTTGTTGTTCTTGTTGTGTTGTTGATAGTATAACTTGTTGTTTTTTTGGGTATTAATCTTATTTTGACTTAAAAGTTAGAAAAATTCACTACAAAAATATCGACCAATACTGGCGTTTTTAAAACCTCCGCTAAAGGTCTAGAAAGTGCTGCTATAGACCCAATTTGGCTATCCTAGCACTTTTAATGCCAGTGCTTTCAATCGTTGGCCAATAAGTGTGACAATAGGGTGAGCTACACCGGAGGTTTGAAAAATGTCGGTACAGGTCCCGGCAATTTCGAGCAAGCTATCTTGGTGGTTTCAAAGCCCCACTATATATATATATATATATATATAATATGCTGTAGCGGGCGATTCAAAAGCACCGCTACAGCTCTCTAATTTTTTTTTTTTTTGAATACATGCTTTGGCAGCTATTTAAAAGTGCCACTATTGACCATTATCCTAAAACATTTGTAAGAGAAGTCATTGATTCATTGGTTACTGGATGAGGGTATATTTTTGACATTCAAAAAAGTTCAGATCAAATAGAGGAATACTATTATAGATAATATAGATTATTCTTCCAAAATATCAAAATATTAAAACAAATAATAACTCTCTCTTCCATTTAAATTTCAATATTTTTTGTACTTTAAAATTACACACAAAAAATGAATTTATTTGACTGAGTGGTAAATAATCTTATTGATAAAAAATTTAATATGCTTGTTTAGAATAGAAGAAAATTTGATGAATTTTGTCAAAAGTCTTGTAACTTAATCGACACTTTTGTTTTTGTTGAAAAAGAAAAAAACACCATTTTCTTTAGTCTTCTTTCTTCCTTCTTAACATATGATAAAATGATTTGAAGTGGTAATTTATCCCGTTTGATAACCAAATTGATAAAAATATTTTTAATATGAGTAATAATAGAATGAGAACATAATAAAAGTAATTTATATTTTCATATTCGGACCCAATTTATTCAATGAATAGGTATTATTATTATTAAATGTCTCTCTTAAAATGGCCAAGCATTGAGTGCTATTTTGCAAATTAATGACCACTTTTATCAGTTCATTATATTTTTATTAAAAAGAAGAATAATGCAGTAAAGAGATGTAATTCTAAATATCAAAATTTTACAGAACATGAATATCTCAATATTACTAGATTTTATTTTGAAGTTAAATTTTATTTTCTAAATCTAACAAAATTAAGAGTTTCATATCATTTAAAAACAGAAAGAAAAGGGACTTTTTTTTTTTTTTTGGTTGAGGAAACAGAAAGAAAAGGGACCTAGATGAGCAATTTGCCTTTTAGTGAATCCCCCATTTTCAAATGCACCACGTCTAACTTATTATTGTTGGAAGCTATTGCAAGTTAAGTCTATTGAATCAGTAAAAGTTGAAGTCTCTGTAGATAAAGACTCGGGGCAACATCGCTATGGACAAGTCTTTTGGGATTGAGATGATGCAATTGCTCTCAATAATTGAGATTGAGAGTTGAAAAAAGCAACTTTCAATCTCAACCGGTAAATAAAATAAGATAGAAAAAGTTAAAAAGTGAGAATGGTAAAAACTTTTTGTAAGAGAAATACGGAGTAACTTAGGCATTGCACCGAATCTAAATCTGGTATTCTATCATAAGTCCTTTCCTTTTGTCCTCATGAAGGATATACACTATTTCTTTTTTATTTTTTATTTACAAATAATACAGTAGTTGACAGTTTCCTTAGGCTTGTTATGAAAATTTCAAACATGCATGTACTCCAAGAATATAATAGACTTACATATAGGGTATATTATACCCTTTTCGGGGTTGGATCCAGTCGCAAATTAGTTTACAAACTTTCAATTGTTATATTTGTTCCTCATAGTTTAAATTAAAATGAAACCATTAATTCTGCTTAAATTAACAAATTTTGTATTTTTTAAACTAATAAATTACTCATTTCCGGCTTGATAACAATGGAGAGCTACACATTCCATTTGATTTTGTTATGCTTGGTTCGAGTAATATATTGACTCAATCAACTCAATTTAGATTAAAAGGCCCATGTTTAATACAACTTTATTCTAATATGCAAAGTTGGAATCCATAGACCCAAAGCTATTCAAGTCTTCATGATAAAATTCACTCCTTGTTTGTTTCTTCTCATGCCATTTAAAATTTAAAATGATGGTGCTTCTTAGTTCTTAACACCACATTAGATTAGCATTTACTCATCTCAAAATGTTTCTAGGCATGGAATAAAGGCACCTTAGGAAGCGTTATCGATCCAGTTTGATTTCTATGTAACACCTTTGGTCGTCTTCTCTAAGGATTTTTTCTACAACTTTACGTGCTACTATTTATTAATTCTCTTCTATGATTAAAATTATGCATGCACCAAGCTTGAAAGAATTTAATCTATTGTGAATGTATATGCAGTGGGCGAAATTTGTCCCTGCATCATACATATTCCCATAATCAATTCAAAACTTACCACGACCACAAAGAAAAAAAGAAAAAAAAAAAAAGAAAAAAGAAGAAGAAGATGTAAATTAGCAATTTGCTATTAGTCATGAGTCGCCCATTTTCAAATGCATTGGGACCAATTTATTATTGTTGGAACTTGATAGCTATTGCAAGTGAAGTCTGTCAATTCAGACATGGTGCAACATCGAGATGGACAGGTTTTCCCGGTCTCCTCATTCTTCTTTGCTTACCCATCGTAAGTTTCAAGTTGCAACGACTTAGACTTGGAATGGGCCAAATGACTAAGAAGTTAGGATTACTTGGCTTGCTTGCACTAGTGATCAATCAAACACGAGTGTGGAATTTTGGTATAGAAAACATACCGCCATTAATGACAAGGACTAAAACAAGATGATGGATTAAGCTCCACTAAACTCTTTGTTAATTTGTTGTGAGTTTGAGATAGCTCAATTGTTAAAAATTCTTATAATCAAATAAAAAAATCTAGGGTTCAAATCCCCGTTAACACCAAAAATTAATGAATGTTTTATCTTGATGATAAGAGTAATTTTCAAGAAGTGGTTATAGGTTGAAATCCCCTATTTATCAAAAACAAAACAAATTTGTTTGTTTGTTTTCTTTTTAAAAATATTTTAATGGGAGGGAGGGTTAAACCCTAGCTAGACACATCAAGAGATATAGTGTAAACTCTTAGTTAGTTAATAATACTTAATATTACATAATTTTATAATTTTTTTTATTGAATGCTCCTTTTAGATGTTTTTTTTTTTTCTTTTTATATAATATTATTCTTATAAAATATATTGGTTTAAAAAATAATAATAATCTCATTTAAAAATGTTTAAATTTAAATTTTTTTATTTTAGTATATATTTTAATATTATACACAAGATTGTGTTATGAATGGTAGTACATAGCATCTTATTGGTAAGTAATTTGGTATGTTTATTAAGAATAAAATACCCTATAATCCAATTATTGGATTTTAAAAATTAATCTAAAAAAATTATTAAATAATATAATGTTAACAAAGACTAAACATTAAAAAGTAATCAAAATTATGGATTTCATTGATTTAAACTGAGGTTTTTTCCCTTCAAAAAATATGAGCTTTGTTACTTCATAATAAGAGAAATAAACTCAGCCGGATCCCACTCAAAAAAGTTCTTAATAAGACGAGGTTTGTCTTTAAAATTCTTAATAATATAAATTTCGATTTTTATTCTCTTTTAAAATTCTTTCCATTATACAACAACATCCCTTTTGAGTTGTTTTTCAATTTATAGATTATATTTGTCTTTTTTAATTTCAATTTACTCTTAAGTTTTGTTTTGTTCTTTTGTTTTTGTTTTTGTTTTTGTTTTTTTTTTTTGAGAATCTACTCTTAAGTATTTAAATGACATATTTATATTAATTAAGTTAATATATTAATGATTTAATAAAGAGTTTTTTTGTTTATAAGTATATATTATATGCTTAAAGTTATTTGAGATGATTTTTTAATTATATAGTATTAGTTGATAATTAACTTTCCATTTTCTTTTAACTTTGTCTCTTATCTAAAAACCTCGTTATGCCTTTGCTACTATTTACTAGTATAACTTTTTATTTTTATTATTGACTTCAAAACTTAAAATTATTATTATTATTATTATTATTATTAATGTGTGTTCCAATTAGTTTGGTTGGTAAAATCTCATGTCATCAAATAAGATTCAGAATATGAACTCTATCGACACCTTAAACCGATTAGTGTCTTAACATAATGATAAGAGCAATCATCATGGAATGAATCCTATAAATTAGAAATATTACCATCTCAGAAAAATATTTACTTACTATTATTACTTTTTTGATAATGGCATGGTAATAATTAACAACTGAAGTATAATTATTTGTTAGATCGCTACAAGATTTTTCTCCCCTGGCTGGCTGGACCACTGGAGGATTTCAAAATAGACTTTTGCCTTGTTGAAAGCTAGCTGGTGGAAGTGATGGGTGTCTAATAAATGACTATAATCTAATGACTTAACAAGGAATCAGTACAGATCTTCTGCCGGGATTTATTGTGATGGAATAGGAATTTGGTTCCGGTTTGGTTTTCTATGTAACACCTTTGGTTGTCTTCTATCTAACGATTTTTACTACAACTTTCTGTCCTTGGGTTTATTAATTCTCCTCAGTGGTTAAAGTTATGCATCAAACGTTAAAAGTTTAATCTGTAATTTTTTAATAAAAGGAAATGCCACATCATTTACAAATTGTCAATTAATTATTCTATTAACCACGTAAACAATATTTTTAATGGAAGTTAATTGAAGAACTTATATGGCTTATTTCAAAAATTTGAGAAACCAATTGCGCTCACTTGAAACTTAAGAGACCAATTGCGCATACATGATAAATTTCAGGAACAAATAATATAGTTTCACTATATAAATTTAATTCTTCTCTGTGATTAAAATTATGCATAAAGCTTTAAAAAGTTTAATCTATTGTTGTGATCAGTGAATACTGCAGTGGGCGAAATTTGTCTCTTTATCATACGTTACCATAATCAATTCAAACTTGGTAGAAAACAGAAAAAGTAAGGAAAGGGGCCTACATGAGCAATTTGCCAATTTGCAATCCAGTAAATCATCCCCCTTTACCAAATGGACGAACTTATTATTTTTGGAACTTGGAAGCTACTGAAAGTGAAGCCTAATGAATCCGAAAAAAAGTTGGACTTTCTGTGGCCAAAGACTTGGGGCAACATCGAGTTGGACAGGTCTTCGTGGTCCCATCATTTTTATTTTCTTGCCATGCCATTACAATGACGAAGACTAGAAATAGCTTGAACCAATGTTAGGATGACTAAGAAATCCGGAATGCTTGGCTGCAAGCATGGATCAAGTTGATAATTGATAGTTACAGGAGAGGAAAAACTTCAAGTAGTCAATTAAGTTATAAAACTTCTTCTGACCGCTAACTCTTGTTAATATTACTTAACTTCATGAAATTTGTTAATATTACATTATCACTTTACACTATTCATGCTTACAAAATATCAAGAACTTAAAAAATGATAATTATCTGATTTATAAAATAGTTAACTTTCAATCTTTTTTTATTTTATTTTAATTATACACAAAAATGAGTTTATGAATTGAGTAGCACATAACATCTAATTGATAAGAAAGTTCTATAATGTTACTACATTTATAAGTTTATCCTCCCTCCCCTAAGATATGCCATCTTGACTTCTACAAACAAAAAATCTTTCTTACTCAGGTAGATCCACTTAAATAAAAAATAGAAATAAAAAACTAAATGCTATGAGTGATATATATAAACACACATAAAATAATGTTTTAAGTTTTATTTAGAGTAAGAACACCTATAGACGTACATGATTTTTCATTTTTTATTCGCTTTAAAACAAATTTCATAATAAAACAACATTATTTTTATATTTGATTTTTTTTTTTTTGACAATTCAATAAACAGAGAAAGGGGGTGATTTGAACCCTTACATAACTCCTTTGAAAACACAAAAAGATGTTAACTAGTTGAACAAAACACTCTTGACAGCTATATTTGAATTTATTAATTATATTCTATTTAAGTCTCAATTTACTCTTATGTATTCAAATGACATATTTAACTAAATATTTTATGTTAATATATTAATGATTATATAGAGATTTATTTGTGTGTGTGTGTGTGTGTGTGTGTGTGTGTAATACATGTAGTTGTTTGAGATGAAGAAGTTACTTTAACATATGTAAATTATAAAGTCCCAAATTAACTTATATTTAGATGGATTACAATTTATATTTAAACCATACCCTCTAGAAAAATTAAATATAATTTAATAATTCCATAGTAAGGGTGAGAGGATTTGAACCATGAATGGGTTCATCGGAAACATCAAGAGATTTTGATTAGTTTTTTTTTTTTTTTAGAAGAATATGTCAATTAGTTGAGATAAAAAACTTTTGATAATTTTTCATAAAATTTTTCCTAAAATGGTTTATTAACATATGCCATTAGGACAGAAGTATTTTAGAAAATGGGTAGGAAAAGTCCATCACGGGGGAGTCTGAATGGATGGCTGATGAAGTGCTACAAACGTTCTTGGAAAATAACGAAGTGGATGGTTGATGGAGTACCACACGGTCTTGAAAATGGGTTGGAAAAGTCCATCACGGGAGAGTCTGAGTGGATGGTTGATGAGGTACTACATAAGTTCTTGGAAGATAACAAAGTGGATGGTAGATGGAGTACCACACATGGTCTTGAAAATGGGTTGGAAAAGTCCATCACGGGGAGTCTAAGTGGATGGTTGGTGAAGTACTACATAAGTTCTTGGAAAATAACAAAGTGGATGGTTGGTGAAGTACTACATAAGCTCTTGGAAAATAACAAAGTGGATGGTTGATGAAGTACATGCGTTAGGACTTTGGAATTTTGATAAGTACACAGTAGACCTAGAATTATTGAAGGGTCGAGACTGGAATTCTTGCCGTTGGGTCATCCTTTGGCCACTATTGTTGATACATTGTATTTCCTGTAGAAGATGATTTAACCTATTGATTGATGTATAACAAATAGTACATGCCTTTTTAGAGTAATAAGGGTGCAAAAAGTCACAATGCAAACTCAAAAGGGATGCTAGTAGAGGCCATGACAGTGTTGGAATTGCATGAAATTTGACAGATTGAAAGGAAGTAGCGTTCTAATCCAAAGTTATGACAAGTCATAGGCATCGCCAAAATTTAGGCGAATTTAATTGTTAAGCCCAAAAAACATTGCTTTTACTATTTATAGACAAATCTAGGAAAGTTGGTGAAAATTTAGTGATTTAATTAAGTTATAAGACTCTTGACAATTATCAACAAATTATTCCATTCTTTTATAGCTGACTTTGTTTATCTCTACAAAAAGATACCGTGATAGATACTATCAATTATTACCTAAAAACCTTGCTACAAAAGTACGACCTCCAATTTTTTCGTGAATGAGCATTATGAAAGACAATTTTTAAACCTTGGGGACTTAAGCCCATGTGATGATTGGAGAACTACACACTGTGACTTGTATTTTAGTTTGGAAATGCATTATCCTTTGGATAATTTCACTTTGGTATTAATTCTATGAGCATTTTGGCACTCCTCGTTCTTCTCATGCCATCTTTAAAAAAAAAATATAGTGCCTCTAGAGACTACATTAGACTAGCGTATGCTCATTCCCAAAATGGTTCCAGTTTGATTTCTATGTAACACCTTTGGTCGTCTTCTCTAGGTATTTTTCCTACAACTTTCTGTGCTACGGTTTATTTATTCTCTTCTATATTTAAAATTATGCATCAAGCTTAATATATTGTGAGTGTATACGCAGTGAGCCAAATTTGTCTCTGCATCATACATTCTCACATAATCAATTCAATTTTTTGGAAGGAAACAACAACAACAAGAGAGAGAGAGAGAGAGAGAGAGAGAGAAGACCTACATGAGCAATCTGCTATCCAGTAAATCCCACATTTTCAAATGCACCGGGAGGTCCGGGACCAACTTATTATTGTCGGAGCTTGGAAGCTATTGCAACTGAAGTCTATCGAATCAGAAGAAGTTGGAAGTGTTGTGTAGCCAAAGACTTGGTGGAACATCGAGATGGACAGGTCTGCGTAGTCCCATCATTTTTATTTGATTAGCACTGTAAGTCACAACGAAGAAGACAAGAAATGGCTTGAACCTATATATGACAAAGAAGTCAGATTGCTTGGCTTGCCTACACTAGTCAATCACGAGTGTGGAATTTTGGCATAAAAAACAAAGCTTTGGCTCTGTTTGTCTGTTACAATACGCAAGAAGACACTAATCAATTACGAGTGTGGAATTTTGGCAAAAAAGACGAAGCTTTGGCTCTCTCTGTCTGTTAGCAGTTAGCAGGAAGTTTTGAATTCTGAATATAATTAACTTTGATAGTTATAATAGGGGAAAAATGTTTGAATTCTGAATATCTCTAATCTATTGGAAATGTTATCACGTAACAATTGAGCTCAAGAATTAATTTACATAACTTAATAATATTTTAGTTGAATGCTTTTTTTTTTTTTTTTTTTTTAAATTTTCTAATATATCAATGGGTAGAATTATGGATTATATTATCACTTTACAGTTTATACTCAATGCTTATAAAATATCATGATTTTAAAAAATTGATAATTATCTCTTCCATAAAAATAAAATGCTTAAATTTCAATCTTTTTCATATTAAAAATTATACACAAATATGAATTAATGGATTAATTAGTACTTAATACATCACATATACTCCAATAGTCCAATTGATAAGAAATAATCTCAATTTACTCTTAAGTATATATCCATATTAAGTTTTTTAACAAAATATTTTAATTTAATATATTAAAGATTATATAGATATTTACATATCTTTTTTATATATTATCCATATATTTATTAAGATGATGAAGTAACATTAACATAATAAATTTGTATAGTCCCAAATGAACTAGTTCGTACAATAATTAAATATTTGCTTAATTATGTAATTTTTTAATTAATTTTGTGTTTTTATTTAAAATCCTGACTGCATCATAAATTGGTATAAATTTGATTATACCAGAATAGAATTTCTATCTTGTATAAAAAAAATTAATTAAAAAAAAAAAGTATTATTATTTGCAAGATCACAACAAGATTTTTCTCCCCCGGCCTGGCTGGAGGATTCCAAAATAGACTTTGCCTTGTTGAATGCTAGCTGGTGGAAGAGATGGGTGTCTAGTTTAATCATTTTTTTTTTTTTTTAAGAAAAAAAAAAAAGGATAGGCCTTTTGTTGTTGGTATTAAACAAATAAAATACATGAATAGAGTTGTGCATAACATGGACAGGTCTTCTGTCGTTTTTCGTGTTTTTTTTTTTTTTTGTTTAATTTAATTTTATAAACTCTTCCTCTCTTGTTGTAAATATCAAATTATCAACAAACAAATAAAAAATTGAAACATATATGTAGTCCTCATCTATATAGTTCCATGTAAACAATACTATTAACAAAAGTTAACCAAAGGACTTATAAAACTCATTTTGAAAATTTGAGAGACTAATTATGCTCACTTGAAACTTGAGAGATCAATTGCACATACATGATAAACTTCAAGAACCGATAGTATAGTTTTGCCATATTAATTTAATTCTCCTCAGTGATTAAAATTATGCATAAAGCTTTAAAAAGTTTAATTTGTTGTGACTTGTGAGTGAATACGTAGTGGGCAAAATTTGTCTCTGTATCGTACATTACAATAATCAATTCAAACTTGGTAGGAAACAAAAACAAAAACAAAATGGGCCTACATGAGCAATTTGCCAATTTGCAATCCCATCCTATTGAAAGTGAACTCTACTGAATCCAAAAATGAGTTGGAGTTTCTGTAGCCAAAGACTTGGGACCGCATCGAGTAGGATAGGTCTTCTTGGTCTCATCATTTTTATTTTCTTGCCATGCCATTACAATGACAAAGACTAGAAATGGCTTGAACCAATGTTGGGATGGCTAAGAAATTAGGAATGCTTGGCTGCAAGCATGGATCAAGTTGATAATTGATAGTTACAGGTAAGGGAAAACATTAAGTGGTATCAATTAAGTTACAAAATTTCTTCTGACCACTCACTCTTTGTTGATCTATACTATCTCTAACTCCAGTTAAAATGCTTACAAAATAAAATACTCTCCTACTAATCTATGTCTTCATAACAAATTTATCCACACGTAAAGCTAAGATACAAGATTTTTGAAAACTTATTATTATTAAAAGTATTTTAAAATATGGCACTAACTACTAAGTAACAAGTTGGTATTATTTGTGAGGTTGATAGAAGATTTTTCTCCCATGGCTAGAGCCTGTAGGATTCCAAAATAGACTTCGGGTTGTTTTATTGAAAGCAAGCTGGTGGAAGATGGAAGTGATGGGTGTCTAACCTAAGAAATCTGTAGCAAATAAATGCGTGAATTATGCATAACAAGGACAGGTTTTCTGCCATGTAAGCCCTTTCCTTCCGTCCTCATGATGGACATATGTGTTGTCTAATTTATTGGGTTGCTTATCTCTGCGGGCATAGAAAATGCAATTAAAGAATACATAGGTTTTTTTTTTTTTTTTTTTTTTTTTTTTTTACAAATAATACACTAGTTGGCAGTTGGCTCAGGCTTGTTATTGAAATTTCATACATGCATATGGTCCACAAATACAATAGACTTATATATGGGTATGTTATACCCCCTTTGCGGATGGGCCTGGTCGTCATTTAGTTTACAAACTTTCAATTGTTACATTTTTCCTTTATAGTTTGAATTAAGATGAAACGATTGGTTCGGCCCAAATCTATAGTTTTTAAATTTTTTAAACAAATAAATTACTTGTTTTCAGTTTGATAAAGAATAAGGAGCTACACATTCCGATCGATTATGTTATACTTGTACGATAATTATATTGACTCAATCAACTCAATTTAGATTAAAAGGCACATGTTTAATACAACTTGTTCTATTATGCAAGGTTGGAATCCATAGATGCAAAGCTATTCAAGTCTTCAAACTTTTGTGAAAATACTCAAAATAAACTTACTTCATGATAAAATTCCCTTAATGGATCAGTTAATCATTCTAATTTGATGACGTTATAATAAAGATCTAAACACATGAGATGTACCCCAATCTTTCATGACAAATACTTCAGATTATTCAAAGTTACATCAATAACAATCTGCATAAATCATTCATTGCTTCCCAACGAACTGAGCTCTCATTTAACAACACTTGGACCAAAATCATTTTGAACCCAACAAGGGCTAACCGGCCCAAACCATGAAACAGGAGCAGGACCAAACTGGCTTAGGCCTAAAAACATTATCTTTTGTTTAACATAAGATTAGGCCAGATCCAAATAAGCCCAATTTGAATTCAACTGGCTTTAGGCCTGAAAATATTGACTTCTGTTCAGAATAAGTTATACCTGACCAAAAATGAGCCCAGTAGTTTAAAACTAGGATTGGGTCAAAAGTGTTTGATCCTAGCCAACGTTAAAAATAACAGGGAAACACCAATATGTATATTACAAGATCCAAATTCACATGAACCCAATCTTAAAATAGAAAGTGACCGAAATGCTCGGTACAAAAAGAAAAAGAAAAAGAAAAAGAGAAAAAAAAAAAATCTCCATCAAAATTTGTGAAATTACATCTTCTACGTTTAAAATTAAATTCACCTCTCTCTCTCTCTCTCTCTCTCTCTCTCTCTCTCTCTCTATATATATATATAAACACCGTAATAAAAAAAAATTACACCTGAGGCCAAAACTTTTAAGATTGACAAAAATTATTCACAAAATGGGCCATGTTTGAAACAATTATTGGGAAATTGTCTCAAATTACAATTTTAACCTGGAAAGCTAATTGAATTAATCATTCTAGTGCTAATATGCAAGATTGGAATCATAGGTGTTAAATTATTGAATTCGTCTCTATTAGCGAAAAACATTACCGTCTATATAACTAAAAAAAAAAACAGGAAGCTAAGTTATATTTTGTTTTCTTTTATTGTAAGTTTGACATTAATTTATTTGACTTTTGTTGATTGCTTTTGCAGAAAGTTGGGTAAAATATATTTGTATTTGAAAGAAAAAAAAAAAGTAGAGATTTAAAAAAAAAAAAATTGTACATAAACAAAATAAACAAAAAATCCTGTGACAAAATCATTTTAATTTATTTAATAGATCTCACTTCATTGATCTGTTCATCATTTTAACTTAATAGCGTTATGATAAGTCTAATTTAACTTAATCGACCAATTAATCATTTTAATTTGCACCATTAGCCATTAAGCTTGAAAAAAATATTGTGCAATTTTTCAGGATTGCATAATTTCTTGCAACAGTTTCAAGGAATTATAAGAAAATAAGTATCATGATGCCTAATACTAGCAAGTAACTTACTACATATGCGCAAGTACACTTGAGTTTAGTACAACCAATTTTAGGTTTTGAATTTCTACCATCTCTTGAAAGAACCTTGTAAGAACCTTGTAAGGGCATTCACAATGAGTTCTACAAAGTTGTAGCAAAATTTTTGCTAGAAAGCCCAATTCCTTTTTTACCTACCTACTATTTTGAATACAATTTCTAACAAACTCTTTAATTCTTTTCTATCTATTTAAATATTTTTATTTTTCTATCCCAATAACACCCACAGCAGCACACCTACACCAAGGGATACCCAAAAAAACCCATGGAAACCCATCAATTCTCAACCAAACAAAGTTTAGCTTCAAACATGTTTGAAGTTTTGGATTCCAACACTCAATAAAAGATGATATGTATTCTTGTTAATTTCAATACACATGACTCACATAATCTAACTAACCAAGTAAGTCATGTGTATTATACATAAAAGGGACACACAAATATCATTTTCTTATTGGGAATTAAAATACAATACTCCAAACATTTTTAGAGACAAACTTTCTCCGCCAAGCAAATCCACCTTGACCCACCTTTGACCAAATTTCATTTCTCATCAACCCACCACCGCCGTAGGTAAATCCTTACCCCATCAACTCCCCACACATGGTGTCAAATTATAAAAAGTATTAGTAGATCTAGTATTGCGTATTAGAAGTCAAAAGACCAATTTAAGAACCAAGTGTGGTTAGTATCTAACAATTCCTATCTCGTAATTAACTTGATTTATGAACCAAAATCAAGGAATGTAGATAGAGGTTTCCATTGTGTTTGAGTCATATCTTATAATTTTTATTTCTTCTAGATTGTAACTAAGGCCAAAAACTCTATAATTGATTTTTTTAAATTTTATTTGTGATCATCATTAAAAATATATATATATATATATATATATATTTGAGTTTATTTTCCTCTTTAATTAATATCCCAAGCTAATTTTCCATCATAAGAGTTGCAATTGGGGATCCAAATATTTGCAGTCCATTGAGTAATATTCTCATAATATAAGATAAGATACTTGGATTGTCCTATCTGCTTAAAGTTATTTGAGATGATTTTTTAATTATAGTATTAGTTGATAATTAACTTTCCATATTTTCTTTTAACTTTGTTTCCTATCTAAAATCCTCGTTATGCCATTGCTACTATTTACTAGTATAACTTTTTATTTTTATTATTGACTTCAAAACTCAAAATTATTATTATTATTATTATTATTATTATTATTATTATTATTATAAGGTCACGATTTGTAGCCTAAGCCCAAAAGATATGGGATATGAGCCTAATGAGCCCAATACAATAAATTTGTAGAGAGTGGGTGAAAGATTTGGGCTATTTGTGAATTGGACAACGGCTAGTAAGAATTTAAAAGATGAATAAGCACAAAAACACACGTAAAACTCAATGAAATTAGTGTCCGAGGAGATGAACTGTCCCTTGAACGATTGTTTTTGAAAACTAATATAGACCTCAATGCTACAGTAATTCTTTTTCTCTCTTCCTTTTTTATCTTTTTCGATCCCCCTCTTATTGGAGGTCTTTTACATTATATAGTTTCCTTTCAGACTATCTTGATCGTACACTTGTTCATCATCTAAGCCTTCACTCGAGTATATGTCCCATCAAGCATCTTCATTGACTCTGCGAATGGTGGTGGTTGAGACTGCACTGTTCAGGGGTCTTCTCCACATAAATGCGGCCAGAAAAGTTGTTGCAGTGCATTTAATGCGGTGGTAACAGCTTTTTTTATAGATATTTATGTATTCTTATCACCTTTGTACATGCCTGAAGTTCATTCTTATCGTTGGAACTTCCTAGAAGATCACCTAAACCACCCAAGTACCTGTTTAACTGATATTCATCGTATCCGAGAAGGGGATACTCCTCAGACTATATGCTTCCATTCTTTTCTTCCGTGATTCTCAACTTTGGGGCCTCCTCTGATCATTTGCTCCTCCTCGGACATATCCACATCCTTGAATAAGGCCCAAGGCCTAATATACAAATTTGGGCTCTCATCCCGACAATTATTATTATTATTATTAATGTGTGTTTCAATTAGCTTAGTTGGTAAATCTCATTTCATCGAATAAGATTTGAAAGATATACTCTATCTATACCAAAAACAGATTAGTGTCATTTTTCTTTTTTTCTTTTTTTGAGAAAAAACCGATTAGTGTCTTAAGATAATGATAGGAGCAATCATCATGGAATGAACCCCATAAATTAGAAATATTACCATCTCAAATAAAAAATAAAAATATTTACTTACTCTTATTATTTTTTTGATAGTGGTAATAATTAACAATTGAATTATAATTATTTGTGAGATTGCTACAAGATTTCTCTCAACTTTCTGTTTGTTTTCCATATTACTATGTTTTTTCATTGTATAATCGTTTAATTTCCAACATGGGAGACTCTAATTTAGGGGTCAATATAAGATATAAGGACACCAGTTAATCAAAAATTTTAAGCCAATGAGTTTTGGTCCAATTATACTATATTAAGCACTTCTTCTCATTAGTATCCAATCTAGGATTTCACTACTCAACTAACAACAATAGTCACACAGGAAAATTCCAACATAACTTGTAGTAATGAATTTTGAAAAGAAAGACTAAAGTGAAGGTTCAAATCAACGTTCAGTAACGTTTTATAAAATATTTTTAGTATTTTTTCATTTCAAATCTTGCACAACTTATGAGAGAGAGAGAGAGAGAGAGAGAGACCATCTATATTCTCCATTGACTCACAAATATCCTTGAAAAATCTCAATTTCCTTAGTCTTTCACTAGAATCCTTATAATGATGATTTTGAAGATGAACTTTCATAAATAGGGGATGCTATTGATGAAGGTGGAGTGGAAGCTCGTCTAGAACTTCATTCATCTACTCATCTTCATTAAATAAAGGGAAACAAATGATATTTTTCTTCTTTCTGAGTGCTCCAATTCCATATGCATTCTTCATCAAATTCCACATCCCAACTGATTTTTGGTGCTTGAATTTCACAACTTATAACCCTTAGAGCTTGGATCATACCAATAAACACATACTTCTCACTATAATTATCAAGCTTGGACCTTTCTTGATCTAGTACATGCACATATGCAATGCTTCTAAACAAACATAAGTGAGAAATTGTAGGATTCTTTTTACTCCAAGCTTGCTATGTGGGGTTCTTCCTCGTACAATCCTTATGTGAGACAAAAATTGGACAAATAGACTGCATGAGCAGATTCATCCCAAACTTCTTGGGACATTCACATGCCCTTTAACATTCTTTTGGCCATGTTACCACTTACCACTATCAACCACATTTTGTATTTGAGAAACACTTTCAAATAACCCAATTATCAAAAAAAAAAAAAAAAAATGGTAACACATGAAAATTAAAATGACTCCATCTAGTTGGAAAATGTCATTCTCACCACAAATCTATTTTCTTTGATACCATGTTTTTGAAGTTGGTGGGTCTTTACATAATCACATTCCCAAACACTAATACACCACATAATGGAAGAGACACAATCTCAAAGCACACCAAGGAAGATAGAATGAATGGAGAAAAGGATGGGAACTCTTTGTTTGGAATGGAGAAAAGCATGAGTATATATACTATACCATACAATCTTAAATTCTACCATATTAAATTAGATAATTTTTTAAAATTTTACCACTCCATAGAATAATAACCTTTTTTATATTATTGAATCAGAGAGTTTCATATGACATATGGCTTTTAGGTACATTTGGAGTGACATGAAGAAAACAGGAAAATGATTTCCCTCTTTATATGTTTCTTTCTTTCTCCTTATTTTGAAACAATAATCTAAATGATCATGGACAATTGAGGTTTCTACCAGGACCACCAAAATAAAATGAGTCTCCAGAATTTATGAGATTATAGCAATTGGGATTCGTAATGATTGTTTGACTGTTCTGAGGACCCGTGAGAATTTTTAAACCGTCAATAACATTGAGATTTTTGAAGAAACTAGCCATGCCAAGCCCTTCTTCAGGGAAATGGCCATTGCCCATTTGTGTTGTGGTGTGCTGCCCATCTTGCATTAAGTATATCACCTCTTGTTGACACTCCACTTTGCAACTCGCATTTAACCTCACATGGAGGGTAAAATGGTACTTTCACATTGGAAATATGCATCTTGATTCTAGCCATTAGATCCTTAATCTAATTTTACCAAAATAATCTTGATGTTGTAATGATCAAATCGACTGGTCATAAGCCCTAATCGGACCACCAGATTAAAAGTTATCATCAAATCAAATTTTAATGGTTGAGATGCACTATCACAAATTGAGTCCGACTATATGTGATTATAAACAATTAATTTCAATTGGTTATAAGTGTAATCAATTGGAGATCAATAATGTGTCATAATTTGATTCATTAAGACTACATTTTATGGTGAGGTTACAACACCTAATTAATTAGATAGTTAAACATTAACTATTCAATGAGTAATTTGTGCAATTATATTTTAATTAGAGCAAATTTGAAACTAATTAATCTGAAACTGGAGTGATTGGAGTCATTTAATGTTAATTGGGAGCTAATTTGGGACCTATTAATGTTAATTGTGCTGAAACTATTTTCTAACAAATAACATCTGCTCACAATTTTATCGATATATCTCAGAATATTTTGAATCTGTGAATGAGGTTAATTTTTTTTTCAGAAACTATACATCCGGGGCTTCAATTTGAGCACAAGAACGAGACAATTCCCATTAGAATTGAGTCAGATATGATTTTTCAAAGTTTGCTTTACAGGCTGCTACAGCAGCTACGGGAAAACCGAATTTTGGCTTGCTTTCCACTCCCACCAATCTCTCCATTTAATGCACCAGATTTTCCCCAAGGCTAAAATGAGGTCTAGGTTCATGATTCTTTGTCAACCTCATTAAATGGTCTTTCATTCATATTTCCTCCACCACTACTACATAAACCCTCCCTCTCCATCATTCCAAAGACACCAAAACCCCCCCTCTTCCCCTCTTTTGAGTTCTAGTGAAGTTGAGTAGTCTTGTCATATCTTGGACTTCTTGAGACTCAAGGTATTGAGTGAGACTCATTCTTCCTCTCCTAACTCTTCTTTTCCTCCATCTTAGGACCTCCCTCAACAGTCTCCTCCTCCACTATATAGATCTTGCATGAAGGTATAATTTCTTTCTCTAATTGTTTTTCATGTTGTCATGATGAGGGTTTAAGATTAAAGCATGATAATGATCATTTAAATTCTTTTGAATGTGTTTGAATGTTCTTAGTTGTTCTAATATGTTCTTCACATGTTCTTGGTTGTTCATCACATGTTCATGCATAACATTAGTTTCGATCTTAAATCAACATCAAAAACATGAAAAATATGTTTATTTAATAATTCTTGCAAATCCTTAAATCTAGGATATCACCATCCATACACATTCACTAGAATTTATTTTTCAATCCAAATGAAATCCTTAATAAATTGAATTAGGGTTTATTACATGCACACACTTTAAATTTAACGTGCAAATTGGTTGATATCATATTGGATGATGTGATATGAATGTTGGCCACCATAGTCTAGAAAACCGGTTTCACCGGGCAAGGTGGGTGCCTAACAGCTTCTCACCTTATAACATAGCCTCCGAACTTAGATCAAAGGTTAGTAGATCAAATGCTTATCCATGTAATTTTTAATTTATAGATTGTAATTAGGAAATAAAGTCATGTACTTTATCTTAGATTGTATCTAGGACCAAAGCCATGTAATTTTCTTATAAACAATGTAAATTCAAATTTCAAATTAATAAAATGAGGAATTTTTCAATTATGGTTTTCTTATTTTTCCAATAATTAAATAAGTGGCGACTCTATTGTAAAACCCTTAATTTAAGGGGGAAAGTATAATTAGTCGAACCTCCATTTTGAGAGGCAACACACGACTCCACTCATTCACGTGAGTTTGGCCCAACGATCAAAAAAATAGGCCGAGGACGTGGTCTTTCACAGTGGCAACTCCACTAGAGAACCCTTAATCTAAGGAGAAAAATATAACTAGTCGAACCACCATTTTGAGAGGTAATAACATGACTCCACCCATTCACGTGGGTTTGGCCCAACATCCTATAAAAAATGGGGCTGGGGCCGCGGTCTCTCACAGTAACGACTCCACTGGGGATATTGAGGGTTAAGCTTTAATTAGGTTATGGTGGCCAACCATGTCATTGTTTGTTAATTGTTTTTTTGTATATAATATGTCTAATATGTTATTATATTACTTATCATGCATCATTTGCTTGAATGAAATTCATTTTATTCGTGTGCTAGCCCAGAAGCCTGGTAGTTTTAGTCGTGGATTGTGGTCTTCCTGAGACTTTCATACCCAGCGGTGAACCTACCACCCATCGCGACAAGGATCATCATGGTTATACCATGGTAGTTCATAAGGACAAACTGTACCGTTCAGACCAACGCGGCGCTCCTGGCGACACAAGTTGTGAGGTACGATGTCCTAGCTTGTGGGAACTTTTAACCCACCTTCTACCCATGTTGTAATGACCCATAGAACCTACCTTTAGGTTGGTCCATGTAAATTGCATTTCATTATGCATTTGTTTGGCCGTTGTTTGAATCATGATAACTCAAGTCCAATGCTTAAGCCCATCATGATTATTTTAACCTTGTATGATGTGAATGAACTCAAGCCCAAAAGCTTATGATTGAACTCTAATTGGTATGGAAGCCCAAAATTGTTTCTTGAATGAGTCTAAGCCCAACACTTGAGCCCATTGAAGGTGTATAGACATGAGCAACATCAAAGGCCAAAAACTCACAAGATGCAAGCCTTTCAAGTGCAAGCCCAAGCCATTTCAAGCAAATACCAAAAGATCATAATCAAGGTTCAAGCCTTCCAAGTGCAAGCCCAAGCCATTTCATCATAATCAAGGTTCAAACATACTAAGTTTCAAGCATCCTAAATGGACCAAGAAGAAGCAAGTGGCCCAACTTTGCCTCGCTCCACATTTGGTTTGCAAAATTATGGTTAAGCTTAAAGTTTGTTTGTTTATTCCATGTTTTAATGTTTCTATGTTTCTTTGAATTCCAAAAATCCATGTAGCATTTGATGTACTTTGTTCATGTATATATATTAAGAAAAAAACAAAAAACAAAAAAAAAAAAAAAAAAAAAAAACAAAAATTCAAAAAAAAATTTCATGATTTCCAAATCTCTCCCAAAAAAAGAGAAAAATTTTCAAAGGAAAAAGTCTTTGGACTAGGGGCATTGAGCCCTTAACTCATTTAAAAAATTTTAAAAAAAAAATTTAAAAAGAAAACTTTGAACTAGGAGCATTGGACTTCCTAGTGATTTTTTTCAAAAAGACCCATGTTTTTTCTTTCAAAGATTTCAAGATTCTTTAAAGTCTTCTTTTCAAAATGGTACATGAGGTTCCCTTGGACAAAACTTTTCTAAATTAAGATGTTTAAAGGTTTGAACAATCAACTTGTATTGAGAAAGGATTGATTTCATTTGATCCGTGTAAACACTTTTGCTAAATTATTTTGAATAAAAGAAGAAATGGTCTTATAAGGAAATCAAAGAAAATCTATCCATCAGAAAATTGAAAAGGCTCATGCATTCATTCCAAATTTCTGAAAACTTTTGTGTCTCCAATAGAGCATTCATACTTTTTCTTTTAGGAGGAATTTATTAAAAGAGCTCAAGTCACTGTGCCTACAAGCAAACATTACTAGGGATAGGAGGCCATCTTTGGTAAAACAAGATTATACCTTAATACCTAGAATGATCAATATCTATTGCTAGCCCATTTAAGCCTTTAAACACTTAGCCTTTTTTTCACATAAACAAACTAAAATCTAAACCTAGGGTGGGAAAATTCAAAGAATACATGCTTAAATCTCATGTTGAGTTTTGAAGCTAATTGATAAAGCTCTCCTAGAAGACATGAAAGATAAGTAGAGAATTCATTAAGTTAAAGATAAGAGATTATCAAAGAAAAATGAGTTTTCACTCAATCAAGGAAAGAGCAATGAAATTCCATCAATGTGAGAGAAAAAAAAAAGTGTGCATCAAGTTTGAAGAGCCTAAAATTCATCATGCCAAGAGGAATACAAGATTCATCTAAAAGAGATTTCATCAAAAGAGGAAAGATTCATCAAGCACAGATATGTGCAAGTGCATCGAGGCAAGAAAGGAGTTTAGAAAGTGCATCAAAATGACCAAAAATCATTAATCTGAGAAAAACAAGGAGGGAAAAATGTCCCCAAAAGTTCATTAAATCAAGAGATGAAAGGCAAAGCAAAAAAAAAAAAAAAAAAAAGAAAAAAAAAAAAGAAAAAAAAAGAAGCCCGCTAGGCTGAAAACCCAAAAGGGCGATCTAGGCAAAAGTTAGGGCCAAAGAAATGAAGAAGAGGAAAAGAAAAAAATGGAAAATCCTACCAAGTTGGAAACTTGAAGATGCAACCTAAAAAGAGAAGAATTTTACAAGATGAAAGTCTAGAGGTATGATTCAAGAGGAATGAGCATAAAAACGATTGTTGATACAAGTGACCAATGAAGACTAGTGAGAAGATGACAAAGAAGAAATGGTAAAACTCCTCCAATACTTGATTTTTGAGTAATGCATACTTGGGGGAAACAACATAGGGAATTTTGAGCCTTTTATATCTTTCATTTTATAACCCAAACCTGGCATACATTACAACCCATGAGTAAAGACCTCCTTGAAGTGTTGCTAGTTGTAGGCACATCTTAAGCTCTAATATTATTTTCTCTTGAATTAAAAAGGAAAAATGCTTAAAATTGTCAAACCCCACAGGATGATATGTCCAAGGACAAAATTTCTCAAATTCTCAAATCCTCAAAATGACTCAAAAGAACTTTCAAACCTGGAGCACTCTCCTTGTTTGCACCCAACAATGTGATTCATAAATATGATCATATTTCATTTCTTGATTGCCTTTGGAGACTCAATCTGACGATGTTTAAAAGGATGAAGCAAATTTGATCATATGAGTTTAATGATCTTGATCCTTCCTAATCAAAGAGATTTATTTGGTTCTTAAACATTATGATTTTCTAAAATGGTTGTTCAAAGGATCACATATTGTTCCCAAAAAAGTAAAAAAAAAAATCATTCTTTTTCAAAATCCAGTTCTCTTGAACTACGTCTTGACCTGATCTTCTATGAGAGAAGTACGTAGGCAGCCTTGTAGAGGCCCGGTCCCATTCACCTAAACAACCTTGGAGAACAAAGTCAAAACAATGTGACAAAATTGTTTTGGTGTATGTTAGGTTAAACCCATTTATTTGCATTAAGCATGTTTAAATTTGGAACATTGGCCTATTTATATTGTGTGCAAGTTTTCACAGTAATCGGTTTCTAACAAACTAGAGAAAGAAAGTCTTTTTGTAGGAACCAAGGATGGCAGACCATGATCTTCTTTCATGTACCCCAATGTTCACAACATCAAATAAATTCAGCTTCAATCTAAGCATGGAATATGGGGCATTGGATAAGTACTTCCAATTCATATCAATGAACAAATCTATTACTAATTGAAAATATCTTTTTGCATGAATTAAGCAAGGACTTATCCAGCAATCCACATCAACTTCTAGCCAAAGTTACTCTCATTCAAATGATAGGTTTTTCAAAAAAAAAAAAAAAAAATCATCATGAATTTATCTTCATATTACTCCATTTTTCATCTTCATCTTCTTCATTTTTTGATAATGAACAAATCTTCATATTTCCTCAAAAAAAAAAAAAAAAAGCAATTTTCAAAAAAGCCTTGGGACTAAGGGCACTGGGCTCGTACTTCTTAGGTTACCATCAAAAAAAAAAAAAAAATCATCAATCAAAATTTTCAATTCCTTCCAAAAAAAAAAAAAAAAAAAATTCATTAAATTCTTCTTCAAGAATAGAAAGCTATGACCCTCTTCCATATTCTCCAGTAGTACAACATCAAGTCAACTGTCTACCCTCAGCATTCATCGAAGCATGGAATATGTCCTAAATTAGGGGCATTCGCCAGGTATGCCAAATTCTTTTCAATGAATAACTCTGTTACTAATTGAAAATATTTATTTTACAGGTACTAAGGTAAAAGGCCCACACACATCGGCATGGGCCAAAAGATCCAAAAATCCTAGGTATCTGAAAACATGAGCCAAGATCCAGAACCTTCAGTCCTCTGAAAACATGAGCCAAAGCCAAAAAAAAAAAAAAACCTTTGGTTCTCTAAAAACATGAGCTAAGATCCAAAAATCCTAGGTCTCTGAAAACATGAGCCAGGATCCAGAACCTTTAGTCCTCTGAAAACATGAGCCAAAGCCTCCAAAAACCTTGGTCCTTTAAAAACATGAGCCAAGATCCAAAAATCCTAGGTCTTTGAAAACATGAGCCAGGATCCAGAACCTTTAGTCCTTTGAAAACATGAGCCAAAGCCCAAGAAAACCCTTGGTCCTCTAAAAACATGAGCTAAGATCCAAAAATCCTAGGTCTCTGAAAACATGAGCCAGGATCTAGAACTTTTGGTCATGTGAAAACATGAGCCAAAGCCCCCAAAAACTCCTGGTCCTCTAAAAACATAAGCCAAGATCCAAAAATCCTAGGTCTTTGAAAACATGAGCTAGGATTTAGAACCTTTGGTCCTCTAAAAACATAAGCCAAAGCCCCAAAAACCCTTGGTCCTCTAAAAACATAAGCCAAGATCCTAAAATTCTAGGTCTCTAAAAACATGAGCCAGGACCTAGAACCTTTGGTCCTTTGAAAACATGAGCCAAAGCACCAAAAACCCTTGGTCCTCTGAAAACATGAGCCAAGATCCAAAAATCCTAGGTCTTTGAAAACATGAGCCAAGATCCAGAACCTTTGGTCTTCTGAAAACATGAGCCAAAGCCCAAAAAATTCTAGGTCTCTGAAAACATGAGCCAAGATCTAGAACCTTTGGTCCTCTAAAAACATGAGCCAAAGCCCCGAAAACCCTTAGTCCTCTAAAAACATGAGCCAGGATCCAGAACCTTTAGTCCTCTAAAAACATGAGCCAAAGCCCAAAAAAACCCTTGGTCCTCTAAAAACATGGGTGAAGATCCAAAAATCCTAGGTCTCTGAAAACATGAGCCGAGATCCAGAACCTTTGGTCCTCTGAAAACATGAGCCAAAGCCCCAAAAACTCTTGGTCCTCTAAAAACATGAGCCAAGATCCAAAAATCCTAGGTCCTCTGAAAACATGAGCCAAGATCCGAACTTTTGGTCCTTTGAAAACATGAGTCAAAGCCCAAAAAAACCCTTGGTCCTTCGAAAACACGAGCTGAGATCTGAAAATCCTAGGTCTTTTGAAAACATGAGCCAAGATCCTTAGTCCTCCATATTTTCTTGACCTCAGGTTAGCATGTCCTGTATTCATTAAAACAAAAAAAATCTGCATGCATAAACTATGTTTAGACCTGATCCTCCCACTAAGAGGTATGTAGGAAATCTCCCTCAAGATTCAGTCCACATTTTGATCAGCAACATGACCGTCTACATTTTTATCTACATGCATCATACATTCATCACGATTAAATCCTGATTGCAAAGTTAGGTTTTTCTTTCATACATTGACATTCACTTTTCAAGCTCTGCCAATGAGGGGCATTCTGTTAACACCCCATTTTCCACCTGCATTTAACCTCACATGGAGGGTAAAATAGTACTTTCACCTTGGAAATATGCATCTTGATTCTAGCCATTAGATCCTTAATCTCATTTCACCAAAATGATCTTGATATTGTAACGATTAAATCGACTAGTCATAAGCCCTTATCGGACCACCATATTGAAAGTTATCATCAAATCAAGTTTTAATGGTTGAGATGCACTATCACAAATTGAGTCCGACTATATGTGATTATGAACAATTGATTTTAATTGGTTATAAGTGTAATCAATTGGAGATCAATAATGTGTCATAATTTGATTGGCTAGGATTACATTTTATGGTGAGGTTGCATACACCTAATTAATTAGATAGTTAAACATTAATTATTCAATGAGTAATTTGTGCAATTATCTTTTAATTAGAGTAAATTTGGAACTAATTAAGTCCGAAATTGGAGTGATTGGAGTCATTTAATGTTAATTGGGAGCTAATTTGGGACCTATTAATGTTAATTGTGCTGAAATCATTTTCTAAGAAATGACCTCTGCTCACCATTTCATCGATATCTCCCAGAATATTTTGAATCTGTGAATGAGGTTAATTTTTCCAGAAACTAGACATCCGGGGCTTCAATTTGAGCATAAGAACGATACAATTCCGATCAGAATTGAGTCAGATATGATTTTTCAAAATTGACTCTACAGGCTGCTACAACAGCTACGGGATAATCGAATTTTGGCTTACTTCCCACTCCCACCAATCTCTCCATTTAATGCACCAAATTTTCCCCAAGGCTAAAATGAGGTCTAGGTTCATGATTTTTTTTCAATACTCATTAAATGACATTCCATTCATATTTCCTCCACTACTACTACATAAATCCCCCCTCTCCTTCATTCCAAAGACATCAAAGCCCCCCCTCTTCCCCTCTCTTGAGTTCTAGTGAAGTTGAGTAGTCTTGTCATATCTTGGTCTTCCTGAGACTAAAGGTATTGAGTGAGACTCACCATTTCTCTCTTAACTCTTCTTTTCCTCCACCTTAGGACCTCCCTCAAGAGTCTCCTCCTCCACCATATAGATCTTGCATGAAGGTATAATTTCTTTCCCTAATTGTTTTTCATGTTGCCATGATGAGGGTTTAAGATTAAAGTATGATAATGATCATTTAAATTCTTTTGAATATGTTTGAATGTTCTTAGTTGTTCTAATATGTTCTTCACATGTTATTGGTGTTCATCACATGTTCACGCATAACACTAGTTTCGATCTTAAATCAACATCAAAAATATGAAAAATATGTTTATTTAATAATTCTTGCAAATCCTTGAATCTAGGATATCACCATCCACACACATTTATTAGAATTTATTTTTCAATCCAAATGAAATGCTTAATAAATTGAATTAAGGTTTATTACATGTACACACTTCAAATTTAACATGCAAATTGATTGATAACATATTGGATGATGTGATATGAATGTTGGCCGCCATAGTTTAGAAGACTGGTTTCACTGGGCAAGGTGGGTGTCTAACACCTTTCCACCTTATAACATAACCTCCGAAATTAGATCAAGGGTTAGTAGATCAAATGTTTATCCATGTAATTTTCAATTTCTAGATTGTAATTAGGAAACAAAGCCATGTACTTTATCTTAGATTGTATCTAGGACCAAGGCCATGTACTTTTCCTATGAACAATGTAAATTCAAATTTTAAATTAATAAAATGAGGAATTTTTCAATTACGGTTTTCTTATTTTTCTAATAATTAAATAAGTGGCGACTCCATTGTAAAACTCTTAATCTAAGGGGGAAAGTATAATTAGTCAAACCTCCATTTTGAGAGGCATCACACGACTCTACCCATTCACGTGGGTTTGGCCCAATGATCATAAAAATGGGCCGGGGACACGGTCTCTCACACCTTTCCTCCCCATTGAACCGATGGAGCGCTATCAGACAGGATCGAGAATATGGAAGATGGCCAATATCTGAAGTCTCTGTCCGCAATTTTCATCCACCAGTCTCCCTTTCCATTAATGTCCTACCTCATTGTACATGTCATGCAAATCAGTCAGTAATATTTTGAATGATAAATGAAGGTATAATGATTATTGAACGAGAAAAAAAAAATGAATCTTTTTGTGTAGAACAACATGGACAATTAAATTCACCGTCTTAAAAAATAAGTTAGGTAAAAATAAATTGTGTACAGAAAAAAAATTAAACCCTTAAATTTAAAAAGTTGTATATAAAAAAACATAAACCGAGAAATACGAATTTCAAATATACACTATTACAACTAAAACCAGAAGAAATTCAAACATATGTGTAACATTTGTTACTATGAGTTTCCAAAATGTAAAAGTACTTGATAAAGTAATTAAATTGAAATATCGTACTCCCTTCCAAACATAGAATTTGACTAAACGTTGGGTACCATCATAGTTGGAATAAGGGGTGACTGTTGCACCCATCGCAATCTAGTTGTCGACTTGAACAAAGCGAGAGCACGCCAGTTTGTAGCAACATGTGTTTTGATATGAATCATCCTGCAGCGATGATAAAAAAAATAATAATAACAATAAAAAAATTTATAAAAAAAGACGCTTTTCAAAAATGAAACAGTATATATAAACATGGCTAGTACTAGCTGGGAAGTTAGATATTAAAAAACTTACAGTCCAATACGTGAAGAGTATACTGTTGTTATCTCCTCCATATAAATTCGTAGACCTATTTTTCCACCTAAAATAATTTTATAAAAAAAAAAAAGGAAAATTATTAGTAATTAATTGTCTAGCATGCGCCTAAAAGAAAAGATGATGATGAAATTATATATACCATCATGCCGGCTTCAATGCTATTAAGATCTTGACCACTTTTACCAGCTGTCAACCAAAATTGAGACAAGCTGAACTCTTTTGTTTCCTGGGTATGGGGATTCCACACGTTTATCTCTGCCATCATTCCATAGTACATATCTCCTTGCTCAATAAGCACTGCATACTAGCTAGAAACTCAACCATAAAAATAAAGGTTGTGAATGTCGATTTGAGTCCTTCATTATAGTAGATACCATTGAGCTCAAACCTATTAATAATATTGGTTAAAAATTAAATAGTACCTCATGGACAACTTGACTGGCACTATATTGAGCACAAGGGATGGATCGGCGTTTTTTCCTTCCATAATTTAATTTGCTGCAAAGCCTGCCCTTAATAAATCTTCTTCTTTAGTTCTTTTTATGGGAATGGTTCCTTCTGGGCATCTTCCATTCAAGTGCCATGGCTGAGTAAATTTGGGCTCGGAGTTTGAAGAGACGTCACTGCTCTCATTGAATGAAAACCCTTTTGGGTAAGAACTTGGTCTCATCTATTGCACCCGGCATAGATACCAATGCAAACCCAGCCTATACCATACATACAATAAGTATCAAATTATTTGTGATACCAAATGAAATTTACTTAATTAAACTAGTTACCTGAATTGTGTGATTTTTTAACAAAGGATGATCAAAAGCTGGCTGTTTGTTGATATCTACGCAGTTGATTATATCTCCATCCGGACTCTATATCAGATACATTTTCTCATCACACATACATAGGTATTAATCTTAATTCACTGTGTTGTAATAAAATTACGCTGGTATTGTACATGGGACTTATGAAGAACACAACCCACAAAAGTGAATGATTCTTCTAAGACTAAAGCTAAAAATACAATATAGAACACAAACATTTTATATGAAGTGATTAATAATCTCGATGGATTTAAGAGCAGGCTTGTTAAGGCGCTTCAATTGCTACTAAACCTCCAATTTTTGTTTCTTATCGAATATGGTGTTAGTGTTTCTATTTTCAACTGATGACATTGGTACAAGAAAGAACAAGTAGAATGTCATCTTTATTGCCCTCAACCACCTCCTCCCACTTCCACAAGGCAGAGCCATGAGTGACTAGCTAATATTCAAATCAAGTGGCGGATTTGTGGTGTACAAAGATGTAATAGCTAGCTTTGGTCGTCCCCTTTGCAATACTTAAACATGCATTTGTTCACCCTCTTCGAACTATTTCACATGCTGTTTATCAATATATATATATATATATACAAACTTCCATACAAAGGATCACTCTATTTTTGGCCATGTCTAAATGGGACTTTGATTTAGCTGTTTAACTTTAATTTTTTAACCTTAGAGCATTCACATTAAAGCTCTCAAAAGTTAAAAATGTTATTTTTTAGCATCTTATTTGAAAAAATCACACTACAACAAAGGTGTTAGTGTTAAAATTTTTAGCATTTGAGCTACAGTGGACTGCTATCTATGACACTCCTCTATAGCTCAAATCTTATAAATATAATAATATTTTAATACTTCTTTAATTAAAATATCTTTTCTCTCTCTCACTATTCCTCTTTTCTTCTGACTAGACTCTCTCTCACTATCTTTAATTAATGAAGTGGTAAAAAAATATAAAATCTTTGATGTTGGGTGTATTATAAAGTGAGTTGTTAAAATAAATAAAGTAGGTTTTTGAGATATTAAATGCATAATTTTTTGAGATCCTTGATGAGAATGCTTAATTTAATTTTTTTGGACCATAGGAGGATTCCAAAATAGATTTTTGCCTTGTTGAAAGCTGCCTTGTTGAAAACTAGCTGGTGTAAGTGATGGATGTCTAATAAATGACTCTAATCTAATGACTTAACAAGGAGAGATTTCCTGTTGGTACCTACAACAAATTGAAGGACAAGAAGTATGGGCCATTTCAAATTACTAAGAAGATCAACAACAATGCTTATGTGATTGCTCTTCCTCCAAACATGAGCATTTCTTCTACCTTCAATGTTGCTGACTTGTATGATTATCATCCTCCTGATGTACCAGATAGTGGGAACACGAGGTCGAGTTCTTTTCAAGTGGGGGAGATTGATGTAGAATAGATAGCACATACCTTCTTGGAGCAATAGAGGTGCAAGAAGTCACAATGCAAGCTTAAAAGGGGGTGCTAGTAGAGGCCATCGAGGCGACAATGTCGGAATTGCATGAAATTTAGCAGGTTGAAGGGAAACAGTGTTCTAATCCAAACTCCATTTTCAAAATTTAGGCGAATTCCTTCCTTAAGGCCCTGAAAATAGTATTTTTGCTATTTATAGTAATATCTGTTTTTCCTTAATAACTTTTAGTTTTAAAGTCAAAATAAGGCCTTATTTGTTTTGGGACAACCCTTATGGTCAGTAGTTTATGATTCTGCATTTACCTCAATTTTGCCATTTTCAGTAAATTTCGGTATTTTGTCACCGAATCGCGTAATTAGTGCGATTAGGGTTTTAGATGTTTTTCTCAGTATTTATATATTTTGTAGCTATCATAGGCAGATCAGACTATTATTAATAAACATAGACATTTTGTCAAATTTTCTTTTGGTGGATTCCAATTTTTATCTCTTTGTGGATTCAAGGTTTACAACTAGAAACTAACAGTTTGGTTTCTGTCTTGTCAAGAGAGTATCATTTGTGCTTTCTTCAAGCTTTCGCAACATCATTGACTAGGTGAAATAGGATCATAATTGGAGTAAGAGCCCCTTAAGGACTTTAACCTCGTAATTATCTAGTGTAGTTCTATGCGTGGGATGGTGGACTACACATATTGAGTGAATAATTAGGTTATCAAATAGCTTTAAAAGACTAAAACCTTAGGTTCCCCAATTAGAACCTATCATATAGCCTTTCGTGGTTATTGATGTAGCCATTCTCCAACCTTTGTCACCTTCTTTTGGCATTCTTCAGACATCCTCCTCCTCTTTTGCATGGTTCTTCTTCATAATGCCTGATTCATTCAGTCTCTTCATGGTCATTTTCATTGTTTCAAGGCATTCTCAAGGCTTCTTCAAGGGATCTACAAAACCTTGAGTTTGAGGAAGGGTATTAGAGATATATTAGCCTAATAGTATATGCCCAAGCCCAATCCTATTTTGTGTACAAGCCAAATCTTATACTTTTCCTACAAGTTTATTAACCATAGTTTGTTTATGGTTACTCTAGGATTTAGCTTATTATATATACCCATGTTGTGGTTCATTGTAATATATAACTTGTACTACACTAATATATCAAAGATGTAGACCTTAAAGGTTTTCTCTATAGACGAAAGCCGTCAAGCTGAATCATGTAACCCTTTTGTGTTCTTGTGTCACTATTTTATGTTTTTGCTTCCGTATCTATTTGAGCATATTTAACAAATTGAACATGAAAATTGTTTAAATAAGCTTTGGTTGCAAATGGGTGGTTTATATTTTCTATTTGGTTGATATTTACTAAAATTAAGGTTCAAAGTTAGGTTGATTTATAAAAAGACAAATATGAACGGATTTTCTATCAAGCCAAGTCTGAGCTGTTTATGAACAACTTGATTGATTTACTGCACTATGCTTCAATAGGGTTGAAACAAGACCACTATGCTGCCTATAGTACCACAATATTGGCCCCATGCCCAACCACTTCTTTCAATTTGTCTGATATCATAGTGAATCCACTAATATCAAATGCACCAGGACCAACCTATTATTGTTACAAACAGTAATGTTTTTTGTACTCTAGCCAAAGCCTTGGTGGCTTGTTGCAACATCGAGAGGGACAGGTCTTTGTGGTCCCATCATTCTTATTGAATTTTTTCCCTGGCCGGTGGTTTACGTTACCTCTTTTTATCTTATTATGCTCAAAAAATCAAAATATTAAAACAAATAATAACTCTCTTATCTGTTTAAATTTTTTTAAAAATAATTACTTTAAAATTATACACACAAAAATGAGCTTATCTAATTGAGTGATAAATAATTTTTTGGGCAAATTACAACTTACCCACCTATGGTTTGGCTGAAATTTAATTTGCCTACCTATGGTTTAAAATTTGACACTTTACCCACCTAAGATTTGACTAAAATTTAAGTTGTCTACCTGTTATTTGAAATTCTATGATGCAAGATCTTGTATTTTTATGTATTTTTTTGTGTTTTTGGAGAAGAGAGACATAAAAGCGGAGCAAAATCACATATTTAGCTCTATTTTTAATAGATGTAGGTCATAGAAATCTAATTGAGCTAACCTCAGGTAGGTAAAATGTCAAATTTCAAACTATAGATAAGCAACTTAAATTTTGGTCAAACCTCAAGTGGGTAGAGTGTAATTTACCTTAATTTTTTTGATAAAAAAAATCTTATATGCATGTTCAAAATAGAAGAAATTTTGATGGATTTTTTTGCCAAAAGTCTTGTAGCTCAATTGACATATTTTGATGTTTCCAATTGTTAGAATAATGTTAAAGTATAAGTCAATGGGCTTAGGCCTATAGGTTACTTGTACAACACACTTTGTCTATTCATATATAGGACATATCCCTATACTTCATTATACACATTTTAATATACAGTTGTTCAAACTTTCACATGATATCTATGATTTAGATTCCTTTACCTAACTATAAATGTGTGTGTCTATATATATATATATATATATAAAAGTTGATTTTGGATTTTCAAGATGAACTTTACAAAATAGTGGTAATTTAGAAAATTATATGATTCTTACATTTTTACTTTGACCAAATGATAATAACTTGAAATGGAGATATGAGACTTTATGCAAGTGATTCGTCCAACATGGATAGAGGTTGCAAATGAGAATAACTTGGTATAAGTGTGTAAGCACAAAATTATTCAACACTTTTAAATCAATAGTACATCATCTCATATAAATTGTGAATCCAATATAAAGAACTTTATCTCAGGAAACAATTATTTTAATTCACAGGACCGAGTCTAGTATAGGTTAGTCAATTTCCTGACCCCTAAGTGATACAAAGGCCCCCAAATCCTTAGTCTTATAACATAATATACCATACTTTTATATATAGCAATCCAAAGTAAAGTATACCACACATGAGACAGCTCATGGAGGTCCGTCTCTTTTTCTTTTTAGTAAAATAATATAGTGGATGATTAGCGGAAATTCCGCTTTTATAAAATAACATAAATGGAGGAAATTTCAAAGCCAAATACCACTCTTCTGGGACCTTTTTTTTTTTTTTTTTTTTTGGTCAATGTGAGCATTGGATGAAATAATTGGAATTTGATGATAGTATTGTGTGTTACAAATAGGAGCAACTGAGGCATGAAATGGCGGCAGAGATCAAGAAAATCAGTGCATGTTTTTTGATTGACCTTGTAGACACTATCGGTGTTGATATATTGGGTTGGGAATCAAGCTCGACGTGATGTTTTCGATGATAACATCATAATCTTATTGAGACTTTGGAACCTATGAATACACAAGAAGTTGAAGTTACTGTGGGGGAACAGGTCGGTTTGAAGGCCCAATGGGACTTGGCCCATCCAAGCATCAGGAGGCCTCGTCACTGACAGAGAGGCCGAAGCCCAAATGAATACCTTTGGTGATTCGAGCTCAGCCCTAAGTACTAAGGAGCATAACTGGCAAGGAATATGACAAGATTGTTAATCGAATTTAATTAAATTAACTCAGTTAGCAAATAGGATAGGTTAGCCTCAAGTCTGGTTGGAGGAAGTTATTGGCTTCCTTGAAACATTTGTAACCAGTGAATTAGTTCATTAATACAGTTAATACTATTCTATCGAAAGCAGAATGACTTTTTCAAATTTCGAGAGGTACTAAACCGAATGACCTTTACAATATCAAGTGGTGCTAAACTGAAGATACAAGGGGAAGACTAATGTCCACCAAATTATTAAAAATAAACAACAGTCTTAAGTCTTAATAGAAGAGGGAAAAAATCTAAATCTCCAGCTTTTATTCTCCACAAAGCGGACAATGCATCAGTACATCTATTCACTTTCCTAAACCAATGTTTGTCTTCTATGTGAGGGATTCCCCTCCAAAGCCACCTGCAATAATCCACAAGAGAACTCAAACTAGGATAACTTTTAAACGCATTAGTGAGAGGAAACCACAACAATGGTACTAATCTCTTTTCAGTTTGATATAACAAATACTAATCTCTTTTTACCTGTATCTTGAATTATTTGTTTGTGATACTAATTCCCTCCAATAAGTTCTTTTCGAATTGAATGCAGCCCAACAATAACTATACTGATGCTCATCCTTTCTCTAGGAAATTCCATGGAACAGGCAACCCCAAAGTATCAAAATCAAGCATTCTTGAATTTTGGTACTTCCTTTTTGACCCTCATTGCGAGTTTCATTCATCACTGTCTCCTCATCCTCTCTTTCTTGAAGAAGAATGGGATCCATAATGTGAATTATTTGTTCTGGCAAAGCTACTTTAACAAATTCATGAAGGTTTAAATTATCTTGGAGAGTGTTTTCAGTTGGCCTTTTCCTAGTGAACATCACAATATACCATAGCTATAAAATTCATCGTATCTTGACACTTCATTTCCCATACCATACTCTACACTTGTACATTATATACACTGTAATACGAGCATGCTTTCATCCAAAGAGGGGGGGGGGGGGGGGGGGGGGGCGCCACATAATCATACAAATCTCAAATGATATTTTTCAATGACATGTAATTTAAAAAAGAAAAAAAGAAAAATAAAAAGAAGAAGATAAAGAGAAATGGAACATTTTGTTACAACACATATATCTCCTAACTATAATGCATCCTTATAAAACCATCTTTCATGATCAAAACTATAGTAATAATTAATGGGAAAAAAGAGAATTAAAATTAAGAAATGATAAAGATATTCACCTAGAGGAGTATAACCAATTGTTCCTCTTACCCCAATGGAGCTTGATTGATTAGAAGAAAAATCTTGAGTATCATTGAGAAGGAATCTTGCCAGGCCAAAGTCACCTACATGTCCAATCAATTCATCATTGAGAAGAACATAGCTAGGCTTAAGGTCGCAATGAACAATAGGTGTTTGGCAATGATTGTGAAGATAATCCAATGCATTAACAACATCAATGGCAATATTCAATCTGTTAAGAAGACTCAAATTCCTTTTCTCCTCATGAGCATCATCTACTCTTGGTGTTGGATGCAACCATTCTTCTAGGTTACCATTTTCCATGAACTCATATACCAATGCTTTAAAATCATGACCTCTATAGTCAACACCTGAACATGTTGCGAGCACCTTTACAAGATTTCAATGTCTGATATATCTTAGGGCCTCAACACTCAGCTTTGAAACTCTTAAAAGCTCCATGGTGTGAAAGGTTGAGCACCTTGATAGCAACTATGTGTTGATCTTGATCAAGACTTCCTTTATACAGTAACCCGAAGCTACCCACACCAATTAAATTAGTAGAAGAAAATCCATTTGTAGCATTTAAGAGGCATAGGAAAGACACATTCAATGGAAATTTTCTTGAGTTCATGGAAAGAAGTATAAGTGACACAACCAAAATTACTCCGAGAAGCTCAAAAAATATAGAGATTATTAACTTCAACTTAAGGGTCAACTTACTCTTCTTGGATTTTTCATGTTTGCACACAGAACTTATCATTTCCCATAATGAAGGTTTCACTTTTGTTCTTCAAAATCCCTTCTATTGGCACCTCACCCTCAAAATGGTTGTGAGATAAATTTAGAAATTTCAAGTAGACAAAGTGCTCCAAAAAGTTTGGAATTTGGCTTGACAAATTATTGTTATAAAAATATCTAATTCTTGAAGACCTCTTAATGATCCCAAAGACGGAGGAATGATCCCTTGGAAGAGGTTTCTTCTTATGTCTAAAAATTCTAACTTTACACAACTTCCAAGACTTGCTGGAATTTTACCAAACAACATGTTTTCAGAAATATTCAAATATTCTAGATTTTTTAAAATTCTGATTTCCATAGGAAGGACACCAATGAATTGGTTCCCAGAAAAATCTAAAACAACCAGTGAGAATGAGGGACCAGTAACTTGTGGGGAAATAAAACCAATGAGATTGTTATTAGCAAGATTCAAAAGAAACAAATTTTGGCACTTGCCTAGAGTTAGAGGGATTTTGCCTTGAAGATCATTCTTATATAAATACAAGTTTATCAACACAGTTAAATTTCCAAGAGATGATGGAATGTTCCCAAAGAAACTATTTTCAGTTAGATTTAAATCTTATAACTTATTAAGCTTTCCAATTTCAGAGGGATTATCACCTAATAATTAGTTTTGCCACATTTGGAGACCCCCCAAGTTAATTAAGTTTCCTATTTTAGTAGGAATCTTTCTAGATATTTTGTTATTATCTAAATATAATGTGTCAAGAGTAGTTGAGAAATTGACAATGCATTTGGGTAACTCTCCCTCAAAGTTATTGGCATTTATAGCAAATGTAGTCATATAGGTGGCATTTGTCAAAGAACAAAGAAAACTCAAGTCATTTGCCCCTCCATTTCCAAGATTGTTAAGGGCAATGCCAAAAAAAGTAATTCTGTATAGCTGCTCCAAAGAAGGAACTTTTTCCACTTAATTTATTATTGTTCAAAACAAGAGCATTTAGGTTTGAGGCATTAGATATTGAATTAGGGATTGATCCAATAAATTGGTTGTTGGCAATGCTAAATCTTGCAATATTTGGTGGAGTGAAACCTATGTTTGATGGAAGACTCCCATGCATTTGGTTGTCTGCTATATCAAAGATTTTCAAAGAAGACAAATTGAAGATTGAGGGAGGAATTTTACCAGACAACCTATTTGAAGATGAAGTAAAAGATGAAAGTTTGGTGAATTGGCCAAATGAATCAGGGATAATCCCAACCAAGTTATTATCATTGGCACGAAATTCCTCTAGAGTCGATAAGTTTCCAAAAGAAAGTGGGATACTTCCTGTCAGATTATTATCGTAAATAGAAAAAATTCAAAGTTTTGACAAGATGCCAAATATTGTAGGAATTTCTCTAGATAGAAGGTTGTAACTGACATGAAGGCCTTCGAGGTGAATGCAACCAGATAAATTGCTATGAATTTTGCCACTAAGTGTGTTATTTTGCAATTATAAGAATTGCAATTTGCGCAAACGACCAATCTCTAGAGGGATTTTATTATGGAAGCTATTGTTTTGAAGGGTTAGATTTTTGAAAAAACTTAAATTTCCAACATGTGGTGATATAAAGCCTACCAGTTTCAAAGATTGTAGGTCCAACACAATGATCCTTTGATGTCAACGACCACAAGTAACCCCACTCCATCTGCAAAAGTGGATGCTGTGATTCCAAAAGCTCATAACTTCAAGAGGATCATGAAAAATCTTGACTTTGGACTCAAGCAATATCAGATCACTTTGTTACCTTGTATTTTGGATTGTTAACTAAAAGAGCATTATAGGTGATCAACAATTTTTTTTAATATATTGATAATTGTGGATGAAAGGATTGAATTTTGGATATCTCTGTTGAAAATACTAAGAAGTGCCAATTAACCTATGATACTCTTGGCAATGATCAAAAAATTATTCCATTATCAACATTTACCTGTGGACTTTTTAATGTAATACCTTTGGTCATCTTCTTAAAGCGATTTTCCTACAACTTTATGTGCAACCATTTATTAATTCTCTTCTATGGTTAAAATTATGCAACAAGCTTAAAAGAGTTTAATCTACTGTGGGTATATATGTTGTAGGCGAAATTTGTCTCTGCATCAGACATTCCCATAATCAATTCAAACTTGTCAGGAAAAATGAAAAAAATAAAATAAAATAATAAATAGAAAGAAAAGGGACCTAGATGAGCAATTTTCTTTTTAGTGAATCCCCCATTTTCAAATGCACCGGGTCCAACTTATTATTGTCCAAAGCTATTGAAAGTGAAGTCTATTGAATTAGAAAAGGTCGAAGTTTCTGTAGCCAAAGACTTGAGGCAACATCTAGATGGACAGGTCTTTGGGTGAAGCATTTTTCTCCCTTGGCTAGAGGATTCCAAGGTAGACTTTTGGTAGCGGGTGGAAGTGATAGGTGTTTAATGACTCAACATCTAATCAAGGTGTTTTTTAGGAAATCTGTAGCAAACCAATATGTGAATTATGGATAACGAGGACCAGTCTTCTGGGATTGACATGATGCAATAGCTCTCAATGGTTGAGATTGAGACTTGAAAAAAGCAATTTTCAATCTCAACTGTTAAATAAAATAAGTGAGAAAAAGTTAAAAAGTGAGAATGGTAAAAAAATTTTGTGAGAGAAATACGAAGTAACCTAGGTATTGCACCGAATCTAAATCTAGTCTTCTACCATAAGTCCTTTCCTTCCATCCTCATGATCGATATTCACTATTTCTTTTTTAAGTTTTTTTACAAATAATACAGTAGTTGACAGTTGCCTTAGGCTTGTTATGAAAATTTTAAATATGCATGTAGTCCACGAATATAATAGACTTGTATATAAGGTATATTATACCCTTTTTGTGGTTGGATCCGATTGTAATTTAGTTTACAAACTTTCAATTGGTATATTTGTCCATTATAGTTTGAATTAAAATGAAACCATTTATTCCTCTCAAATTAACAGATTTTGTATTTTTTAGGCAAATAAACTACTCGTTTCCAATTTGTTAACAATGGAGAGCTACACATTCTATTCGATTTTGTTATACTTGGTACAATTAATATATTGACTCAATCAACTTAATTTAGATTAAAAGGTCCTTGATTAATACAACTTTGTTCTAATATGAAAAGCTAGAATCCATAGACCCAAAGCAATTCAAGTCTTCAATTCTTCATGAAAATATACCTACTTCATGATAAAATTCACTCCTTGTTTCTTCTCATGCCATTTAAAATTTAAAATGATGGTGCTTCTTAGTTCTTAACATCACATTAGATTAGCATTTACCCATCCCAAAATGTTTCTAGGCATAGAATAAAGGCACCTTAGGAAGTGTTATCTAGTTTGATTTCTATGTGACACCTTTGGTCGTCTTCTTTAAGGATTTTCTCTACAACTTTATGTGCTACCATTTATTAATTCTCTTCATTGACTAAAATTATCCATGCATCAACTTGAAAGAGTTTAATCTATTGTGAATGTACATGCATTGGGCAAAATTTGTCCCTGGATCATGCATTCCCATAATCAATTTCAAACTTGCCACGACCACCAAAAAAAAAAAAAAAGATGTACATGAGCAATTTGCTGTCCAGTCATGAGTTTCCCATTTTCAAATGCATTGGGACCAATTTGTTATTGTTGGAACTTGGAAGCTATTGCAACTTGCAAGTGAAGTTTGTCAATTCAGACATGGTGCAACATCGAGATGGACAGGTCTTCCTAGTCTCGTCATTCTTCTTTGCTTAGCCATTGTAAGTTACAAGTTACAATGACTTAGACTTGGAATAATGGGCCAAATGGCTAAAAAGTCAAGATTGCTTGGGTTTCTCTCACTAGTGATCAATCAAACACGATTGCGGAATTTTGGTATAGAAAACATAGCACCATGAATAACAAGGACTAAAACACGAGGATGGATTAAGTGCCACTAAATTATTTGTTTGTTATGAGTTCGAGTTAGCTCAATTATTAAATTTTTTTATAATCGGATAAAGAATTTAGGGTTCAAATTCCCGTCAACACGAAAAATTAATGGGTGTTTTAGCTTAATGATAAGAGTAATTTTCAATAAGGGGTTATAGGTTGAAATTCCCTATTTATAAAAAATAAAACAAATTTGTTTGTTTGTTTTCTTTTTAAAAATATTTCAATGGGAGGGAGGGTTAAACCCTAGCTAGACACATCAAGAGATACGGTGTAAACTCTTAATTAGTTAATACTTAATATTACATAATTTTATAAATTTTTTTTATTGAATGCTTTTTTTGAGATGCTTTTTTCCTTTTATATAGTATTATGCTTACAAAATATATTGGTTTAAAAAATAATAATAATCCAATTTAAAAATGTTTAAATTTAAATTTTTTATTTTAATATTATATACAAGATTGTGTTATGGATGGTAGTACATAACATCTTATTGATAAGTAATTTGGTATGTTTATTAAGAATAAAATACTCTATAATCTAATTATTGGGTTTTCAAAATTCATCTAAAAAATTTATTAAATAAAATAATGTTAACAAAGACTTAACATTAAAAAGTAATCAAAATTATGGATTTCATTGATTTAAACAGAGGTTTGCTCCCATAAAAAAATATGAGGTTTGTTACTTCATAAAAAGAAATTATGGATTTCTTTTTGAGTGCTCCAATTCCATATGCATTCTTCATCAAATTCCATATCCCAGCTGATTTTTGGTGCTTGAATTTCACAACTTATAACCTTTAGAGCTTGGATCACACCAATAAACACATACTTCTCACTATAATTATCAAGCTTAGACCTTTCTTGATTTGGTACATGCACATATCCAATGCTTCTAAACAATCATAAGTGAGAAATTGTAGGATTCTTTTTACTCCAAGCTTCCTATATGGGGTTCTTCCTCGTACAATCCTTATGTGAGACAAAAATTGGACAAATAGATTGCATAAGCAGATTCATCCCAAACTTCTTGGGACATTCACATGCCCTTCAACATTCTTTTGGTCATGTTACCACTTACCACTGTCTACCACATTTTGGTATTTGAGAAACACTTGCAAATAATCCAATTATCAAAAAAAAAAAAAAATGGTAACCCATGAAAATTAAAGTGACTCCATCTAGTTGGAAAATGTTATTCTCACCACAAATCTATTAGCTCTGATACCATGTTTTTGAAGTTGGTGGGCCTTTACAGAAGCACATTCCCAAACACTAATACACCACATATAATGGAAGAGATACAATCTCAAATCACACCAAGGAAGATAGAATGAATGGAGAAGAGGATGGGAACTCTTTGTTTGGAATGGAGAAAAGCATGAGTACATATACTATACCATACAATCTTAAATTCCACCATATTAAATTAGATAATTTTTTAAAATTTTACTACTCCATAGAATAACCTTTTTTATATTATTGAATCAGAGAGTTTCATATGACATATGGCTTTTAGGTACATTTGGAGTGACATGAAGAAAACAAGAAAATGATTCCCCTCTTCATATGTTTCCCTCTTTCTCCTTATTTTGAAACAATAATCTAAATGATCATGGACAATTGGGGTTTCTACCAGGACCACCAAAATAAAATGAGTCTCCAGAATTTATGAGATTATAGCAAGTGGGATTTGTAATGATTGTTTGACTGTTCCGAGGACCCGTGAGAGTTTTTAAACCATCAATAACATTGAGATTTTTGAAGAAACTAGCCTTGCCAAGCCCTTCTTCAGGGAAATGGCCACTGCCCATTTGTGTTGTGGTATGCTGCCCATCTTGCATTAAGTTTATCACCTCTCCTCCCCATTGAACTGATGAAGCGCTATCAGACAGGATTGAGAATATGGAAGATGGCCAATATCCGAAGTCTCTATCCGCAATTTTCATCCACCAGTCTCCCTTTCCATTAATGTCCTACCTCATTGTACATGTCATGCAAATCAGTCTGTAATATTTTGAATGATAAATGAAGGTATAAAGATTAATGAAAGAGAAAAAAAAAATGAATCTTTTTGTGTAGAACAACATTGACACTTATATTCAACATCTTAAAAAATAAGTTAGGTAAAAATAAATTATGTATAGAATTTAAAAACCAGAAGAAATAAGAATATTAAAACTAAAACCAAAAGAAATAAGAATTTCAAACATATATAAAAGTTGTATATAAAATAAGAATTTCAAACCTTTAAATTTAAGAAGTTGTATATAAAATACATAAACCGAGAAATAAGAATTTCAAATATACACTGTTACAACTAAAACCAGAATAAATTCAAACATATCTGTAACATTTGTTACTATGTGTTTCCAAAAAGTAAAAGTACTTGATAAAGTAATTAAATTGAAACATTGTACTACCTTCCAAACATAGAATTTGACTGAACGTTGGGTACCATCATAGTTGGAATAAGGGGCGACGCTTGCACCCATCGCAATCTGGTTGTCGACTTGAACAAAACCAGAGCACGCCAGATTGTAGCAACCTGTGTTTTGATATGAATCATCCTGCAGCAATGATAATTTTTTTTTTTTTTTTTTTAAAAAGATGCTTTTCAAAAATGAAACATTATATTTAAACATGGCTAGTGCTGGCAGGGAAGTCAAATATTAAAACACATACAGTCCAATATGTGAAGAGTCTAGTGTTGTTATCTCCATATAGATATTCGTAGACCTGTTTTTGCACATAAAATAATTTTGTTAAAAAAAAAAAAAAAAAAAAGGAAAATTATTAGTAATTAATTGTTTAGCAAGCGCCTAAAAGAAAAGATGATGATGAAATTATATATACCATCATGCCGGCTTCAATGGTATTAAGATCTTGACCATTTCTACCAGCTGTCATCCAAAATTGAGACAAGCTGAACTCTGTTGTTTCCTGGGTATGGGGATTCCACACGTTTATCTCTGCCATCATTCCATAGTACTTATCTCCTTGCTCAATAAGCACTGCATGCTAGAAACTCAACCATAAAAATAAAGGTTGTGAATGTCGATTTGAGTCCTTCATTATAGTAGATACCATTGAGCTCAAACCTATTAATAATATTGGTTAAAAATTTGTACAAGGATTTGCTGCAAACATGTTTGTAAGAGTTGCTATAAATAGTATTAAGTGTCAACTTATGAAGCCAATATGTGTCTTAGGTCATGTGCTTGTCACATGACCAGCCAAAGTCCCCAAATTCCCTTAACCACAGATAGCTTAAACCCAAGTAAAACAAAACCCATCCATTAATCTCAAGCACATGACCAGCCAAAGTCCCCAAATTCCCTTAACCACAGATAGCTTAAACCCAAGTAAAACAAAACCCATCCATTAATCTCTTTACCAGTCCCCTGTCTCTCACACCACCACTATTCAGCGCCACCCCCTGTTGGAGATACCTTGATCAGCTAAGCTCAACTGAGCCAAAACCCTTCTTTCTCTCTCATTTAGTCTTACTCTCTTTCAAAAGTTCCAAAAAAAAAAAAAATTCTGGTGAGGACGTGAGGTAGATCAGTAGATCTATTACAGCTGTGAATCAATATGTATGCACAAGGCTTAGATCCAGTTATTCAGGAAAAAAAGAAGACTTAGATCCGATTAATTAGTGGACCACATAAAAAATTACTACCGAAATTTTTATATTTGCAAACCCACAAAAGATTTAGAACTTTAGATCAAAGCAAAGCCAACCAAGAAAGACTATATTCTTCAGAATGTTGTGTTTTGGGTTGAATTTATATTGGCAGTGAGAGTGTGAGGCTCTAGGTAGAGAGTTGGTTCAAGTGGATGCGTGAGAGGAATATTTTGCTTTGCTCGGAGAGTTGGGCAAATTAAAATCATGAGATCAATTAATTAGTAGATATTTTGCTTTGCTTGAAGAGTTGGGATATTTTGCTTTGCTTAGAGGCTAAGATCATGAAAGACATAGTAAAGGGAATGAGTAGGAATGGCTCTCGCTACCAAAAGACGGTGGTGAACGATGGTGGAGTGAGAGAGAGGGACCGGCAAATAGAGAGATGGTTGGGTTATATTTTAGTTGGGTTGGTTAAGAGAGAGAGAGAGAGAGAGAGACAGAGGGGAATTGATGTTTGATGGTTAAAGCTACCTATGGTTAAGGAAATTTGGGAAATTTGGCTGGTCATGTGACAAGCACATGACCCAAGACACATGTTGGCTTCATAAGTTGACACCTAATACTATTTGTAGCAACTCCTACAAACATGTTCGCAACAAATCCTTATCCTAAAAATTAAATTGTACCTCATGGATAACTTGACCGGCACTATATTGAGCACTAGGGATGGAACGATGTTTTTTCCTTCCATAATTTGCTGCAGAACCTGCCCTTAATAAATCTTCTTCTTTAGTTCTTCTTAAGGGAATGGTTCCTTCTGGGCACCTTCCATTCAAGTGCCATGGCTGAGTAAATTTGGGCTCAGAGTTTGAAGAGACGTTGTTGCTCTCATCGAATGAAAACCCTTCTGGGTAAGAACTTGGTCTCATCTATTGCATTCGGTATAGATACCAATACAAACCCAACCCATACCATACATACAATAAGTATCAAATTATTTGTGATACCAAATGAAATTTACTTAATTAAACTAGTTACCTGTATTGTGTGATTTTTTAACAAAGGATGATCAAAAGCTGGTTGCTTGTTGATATCTACGCAGTCAATTATATCTCCATCTGGGCTCTATATCAGATACATTTTCTCATCACATATACATAGATATTAGTCAAAATTCACAGTGTTGTAATAAAATTACACTGATATTGTACAAACCACAACCCACAAAAGTGAATGACTCTTCCAAGACTAAAGCTGAAAATACAATATAGAACACAAACATGGTATATGAAGTGATTAATAACCTCGATGGATTTAAGAGCAGGCTTGTTAAGGCGCTTCAATTGCTGCTGAACCTCCAGTTTTTGTTTCTTATCAAATATGGTGTTAGTGTTTCTATTTCCAAATGATGACATTGGTATGAGAAAGAACAAGCAGAATGTCATCTTTATTGCCCTTGTCCACCTCCTCCCACTTCCACAAGGCAGAGCCATGAGTGACTAGCTAATATTTGAATCAAGTGGTGGATTTTTGGTGTACAAAGATGTAATAGCTAGCTTTGGTCGTCTCCTTTGCAATACTTAAACATATATATACATACAAACTTCTATAGAAAGGATCACCCTATTTTTGGCCATGTCTAAATCGGACTTTGACTTAGCTGTTTAACTTTAATTTTTTTCACCTTAGGAGTACAAACTTCCTATTTAATTTCCTATTGACTACTGCAATTCTTTTGTTTCTTTGTCATTTTGCTGGACCATTGGAGGTTTCCAAAATAGACTTTTGCCTTGTTGAAAGCTGCCTTGTTGAAAGCTAGCTGGTGGAAGTGATGGGTGTCTAATAAATGACTCTAATCTAATGACTTAACAATGAGTCAGTACAGATCTTCTGCCGTGATTTACTATGATGGAATAGGAATTTGGTCCCAATTTGGTTTTCTATGTAACACCTTTGGACCTTTGGTCGTCTTCTATCAAAATATTTTCCTACAACTTTCTGTCCTAGGGTTTATTAATTCCCCTCTGTGGTAAAATTATGCATCAAATTTTAAAAGTTTAATTTGTAATTTTTTAATATAAAGAAATGCCACATCATTTAAAAAATACCAAGTTATTATTCTGTTAGCCATGTGAGCAATACAAATGATGGAAGTTAACTAAAGGACTTATACGGCTCATTTTAAAAAATTGAGGGACTAATTGTGCGAACTTGAAACTTGAGGGACCAATTGCGCACACAAGGTAACGAATTTTTATTTTTAGTTTAAAAAAAAAAAAAAAAAAAAACCAAACTAGTCAAGTTAAAATATGCAACAAACTCAAAAAATTGACCCATACAGCACTTTATCTTTCTCTCTCTCTTGATGGATAGAGAAAACAAAGACCCATAAACTTGCTACAACTTAGCACAGCTAAGACCCATCAGATGGGCTATTAGTCTGGTCAGCGATGACATTACGAAGTCTTTAGAACACTAGTCTTTGCCAGCTTCCAATAGGACCAATACATCAGGGTGATTAAACTGTGTGAAATAACAAGACAGCCAATGGAGGTTTCATTGATTTAAAAATAAAAAACAAAATAAAAAAAATAAAAAAATTTAACAAAGTGGTATATTATTGGAGGTTGAGTTTTAATAAAATCGCAAGGTGGATGGTTGATGAAGTACATACACGGTTAGACCTAGACTTATTGAAGGGGTCGAGGCTGGAATTCTTGACAATGAGTCATTCTTTGGCCGCTAATATTGTAATATTGTATTTCCTCTAGAAGATGAATTAATTTAACCTATTAAATAGGTGAAATAGCTTGAAAGACTAAAACCTTAGGCTTCCCAATTAAAACCAATCATATGACTACATATTCGTATTGACTAATAAACCACATGATTGAATTTAATTCTCAATATAATTATGAGAATAAATCCACTTTTTTTTTGGATAAAATAAATCCACTTATTTTGATTAAAACCAAAGCATAGATTTTAGTAAAATTTTCACATTAAGAAACCTTTGACTCGTTATTATTCATTGACAATATTAAAATTCTGGGCATCGATGACATTACCAAGTCTTTATAACACTAGTCTTTGCCAATTTCCAGTACCAACATTTGAAAGTCCCGAAGTAATAAAATCATAGTCGAAGCTCAAAATTGCAAAACTTGACCCAATGTTCTTGGCGGAAAATTAGAATTGGCAATGGAGATTTGAGATTTTATGTACGTCACTCATTCGGAATTTTCTAATATTTCATCCCCTCATATAAGTTGTGAATCTAATATATTGAACTTCAACTTAGGAAACCATTATTATGATTCATAGGACTGACTTTGGTTTAGGCCATTTGGACAATTTCCTAAGACCCTCAAGTGATGCAAAGCCCTATAATTGTTGGTCTTATAGTAGAAAGTTTGAATCTATGGCATCCGCTTTTGATAATAACTCTTTATCATCAAACCAAGAAACTAATTAATTTTTAGTGTAACTGATGATTGAATTTCAGATCTTTTATTCAAAATAGTAGTATACAATACTTTTATAGCAATCCAAATAAAAATATACTTAATACCCACTAATGTTTTATAGATTGGGTAATTGGTTTTTGTCTAACTAATTATAAACTATTTTTCTCTTTACCCCTAAACGTAAACTCAAGGTTCAAATTTAAAGCAAACAAGTACATACAATTTTAGATTATATATTATACTTTATACACAATTGTTGTGAACATTTGGGTTTATTTAGAATTTTTTTTTTTTTTTTTTTTTTTTTTTTTTTTTGCTGAATATGGTTTATTTAGATATTTGGTACAGGATTATTGAACCTGGTGGATCAATATTACTGCCAACATAGTGGGTTTACTAATCTATGGGCACTTCTCATGCCATTTAAAATGATAGTACGTACCTCTTATTCTGTTTACACTAAAATAGATTAGCATTGTCCATTCCGAAAATGGTTTCTAGGCATGGAATAAAGACTCCTTTGGAAACGTTATCTAGTTTGATTTCAATGTACACCTTTGGTTTTCTTCTCTAAGGATTTTTCCTACAAATTACGATTTACTGATTGAGTGAGTCTATATGGTAGCTGTAGGTGATAATATTTGTCCCTACATTCCCATGAGTATTTCAAACTTGCTAGGAAACACACACACGAAAGAGGGAACTAGGGAAGACATAACTTAACATCGTGAGGCACGAGTCTTCGTAGTCCAGTCATTTTTCTCTGCTAAAGTACTACACCGACATTTTTGAATCATAACAACCAAGTCTATCTTCCTCTCAAGAAAATGAGTATCAATGACTAGAAATGGCTTGATTCAATGTCAAGCTGACTAGGAAATCCTGATTGGTTTTGCTTGCAATTGTGAATCACAAGGACCGAAACTTAAGCATTGATTAACTTACACTTGTGTATTCTCTCTACAGCCAAAAAAAAAAAAAAAAAAAAAAGGAAGAAGAAGATACACTTGCGTAATACATATAAAAAATGTTATGTCCACAATATTTTCACAACAAATCTTAAGTATCAGGTTGTTATTAGTTGTTATTGTTGAGGCAAAAAAGTTATTTCAATGGATATATATATATATATACACACACACACACACAAAGCTTAATAGATAAGATAAGATTTGAATAACTCTTTGAAACAAAGAGTTATTCAAATCTTAGCTAAATAATGAAGAGAAAATGCTAAAGTTACATGAACTCACCCCTTTGAAATTATTTTTTAATATAGTATACCGATCACAATCTTAACATAATTACAAATCTAATTATGTACTAAGATACTAAGATAGTATCTTTCTCGACTAGGCTATTGTTATAATAATAAAGGTTATTGAGAGTGTTTTTTTTTTTGTTGGGGAGGGTTTCAACCTGTGACGTCCGCTCCTGATAATAACTCTTTATCATCAGACTAAAACACCAATCAGTTTTTGGTGTAAACGGAGATTGAACACCAGACTCTTATATAACTATTAGAGACTTTACCAATTGAGCTAATTAGAATCCACTTAAAGGTTATGGAGAGTGATTGCCTATATAGCACATTGAATGTGCACAATCCAAGATCAAATCAAAAAAATAATGTGCACAATCCTTTTCATCGAAAATGGATCTTAAATTGGGCCTATGTTAACCATATGCAATTATGGTAGTGGACTCTGGGCCTCTGGCCATAAAAGGAAATATTGAAACCAATTGAGATCAGGTTCTTTACAAATTATTCTCATTCAATTCAATCGGTTTTATTAAAAAAAAGAAGTTGATTACTTTTAAGATTAGTTGTTGTTAGAGAGTAGAGTCAAATTGATCTAACTTATTGAAAGTTGAAACACAAAGGTCACACTTTTTTCTTTTTTTTTTGATAATCACAAAGATGTGTCTATGGCCAAGACCAATGTCTAAGGTGATTTACTAGTTTTGGCCCTCACAATGTATGTGGTGCTCTGTATGATCTGTCTTCTTGAGGAAATTATATTGGCACCACAAATTCTTGGTTGTTAGATTTTATGAAAAAAAAAAATATATATATATATATATATAGAGACAGAGAGAGAGAGAGAGAGAGAGAGAGAGAGAGGATGCAAGAATTATGTGGTTTGGCCTAACGGCCTACGTCCACAGAGAAAGCCTTTGACGACTACTTCTTCATTATAATCTAATTTTTTATGTTACAATGAACCCCGAACTAGGTATATATAGTGATTAAGAGCTAGAGTTAGGCATATATATAGTAAGTAATATAATTGGGCCTCTTGAACCAATACACATAAACCTAATATCTCTAACATTGACAATCAGGCTTGACAACTATTGGAACCCGCTTTGGTCCTTGGTGTGCATTTGGGCACATATTTTGTGTGTTAAAATGATCATGGTTATAGGCCTTTACCTTGGCATTCATAAGGAGGACCAACATGATTTCTACTTGCAAGATACAATTCTATGTGATATGGGAATGTATAAGAAAGAAACAGAGCAAGACTCAGCAACAAGAAGCTCTCCCCTATTGATCCATTGATCCCATGTTGGAAGGCATCAAATTATTTATTTATTTATTTATTTGACAAAAAAAGGCATCAAATTATTGAGTAGGAAATTTGATGCTTGTTCTTTTGCTTTTTGCGTCAAGACTTGGTAACTTGGTAAGCTCACTGTGTAGCCCAGACCCTATTAGGCTCTATTTTGTAACTGGACAAGTTGGCCTCAGTCTGTTTGTTAGGCCGTCAGCATAGTCTGAAGCCACGTGTTCATCTAATTAATTAAATAGTATAATTATTGACTTATTAATACTACAGTTATTAATTAATAGTAGTATTTAATTAATTAGGTGAACACATGACAAATATTTATTGGTGGAGTATAGAGTGGAGTAGGAAAAGTGAGACAGAATATTTGGACTCCTTTATTGTGAGTAGTATTGGCTACAAAAATCTTATTCAGTAGTACATTAAAGACACAATGATAATTAAAGAAAGAAAATTCATATGCCTGATACATGAGCGAAAAAAAAAAAAAAAAATCTTGATAGCTATAAGGAAGCTACAAGATTGATTATTTGCTTCTTTGTTATATATTATAATATAAACTCACCCTGTCGAAATGACAACCTCATCATTCTTGTACACCTGTGGTGATGGAAGATAATCTCAATTCATTAGACTAATAAGCTTTGGATTTCAAATAATGATAGTTTTTTTTTTTTTTTTTTTTTTTTTTTTTTGCTGAGAAAATAATGATAGTATTAGTGTGGAGGGTGGAAACCCAAACTTATGTATTAAGCCCAAGGCCCTATTTGAAAGTTATTGTGTGTTCGAAGAGGCAAAAGTTGTTGAGAAGGAGTCCGCATGAAAGAAAGATACTTGGAAGTGACGTGGATTAGTCCAAAGAGAGCACCAGTGTTCCGAAGAGATCATTCTCCTCGGATGTAAAGATTCTTGGTCAAACAAATATCTGGGGGGTTCAAATGATCTTACTAATGACTTCAGCGATCTAGATAAGCTTTGGACATGCTTGGAGATAAGAAGAATGGAGAAATATCTAAAAGGAAAAACTGCCACCACCACATTAAATGCACTACATCTGCTTTTCTGGCCGCATTAATGTAGAGAAGACCCCTGAACAGTGTCAATTCAGCTACTACCACTCACAGAAAGCTAAAGAAGAGATTTGACGTGATACATACTCAAGTGGATACTTAGATGAAGAACAAGTGGACGATGAAGATGATGAAGAAGGATGTCATATAATAAAAAGCCTCTGGAGGAGAAGGGGGGGGAACGTTTTTGAGAGTTGTATTGATTTTTCATTCAATAATATTCCTTTTCAGACATCAAATTAAAAAGCATTGAAGTGTGTTTTTTTATATCAATTCATTCTTGAACACCATAGTTAACTATTGTTTAGTCAACAATCAGCCTAGCTTTTTCACCAATTCTCTACAAATTCATTGTTTTGGGTCGATTGAGCTCATAATCCAAACTTTTTGGGCTTGGGCTACAAAAATAGACCCTACAATTAGTATATTGAATTTTTTCCTCTAAATTAGGTTGAAGGAATCTCCTGCTTCCTATTACATGTCAGTTTATAAGACAATTCATATTTTTATATCATCACTTAAGTTATTAAATCATACAAAAAAGTCACATAACCATTAAATAGATTGCATGACTAAAAGTACATATTGATGATCTTATGAGCAGGCATATAGTGGATTGGAGGAAAATATTGTCCACAACTTATATGTGTAAATTAAGTATTTATTTATGTTTTACTAGTAAGCAAATTTGTGATGCAAGAATGCCGGCCCATTTGAATTTTAAAAAAGAAAAAAGGAACGCCCATTTGTAGAATTAGCTCCCAACTTATTCAGTTCTTGGAGAATTAGAAACCATTGACTCAGATTCTATTTTGAATTATAAACAAGCTAACTTGTCTAAAAAAATCCTTTAATTTTGTAACCTTCAAATATCTATGTCAGCAATTGGTACTAATTTAACTTTATATTATCAACAGAGACACCCATCTAACATGATAAGATATGTATGTCACCACAGTGCATCTTTGACACAATGGTCAGTTCACCAATATAAGTGTTTATGGGGTGTTGAAGGCAAGGGCCGAGATTCAAGTTTTTATGATGGAGTTTCACACACATATACACTTAAATTACGTTAGAGTAGAATTTCTATTTTGAAAAAAAAAAAAAAAAAATAGGCCGATTTTTTGTGATATCAACAGCCTCAATGGTAGAAATCAACAAATTAAAAATAGATTTCATTTCACTTCGGAAAAACAATTGATTTCGAACAAGCTATTTACACGACAAAAAAAAATCATGCGATTAGGTATGGGAGATATGCTACCAATTTATAACATCTAACAAAGACAAGCATAATTTACCTGTGACTTGAATCCTTTGTCTACGTGTATAGTTCCAACTTCTAAGAAGTTTTTGACGAATCGAATGTAACTCATGTTCATCCTTTCTCTTGGAAATTCAACGGAACAAGCAACTCCAATTTGAAATATCAAAATCAAGCATTCTTGATTTATTGGACTAATACTTTGACCTTCATTGCGAGTACTATCATTCATCCTTGTCTCAGCCACTTCTCTTGTCTGAAGAAGAATAGTTATTGGATTTATAATGTCAATTATTCTTTCTAGCGTATCTCTTTTGACAAAGTCATGAAGGTTAAAGTTATCATGAAAAATTTTATCAATGAGTTTTTTTCCTGTGAACATCTTCAATAAAAATAAGATCTATAATATCCCACTCATAACAATCAATGACAACTGACCATCTATGATTTGTTGTAAAAGTATTTTGAAAATATTGTCAACGTAGCACTTTTTTTTATATGAAAAATGACTAGATGAAAAAAAAAAAAAAAAAAAAAAAAAAAAAAAAAAAAAAAAACCGAAAATTGTTCAATAGGCCACTCATAATATTATGTCCGATCTGAAATGAGTCCAGTCAAACCAAACTAGCATAGTCCTAAACACATTGACTTCGGCTAGATTAACATTAGGCCTAATCCATAATGAGCCCAGTTCTAAACTTGCATTCGGTAAAAAGTGATTGGGCCAAATAGAAGTTGAGCTAGGAACTGCATAAACAAAGACGCCTGGACCCAGATCAATAATAACACGATAGATCTATCGATTCATTTCAAAATCCCAATTCTCATGAACCCAATAAAATGACCCAAAAGCTCAAGTGCACCCAAAAAAAAAAAAAAAAGAGAAAATTTCCATCAAAGTTTGTAAAATTAGGTCTCAATTTTTTTTTTAATGAATTGCAAACCTAAATCAAATTACATTTTGAATGGATAAAATTTATTTTGAATGCTTTTTGAATGAATGAAATTCACCAAAATGAATTTGAATTACAATTTGAACAATCGAAATTCTCCAAAAAAGTTTGGAATTACACCTTCAATAAACAAAATTCAGGAAAAATCAATTTCACTTACACCCGAGTTGATAAACTTCACAAAGTTATTCTAAATTACATTTATTAATTGGTTAAAATTCACAAAAATTAGTTTCAATTGATTTTGAATGGTTGAAATTCAAAAAATAACTTTAAATTACATCTTCAACTTTTGAAATAAAATTCATCATAATTAATTGAATTACACCTTATTTAATTTTATTTCCATTTCTTTCTTTTCCATTCATTTTATTTAATTAAATACATTTCACCCCATTCATTTATAATTATTCAATCCCATTCTTTTATGAACCCCTAAACAAAGGCTTAAACTTAAAGAGAGAATCCTTTCATAATTATAAACTTGTGTAAAATAAAAACATACAAACAAACATGTAAGTGTTTTTTTAAATAGAAAAATGGAACTCTTATTAATTCAAACAAAATAAAGTTACATCATTTGAGAAAGTATGTTTTAAGAAATAAGGGTTCTCCTCAATCGAAGTAATATAGTGCCCACCATTTCAGGCATGTTTTGCAAACAAGTAGGATAGTTGGTCACCATTCCTCCTTGTGTGACACTTGAAAAGTCCAGAGCTCATGTGGCAGTCATGAACTATAATCCCAATCTCAACCTGGTGTTGTGACAGAAAAATTAGTCGTCAAATTTTTTTTATAGTGGGCCAAGTTGAGTGCAGATTAGCAAATTCACAAATCTACCTAACTCGAACTAACCTACTTATATTTAATATATAATATAAAAAATGAAAAATTCAAGGAGAATACATTGCATATATAGGGGTAGCTGCTTTCAGTCATTTAGTCTGTTGATATCAAATATGTTATAGCAGCCTGGATTGAACAATAATTATTTTCTTCCACCCATTCCTTACATGTTGGATTTTCTCTACAACCGTAGGGCTTGCCCACTACTCTAGCCCTTGGAATGTCTCCGGGATCATATGGGCTATCAATGGGAAACTAGGCCCTTCGGCGAAAGAGATATGTTTCCCTATGGCCCAATAGAGCCAGTGCCCATTAGGGATATTGGGCTTCTTAAAGAGTTAAGGCATCTTTTGCTATTTTTGCATCACACAATTGGAACCGATACCAATTTATTTATTTATTATCAATCTCTAATTTGGGGTTAGATGAGCTGTGGTTGGATCAAATGGACACAAACACAATGTTACACTGGACCAGAAAAGGTTGGACAATATACGTTGAAAAAAAAAAGCAAAAGAAAGTGAAGAAGAGAAAAAAAAAAAATTGTTAGTTAAGTGTGATATAGTACCATACACGTATTGTAGGGGCTCCTTTTTTCGGAAGTGTACCCCTGACAATGAATTTGTAGAGAGTGGGGCAAAGGGTTTGGCTCCGGCCGGCCTCCCGCCGATTGTTCCTCGCGTTTTTCCTTTGTCGTTCTTCGTTTGGGGTTGCTCCTCGGCTGGCGTCCGAGGAGGCCCCCCCTTCGCAAGGGGGGTTCTTTGCCTTATATACGCCCTTTGGCTCGATCTTAGCCTTACAGCTGTTGGCCATCTGGGCTACTGGTCCAGGACTTGTCCCATCAGACAGGTTCCTCACCATATTGGGGGTTGCTGCTTCCAAGGTTTTCCTAGTGAAGGGTCTTGTCATCATTAATGTAGCCTGGAGGGTCAGGCATACTCGTTAAGTGTGGATGTGACCACCTATTCTGGGTTTGCCCCCTACCTGGATTACACTAGGTGTGTCGAGGAGGGGTGTGTCCTCGGCTCGGGTCTGAGAAGGGCTAAAACCCTTTGGCCGACTATCTGGGATGATTGCCCTCCTCGGCTTGGGCCTTGGGCCAGCCTAAAGGTGGGCCGGGGGTTCTCGGCCCGCGGGCCTCACAATAGCCCCTCAAAACCCTGCTGCATGTCTCCTCGGACGGGGAGGAGGGTTTTGCAAACCTCGGCCCCTATGTTCCGGAAGGCCTTCAGCCGGTTGGTTCTTCCTTGAGTGGCTGGATCGACCCTTAGGCTCTTCAATAGGTAGTTAGTTTCTCCACGGGAATAGGTCTTCGGACCGTGCAGTACCTTGGCTCCGTCGTAAATAGCTAGCTCCCCGTAGGCTTGAGTCCGTAGACCATGCGAGTCCTAGGTACAATTGCTGCCTTCAGAACGAGTGGCCAGCTCCCCGTAGGCTTGGGTCCAAGGACCATGCAAGTCCTAGGTACAGTTGCTACCATCGTTTGTAAGTGGCTAGCTCCCCATAGGCTTGAGTCCGTAGACCATGCAAGACCTAGGTACAATTGCTGCCTTCAGTACGAGTGGCCAGCTCCCCGTAGGCTTGGGTCCGAGGACCATGCAAGTCCTAGGTACAGTTGCTGCCATCGTTTGTAAGTGGCTAGCTCCCCATAGGCTTGAGTCCGTAGACCATGCAAGACCTAGGTACAATTGCTGCCTTCAGTACGAATGGCCAGCTCCCCGTAGGCTTGGGTCTGAGGACCATGCAAGTCCTAGGTACAGTTGCTGCCATCGTTTGTAAGTGGCTAGCTCCCCATAGGCTTGAGTCCGTAGACCATGCAAGTCCTAGGTACAATTGCTGCTTTCAGTACGAGTGGCCAGCTCCCCGTAGGCTTGGGTCCGAGGACCATGCAAGTCTTAGGTACAGTTGCTGCCATCGTTTGTAAGTGGCTAGCTCCCCATAGGCTTGAGTCCGTAGACCATGCAAGACCTAGGTACAGTTGCTGCCTTCAGTACGAATGGCCAGCTCCCCGTAGGCTTGGGTCCGAAGACCATGCAAGTCCTAGGTACAGTTGCTGCCATCGTTTGTAAGTGGCTAGCTTCCCATAGGCTTGAGTCCGTAGACCATGCAAGACCTAGGTACAATTGCTGCCTTCAGTACGAGTGGCCAGCTCCCCGTAGGCTTGGGTCCGAGGACCATGCAAGTCCTAGGTACAGTTGCTGCCATCGTTTGTAAGTGGCTAGCTGCCCATAGGCTTGAGTCCGTAGACCATGCAAGACCTAGGTACAGTTGCTGCCTTCAGTACGAGTGGCCAGCTCCCCATAGGCTTGGGTCCGAGGACCATGCAAGTCCTAGGTACAGTTGCTGCCATCGTTTGTAAGTGACTAGCTCCCCATAGGCTTGAGTCCGTAGACCATGCAAGACCTAGGTACAGTTGCTGCCTTTAGTACGAGTGGCCAGCTCCCCGTAGGCTTGGGTCCGAGGACCATGCAAGTCCTAGGTACAATTGCTGCCATCGTTTGTAAGTGGCTTCGTCCCCGAGCATGAGGACACAGTGTTCACCACTTTGGGCAACTCAGTCTCACGTCAGGTAGAAGTCCCTCCCATTTGCCCTTTGCAGGCTGCTGGAGCAAGAGTCATTGTACCACTACTGCACAGTTGCCTCCAATAGGAGTTCGTTCTCGGATCCGAGAACTTTGCTTTTGGTGTGAAGACGTCCACGGGTCTTTTCCTGTGAGCTGTTTTTCCTCGGGTCGGATTGTGACTTCGCACTTGGGGCTGATCTTGCTTCTGGTTCGTGTTCCTCATCTTTCTGGTTTACGAGTCGTCGCTTGGCCTTCCGCGCTCCCTGTTTGACGCTTCGGTGCCCGTAATGCGCCTCCATTAATGCCCTCGTGAATTAACACGAATCAGGCAGTTGGCAATCACCTTGGAATTGGGTGGGAATTAATTCCCTTTGACAATTCCCCCTTTAAATTCCGCGCTGCTCAACTCCCGCTGGTTTTCGCCCTCCATAAAAGGCGTTCTGGGGGGAGTGTTTCTCCTCATTCCATGAATCCTCCACCACGAACAGAAATATACACTTTCACCTTCCTGAGCCCCTTTCACACCGCCACCAGGATTGTGACCGCAGTTAGGAGACCTGGAGTTACGGGCCGCCGTGGCCGCAGCCCCCACTGGGCTGCCGGCGCGGCAGAGTTTAGGCGTAATACTGGCAGGGCCTCGTATGGTGGCCAGGGGGGACGTCATTGAAGTACCTAACGTCCTTCCGCAGAGCGCACCTCCGACGAAGGAGGCACGCGAACTCCCGTCACGGCTGGTGCCCGAGCATTGCCATCTCCGACGGTCAGCGCTCGTGCAGTTTGGAGAGGGTCGAGGAAGCATCACGAGGAAAGGTGTTCCGGGGTCTCGGGGTCGGCTCCTCACTTTGTTCAAGCTTTGGTTTCAAGGTGAGCCAGCCCCCAGCCCCCCTTCCCGTGCTTTTACTGTCCAGTTCTCCCATTCTCTGGACGCCGGTAAAAGCACGGGTTGACACTTCCCTCGTTCCTGATATTAATTCTTTGCGAGCCTCTTGCCCGGCCAGTTCCAAGACCTGTCCGCCTGGGCCTCTGATTATAGGATTAGTTGGTAGGATTTTTTGTAAAACATGCCTGTCTGAGCCTCTGATTGTATTTGTAACTTTTTTTTATGAAATAATAAAGATTGTTGTACTTGTAATCTTTTCTGAAATAATAAAGAACTTTTCCTTTATTTCGCTGTTGAATTTTCTTTTCGTACTGCAACTCTTCTCTTGTTCTCCTTTTTTTTTTTTCTTTTGCACCGCCAACCTTGCATAGCAACTACTTTGGAACGACCGCCGGTTCCGCCGGCCGGTGCTCTAACCCTTCCCACAGACGGCACCAATTGTAGGGGCTCATTTTTTCGGAAGTGTACCCCCGACAATGAATTTGTAGAGAGTGGGGCAAAGGGTTTGGCTCCGGCCGGCCTCCCACCGGTTGTTCCTCGCGTTTTTCCTTTGTCGTTCTTCGTTTGGGGTTACTCCTCGGCTGGCGTCCGAGGAGGCCCCTCCTTCGCAAGGGGGGTTCTTTGCCTTATATACGCCCTTTGGCTCGATCTTGGCCTTACAGTTGTTGGCCATCCGGGCTACTGGTCTAGGACTTGTCCCATCAGACAGGTTCCTCACCATACTGGGGGTTGCTGCTTCCAAGGTTTTCCAAGTGAAGGGTCTTGTCATCATTAATGTAGCCTGAAGGGTCAGGCATACTCGTTAAGTGTGGATGTGACTACCTATTCTGGGTTTGCCCCCTACCTAGATTAGACTAGGTGTGCCGAGGAGGGGTGTGTCCTCGGCTCGGGTCTGAGAAGGGCTAAAACCCTTTGGCCGACTATCTAGGATGATTGCCCTCCTCGGCTTGGGCCTTAGGCCAGCCTAAAGGTGGGCCGGGGGTTCTGGGCCCTCGGGCCCCACAATAGCCCCTCAAAACCCTGCTGCACGTCTCCTCGGACGGGGAGGAGGGTTTTGCAAACCTCGGCCCCTATGTTCCGGAAGGCCTTCAGCCGGCTGGTTATTCCTTGAGTGGCTGGATCGACCCTTAGGCTCTTCAATAGGTAGTTAGTTTCTCCACGGGAATAGGACTTCGGACCGTGTAGTACCTTGGCTCCGTCGTAAATAGCTAGCTCCCCGTAGGCTTGAGTCCGTAGACCCTGCGAGTCCTAGGTACAATTGCTGCCTTCAGAACGAGTGGCCAGCTCCCCATAGGGTTGGGTCCGAGGACCATGCAAGTCCTAGGTACAGTTGCTGCCATCGTTTGTAAGTGGCTAGCTCCCCATAGGCTTGAGTCCGTAGACCATGCAAGACCTAGGTACAATTGCTGCCTTCAGTACGAGTGGCCAGCTCCCTGTAGGCTTGGGTCCGAGGACCATGCAAGTCCCAGGTACAATTGCTGCCATCGTTTGTAAGTGGCTAGCTCCCCATAGGCTTGAGTCCGTAGACCATGCAAGTCCTAGGTACAATTGCTGCCTTCAGTACGAGTGGCCAGCTCCCCGTAGGCTTGGGTCCGAGGACCATGCAAGTCCTAGGTACAGTTGCTGCCATCGTTTGTAAGTGGCTAGCTCCCCATAGGCTTGAGTCCGTAGACCATGCAAGACCTAGGTACAGTTGCTGCCTTCAGTACGAGTGGCCAGCTCCCCGTAGGCTTGGGTCCGAGGACCATGCAAGTCCTAGGTACAGTTACTGCCATCGTTTGTAAGTGGCTAGCTCCCCATAGGCTTGAGTTCGTAGACCATGCAAGTCCTAGGTACAATTGCTTCCTTCAGTACGAGTGGCCAGCTCCCCTAGGCTTGGGTCCGAGGACCATGCAAGTCCTAGGTACAGTTGCTGCCATCGTTTGTAAGTGGCTAGCTCCCCATAGGCTTGAGTTCGTAGACCATGCAAGACCTAGGTATAGTTGCTGCCTTCAGTACGAGTGGCCAGCTCCCCGTGGGCTTGGGTCCGAGGACCATGCAAGTCCTAGGTACAGTTGCTGCCATCGTTTGTAAGTGGCTAGCTCCCCATAGGCTTGAGTCCGTAGACCATGCAAGACCTAGGTACAGTTGCTGCCTTCAGTACGAGTGGCCAGCTCCCCGTAGGCTTGGGTCCGAGGACCATGCAAGTCCTAGGTACAGTTGCTGCCATCGTTTGTAAGTGGCTAGCTCCCCATAGGCTTGAGTCCGTAGACCATGCAAGACCTCGGTACAGTTGCTGCCTTCAGTACGAGTGGTCAGCTCCCCGTAGGCTTGGGTCCGAGGACCATGCAAGTCCTAGGTACAATTGCTGCCATCGTTTGTAAGTGGCTTCGTCCCCGAGCATGAGGACACAGTGTTCACCTCTTTGGGCAACTCAGTCTCACGTCAGGTAGAAGGCCCTCCTATTAGCCCCTTGCAGGCTGCTGGAGCAAGAGTCATTGTACCACTACTGCACAGTTGCCTTCAATAGGAGTTTGTCCTCGGATCCGAGAACTTTGCTTTTGGTGTGAAGACGTCCACGGGTCTTTTCCTGTGAGCTGTTTTTCCTCGGGTCGGATTGTGACTTCGTACGTGGGGCTGATCTTGCTTTTGGTTCGTGTCCCTCATCTTTCTGGTTTACGAGGCGTCGCTTGGCCTTCCGCGCTCCCTGTTTGACGCTTCGGTACCCGTAATGCGCCTCCATTAATGCCCTCGTGAATTAACACGAATCAGGCAGCTGGCAATCCCCTTGGAATTGGGTGGGAATTAATTCCCTTTGACAATTCCCCCTTCGAATTCTGCGTTGCTCAACTCCCGCTGGTTTTCGCCCTCCATAAAAGGCGTTCTGGGGGGAGTGTTTCTCCTCATTCCATGAATCCTCCACCACGAACAGAAATATACACTTTCACCTTCCTGAGCCCCTTTGACACCGCCACCAGGATTGTGACCGCAGTTAGGAGACCTAGAGTTAAGGGCCGCCGTGGCCGCAGCCCCCACTGGGCTGCCGGCGCGGCAAAGTTTAGGCGTAACACTGGCAGGGCCTCGTATGGTGGCCAGGGGGGACATCATTGAAGTACCTAACGTCCCTCCGCAGAGCTCACCTCCGACGAAGGAGGCACGCGAACTCCCGTCACGGCTAGTGCCCGAGCATTGCCGTCTCCGACAGTCAGCGCTCGTGCAGTTTGGAGAGGGTCGAGGAAGCATCACGAGGGAAGGTGTTCCGGGGTCTCGGGGTCGGCTCCTCACTTTGTTCAAGCTTTGGTTTCAAGGTGAGCCAGCCCCCAGCCCCCAGCCCCCCTTCCCGTGCTTTTACTGTCCAGTTCTCCCATTCTCTGGACGCCGGTAAAAGCAGGGTTGACACTTCCCTCATTCCTGATATTAATTCTTTGCGAGCCTCTTACCCGGCCAGTTCCAAGACCGGTCCGCCTGGGCCTCTGATTATAGGATTAGTTGGTAGGATTTTTTGTAAAACATGCCTGTCTGAGCCTCTGATTGTATTTGTAACTTTTTTTTATGAAATAATAAAGATTGTTGTACTTGTAATCTTTTCTGAAATAATAAAGAACTTTTCCTTTATTTCGCTATTGAATTTTCTTTTCGTACTGCAACTCTTCTCTTGTTCTCCTTTTTTTTTTTTTTCTTTTGCATCGCCAATCTTGCATAGCAACTACTTTGGAACGACCGCCGGTTCCGCCGGCCGGTGCTCTAACCCTTCCCATAGACGGTGCCAATTGTAGGGGCTCCTTTTTTTGGAAGTGTACCCCCGACAATGAATTTGTAGAGAGTGGGGCAAAGGGTTTGGCTCCGGCCGGCCTCCCGCCGGTTGTTCCTCGCGTTTTTCCTTTGTCGTTCTTCGTTTGGGGTTGCTCCTCGGCTGGCGTCCGAGGAGGCCCCCCCTTCGCAAGGGGGGTTCTTTGCCTTATATACGCCCTTTGGCTCGATCTTAGCCTTACAGCTGTTGGCCATCCGGGCTACTGGTCCAGGACTTGTCCCATCAGACAGGTTCCTCACCATACTGGGGGTTGCTGCTTCCAAGGTTTTCCTAGTGAAGGGTCTTGTCATCATTAATGTAGCCTGGAGGGTCAGGCATACTCATTAAGTGTGGATGTGACCACCTATTCTGGGTTTGCCCCCTACCTGGATTAGACTAGGTGTGCCGAGGAGGGGTGTGTCCTCGGCTCGGGTCTGAGAAGGGCTAAAACCCTTTGGCCGACTATCTGGGATGATTGCCCTCCTCGGCTTGGGCCTTGGGCCAGCCTAAAGGTGGGCCGGGGGTTCTGGGCCCTCGGGCCCCACACGTATGTATTACGTGGATTATTAATTGTATTCTTTTTATTTTTTGCTTTTTATTTTTTGTGATTTTGTTTCACTTTTGTACCTTTAATGGAGTTCATCTAAATTTATGTATTTTCTTGAAAAAAAAAATCTAAATTTATTTAGAATTTTTTTTTTTTTTTTTTTTCGTGTTGATAATTTGATTATTACAAAAAATGGAGGGATGGTTTGAACACTTTGAATCATAGTTCTTCTAATAAAAGAGAAGCAATAATACTAGTGAAATACAATACTCTTAACAATTTATGTATACCTTTTTAGTTAGGGTCATTATTATAAGTAGGTTTATTTTCTTTGTGCTGCATGTTGGCTGTTAGTTGTTGCAAATAGACGGGTTGGAAAATGCTTCATGGTAAAAATGATTGTAGGTTATTATTGGTCCACTTCTACCCATTTCGGTCTATTAGGTTCATATTGGTCCACTTCTACCCATTTTCGTCTATTTGGTCCACATCAGTCCAATTGGTCTTATTCAGTCTGTTTCAGTCCACTCAATCCATTTTCTTCCACGTTGGTCCATAGGTCTACTACTGCTCACTTTGGTCCATTTGGTCAGCTGTGGTCCACTTGGGTCAAATCAGTCCCATCTAGTCCATTTGGTCCAATTATATAACTTTCTTAATGTAATGTTTGTAACTCCAATTACATCATTTTAAAAGGGTTTTGGACTAACATTTATTGAGTCTCATTTACTATTTCATTTTTTACAATAAAAAATCTATAACGCCAAATTTCTTCACATATCACACAAGTCTGTGACTAGTTAGTTACACTAATTCCTCAATAGCAATTCCTCTAAAATTTTTCAAGAGAACAGTTCAATCTATACTAAGTTTCCAAACAACATATGATGTGAAAGTGGAATGGGGTTTAAAATCTTAGTGGTTTAAGAAGAGTAGGATGACCAGCAATTGAGAGCATTATGTTCAAGCAAACAATTCCTAATATCTTATTAAAATTAAAATTTTAAAAAAAATCCTAATATATGATCTAGCGACAACTATAAGACCTCATATTCTATTTTTATTAGCGCAAAATAAAATAATGTGAAACTTGGAAATCTGATGGGAGCATTTTCGCTCCCACTGTTTCTGCCATTTTTTTTTATATGAAAAATGAGTTGGATGAAAAAAAAAAAAAAAAAGGAAGAAGGAAAAATGTAGTCATAAGATTAGGTCCGATCCCAAATGAGCCTAGTCAAACCAAACAAACTTTGTCCTAAACACATTGACTACTGGTTAGATTAACATTAGGCCTGATCCATGATGAGCCTAGTTCAAAACTGGCATTTGGTCAAAAGTGATTGGGCCAAACCGAATTGAGCAAGCAACTACATAAACCACATACTTGGACCTAGATAAGACCAATCGGTTTATTTCAAAATCCCAATTCTCATGAACCCAATATTAAAGAAAATGACACCAAAGCTCAAGTGCACCCAAAAAAAATAATAATAAAAAAAGGAGAAAATTTCCATCAAAGTTTAATTACAATTTGAATGGATAAAATTTATTAAATTTATTTTGAAATGCGTTTTGAATGATTGAAATTCACCTAAATGAATTTGAATAATCGAAATTCTCCCAAATTATTTGGAATTACACCTTCAATAAATAACATTCATGAAAATTCAATTTCACTTACACCTGAGTTATTAAACGTCACAAAGTTATTCTAAATTACTTTTTTTTTTAATTGGTTAAAATTCACCAAAATTAATTTGAATTGATTTTGAATGGCTGAAATTCATAAAATAACTTAAAATTACATCTTCAATTGTTGAAATTAAATTCACCATATTAATTGAATTACACCTTAAGTTGTTAAGATTAACCAAAATTAATTTTTTTTGACACATTGCTCCGTCAACATTCATGAAATTAATTTTGAATTATACAATAAGTTGTTAAAATTGTTAAAATTCCCTAGGATTAGACCATTGCCAATTAGAATCTACAACACATACCCATGCGTCATAGCCCATTTTTAATTGTTGAAGGGAGAATCATCCTTTGGATCAGAATAAGATTACTCTTTTAGGGACCTCCATCAAGATTAGATGGATTTGTAAGTATGAAAAGAAAAACCCCAAATATAATTCAAAGGGGGACACAATAAGAGGATAATATCACAGCAAGCAAGCGACAATATTGCATGAATATAGAAAACACAAAAAAGCCACACATAGCTTATAGCACACATCAAGGAAAAGGCAATGGTGTTTGTTTGTTCTTTTAGACCTCTATAAACTAGATTTGTTTAACCTAATTAATTAACCAAGTAGTTACTTAGGTTTATTATCATATCTAGGTTAAACACAAACAATCATATCACTAAGTGCAAAAAAGTAAAAAAGACAAGAGATATGATTATCTAGGAAAACCAATGAAACCAATAGTTTCAAGGTAAAAAACCTGGGGAGGATTTAACCTAATCTATCCTCAAGGTAAACAAATTCACTATGATAGAATGGAACTTTACAATAGATTTTCTCCATAAAATCTTAAGCTACCTCTTGTAGTACTTACTCACACGACTACATGCAGCTCTGACTCCATGGACTTTTCTATTTGAATTTGCTTAATTAACACAAACACCTATGTTTGTAACTCTGAGATCCCACTCAAAGGGTTAGACCATCAACAGTAATTGATCTTGTATGCAGCAACTTTTACAACATCAGATCTTGAGTTTCTTTAAAGAATATTGCCAGTAGAAGATTTTAGAGAGATTTGGGTACAAAAACCCTAGATGTACAATTGGAGGCACAATATGCACTCTCCTCTCTCTAAAAAACCCTCTTATGGTTAGCTTATAATGTCCTTTAAATACTGTAAAAAATGGATTGTGATTTGGGCTTGAAACGGTCAAGTTATTGGCTTTTTACGTTTGCTGACTTTTTCTAATTTGCGACTTTCAACCTATCGAATAGCAATTGAGAGCAATCGAGAGAACCAGATTGCATCTCACTTTCTTCATCTTGAATTTGAGTTTTTATCTTGGACTTGAAAATACACCATCCTAACTCAATGAGACTTACTTTTTGTCATGGTTTGCCAACACTACAAACTCAAATCATAACAATCTCTCTTTTTGGCAATTTGTGACAAAACTTACGCACAACATAATGCCCATATACAATAAAATGCTCAAATACATCACAAAACCTAATCTAAAACTTCTAACCCAAAAGTTGCAAGAAAAGGTGGAAGGTCTTGATTAGAATGTACCTGTCTTTCCTGAAACACTCAAAAAAGCACATTAACGCATGTGTTGAAATAAAGATAGATAAACAACAATCAACTAATATGCAATAACAACAAATAAAAAATATGAAAATTAACTCTACCCCTAAGTTAGATACATAAAAAACTTTTATTTTCTCCCCTTTTCAAAAACAATTTCATCTCCCCCTAAATAAAAATAGTTAAAAACATTTTCCAAACATGTTCCAAATTTCATTATTTCTCCCTTTTTTGTTATGTATTACAAAAACGGTCAACTCTCCCCCTACTGGCTTTTTTAAAATAGTTATTGGCTTTTTAGACATAACAATTAAACATTTTCCAAATTTCATTAGAAGGTAAACAATAAACATACGTAATAGAAGGCAAGAGAAAATATAGATGAGGCTGCATGGAAAAATCTATGTTTCTATGCAAAAATTTAGTCTTCATATATCAGCCCTAAAATTTCTCAAGATTGTAATTCAATAGGGTCTATATTATGAATACGTGTTTAACTATAAATTTCTCAAAAAAAGAAAAAGAAAAAAGCTTTAGCTATAAAATCTTCAATAGTGCATTAAAACACAAAGTTTATTAATGATGAAAATTTTACATACTTGATACAGAAGAAAACAAAAATACATGACTACAACAGGGAAACAATAAGATTGATTATAATTTTCTCCAATCTTATATATCATAAGCAGAAAATCATGATAACAAGTAACAACCATGTGAATAAGCCATAATCCTTGTGCACCTGTATATTGAGGGAAGATAATTTCAATATTGTAAATACTAAGCTTTGGACTTCAGAAAATGATACTATACTAAATGTCGTTTTCCCTAAAATAAAAAGAATTCAAAAGATAGTAATTATCAATAACTTAACTTGTAAGTTAAAATTTTAATCATGTTTTAATTAATAGTTATCTTTTCTACTTTGCAAAATAAAAAATTGAAAATACTAATATAAAGACACGTGTCTTCTAATAACTATATGGATGCCCAACCAAATTATAATGCCTAATGTTGGAGCATTTTAATATTAATTAATTAAAATGAATAAATATTACAACATAAATGTAAAGATGTGGGAGTGAATATGGAAGATAAGGAGTTAGTGAAAATATTTAATACCACATTGAAAAGGAGAGAGACTATTTTATTCTTTTTAATTGTGGTGGTTAATGGGCTAATATGAATTGACTCAGATATTGGGCTAGCTACGTGTGCAAGGGGGAGTTGAAGAGTGGAGGTGTCAAAAATATACTAAAAAAATTAGAGAGGTTCTTGGCAAGGAAGAGTGTTCATTCTGGTGGAGCTTTGGGCTTGAATAGCGATTATTTCCATTATTATTGTGTTTGCACCAACAATTTTAAGGAGATTCAAGTCATGAAGCCTACACAAGAGAAACCAAATGAGCCTATTGGAGATCTCAACAAGCCCTTTTGCTTTAAGAGAGCCCACTTCAAGAGGTGGAAAGGAAAGGTCCTATTCTACTTGAGTCTTCTCAAAGTCACCTACATCCTTACTGACAAGAATTCGTCAAAGGTTTCTACCGATGAGATGAGTGAGGAAGAATATAGTCTCTATCAAGAAAAAATAGATAAGTATACAAAAGATGAATACAATTGTCGCTCTTATCTTTTGAATTGTCTTGTCGATCAATTTTATAATTATTATGATACAACTTATAATTCTGCCAAAAAAATTTGGAAAGTTTTACAAAGCAAGTATAATACCGAGGAGGCTGGTACAAAGAAGTATGCTGCTAGTAGATTTTTTTCGTTACCAAATGGTGGATGGAAAATCGGTGGTGGATCAAGCACAAAACTTCCAAATGATTGTGGCAAAATTGAGATCCGAAGGTATAAATATTGGATATAATTTGGTGGTAGCTCATATAATTGATAAACTACCACAATCTTGGAAGGAGTTCCAATAGACTTTGCTGCACAAACAAAAGGAGACATCCTTGAAGACTTTGATCACATGCATTTGTGTGGAGCAGGAGGCTAGAGGACGAGATGCGCTCATGACTCAAGAGAGCAATGGTAATTCCACCACAAAGGTAAACCTTATTTCAATCAATAATAATATGCTCAAAAATCATTTTCCTAGAAATGGTCAATTGAAGCCTAAAAAAAGAGTTTTCAAAAATAATAATATACCTCAAGGAAGGGGAAACCCGAATAAAAATTATAATAAGAACCAAGGACCCCTTTCACAAGATCAATTTAATAGATCTTGTTTTGTCTGTGGCAAGAGTGGGCATATTGCTCGATTTTGCAAATTTTGGAAACGTGAATCTGTCCCACAAGTTGATGTAACCGAAGAGCCTTTACTGGCTATGCTTATAGACATTAGTATGGTGCAATATGTTGAAGGGTGGTGGGAAGATTCTGGTGCTAATGGGCATGTTTGCTATGACAAAAATTGGTTCAAGTTGTACACTCCTTTTGAAGAAGAAAAAACTATTTTGCTTAATGACTCTAGCAAAACCAAGGTTCTTGGGAGTGGTGAGGTTAATTTGAAATTCATTTCTAGACATGTTCTAACATTGAAAGATATACTTTATACTTTGTCCATAAGGAAGTATTTGATGTCAAGTTTTTTGATTAAGAAGGTTGGCTTTAAGCAAACTACGGAATCTGATAATTATGTAATCACTAAAAATGGATTATTTGTGCGCAAGGGTTATGCTTGTGATGGAATATTTAAATTGAATATTGAGAATAATAAAGCATCTACTAGTTCAGTTTATATGCTTTCTTCTATTAATTTTTGGCATGCTCGTTTGTGTCATATAAATAGTAGATACGTGGGAATCATGAGTAGTTTAGGATTAATTTCAAGACTGTCAAAAGATTTTGGAAAATGTAAAACTTGTAGTCAAGCTAAGATTACAAAAATGCCTCATAAAAGTGTTGTAAGAAATATCAAATTGCTTGAGTTAATTCACTCCCATTTATGTGAATTTGAGGGAATTTTAACTTATGGAGGAAATAGATATATTATAACTTTTATTGATGATTTCTCAAAATATACAACTATTTATTTGTTGAAAAATAAAAGTGATGCTTTTGAAAATTTTCAAGATTTTTTAAAAGAAGTTGAAAATCAATTCGGTAGAAAAATAAAGAGAATAAGAAGTGATAGAGGTCGTGAGTATGAATCAAGTGTATTCAACTCATTTGTTCAATCTTTGGGAATTATCCATGAAACTACTGCACCATATTCACCTACTTCTAATGGTGTGGCTGAAAGAAAAAATAGAACTCTAATTAAGTTAACAAATGCCATGCTAATTGAATCTAGTGCAACTTTACTTTTTTGGGGTGAAGCTATTTTAATTGCATGTCATGTTTTGAATAGGGTGCCACGTAAAAAGTCACATACCACACCTTTTGAGAAGTGGAAAGGACATAAGCCAAATTTGGGATATTTGAGAATATGGGGTTGTCTTGCTTATGTAAGGCTTACTGACCCTAAAATACCTAAATTAAGTATAAGAGCTACTACCTGTGCTTTTCTTAATTATGTGATTAATAGTGCAGCATATAGATTTTTTGATCTTGAAAACAAAATAATTTTTGAATCTAGTGATGCAATTTTTCATGAAGAAAAATTTCCTTTTAAATTGAAAAATAGTGGGGGTGAAGAAAATATTTTGTCACAATCCAGTTCTTCTACTTTACATTTACAAAATCAAGAAAATTTTGAAATGGAACCTAGAAGGAGTAAAAGCGCTAGAGTTGAAAAGGATTTTTGTCCTGATTATTATGTTTTTGACATTGAGGAAAATCCCCAAAATTTAAAAGAGACTTTAACATCACCTGATGCTATATTTGGAAAGAGGCTGTAAATGATGAGATGGAATCTCTAATTTCTAATAGAACTTGGAAATTAGTAGATCTTCCATCGGGTTATAAGACCAGAGGTTGTAAATGGTTCCTTAGAAAAAAGTTGAAACCGAATGGATCAATAGATAAGTTTAAAGCTAGACTTGTTGCAAAAGACTTTAAATAAAAAAGTGATATTGATTTCTTTGATACTTTTTCTCCATTAATAAGAATTGCATCTACTACATTGTTAATTGCTATTGCTGTGATTTTTTATTTGAAAATTCATCAAATGGATGTAAAAACTGCTTTTCTAAATGGGGACCTAGATGAAAAGATTTATATGGATCAATCCGAAGGCTTTGTAGAGCCTGGACAAGAAAGCAAGGTATGTAAGCTGACTAAATCCCTATATGGCTTAAAACAAGCACCAAAACAGTGGCATGAAAAATTTGATTCTTGCATGATTAAGAATTGTTATAAATCAAATGAATGTGATAAATGTATTTATTCTAAATCATGGAATAATTTACATGTTATTATTAGCCTCTATGTGAATGATATGTTGATTTTTGGCTCTAATATTCATGTTATAAATGAGGTAAAAAATATGTTTAAAAGCCATTTTGATATGAAAGATCTTGGTGAGGCTAATTTTAATTTGGGCATGAAAATTACAAAAACATGTGATGGATTATTTCTTGATCAATCACATTATGTTGAGAAAATATTGAGAAAATATAATTTTCATGATCACAAAAGTGTAGCTACTCCTTTTGATTCTAGTGTTCATTTATTTCCTGTGAATTATGATGATGAGATTTTTAATCAAAAGGATTATGCTAGCATCATTGGTAGTTTGCGTTATGCTATTGATTGTACTAGACTAGACATTGCATATGCAGTAGGATTGCTTAGCAGATTTACTAGTAAGCCTAGTAAAGATCATTGGCTAGCTATTAAGCGAGTCATGAGATATTTAATTGGTACCAAAAGTTATGGCTTATTTTTATAAAAAGTACCATGCTGTGATTGAAGCTTTTAGTGATGCCGATTGAAATACTTTGTCAGGTGATTTACTTTTTACCACTGGTTATATTTTTATCTTAGGTAGTGGTGTTATTTGTTGGAAATCTAAAAAGAAAACAATAATTGCTAATTCAACAATGGAAACTGAATTAATAGCGTTAGCTTTAGCTAATAAAGAGGCAAATTGGCTTAGAAATTTGTTATATGAAATTCCACTTTGGAAAAAGTCAATTCCGCCTATATTAATTCATTGTGATAGCACTGTCGTAATTGGTTGAGTTAAAAACCATTACTACAACGGTAAATCTAGACCTATAAAAAGAAAGCACAGTACCGTGCGATCTTATTTGAGTAGTGGCATCATAACTTGTGGATTATATTAAATCTAATGATAATCTTGTAGATCCATTTACCAAGGCCTTGGCAAAAGATAGAGTTTGGAATACATTGAGGGGGATGGGACTAAAGTCTATAAAATCATGAGCCATGTATGAGGATACACAACCTAAGGACCAGAGATCCTGAGAATTGGGTTCAATAGGAAAAACGAATCATACGATGGTCGTAACAAATGCATTACTTATTTATTTTTAATTATTTATTTTGTAAATAATTTTTTTAATTGTTCATCCCTATGATGTAAGAGCATTAATCCTATAATGTGGAGAGGTTGAGTAAAAAACTCTTAATGAAATTTGTAACTCGTATGAGTGGGGTGTCAAAATTACAGGAGCACCATTGACAAAATTTCACCTATGTGAGTGTGGGGGTGGGTCTGCTCCCTATGAAATTTGGACTTAATCTCAAATACACTCATGAAACTGTCAGCACATGGCCGTAAAGTGCTAGCTATAAAAACTCATGTCAACACCTGGGTTGTTATGTGTAAGCAGTGATGCTTAATTTTCCTAAAGAAGTTCTAGTTCAAGTCGGAGACTACTACGACTCTGGAGTCGAGATTGTTGTTTTACTAAGTGAAGGTTCAATGCAGAGCACACCTTCATGATGCATAGTGACTCGTCTTTGCCTGGTAATCTCTCTTTAACTAAAAATTTTAATATTAAAATGAGTGGGGGATAGTTGGAGCATTTTAATATTAATTAAAATGAATAAATATTACAACATAAATGTAAAGATGTGGGAGTGAATATAAAAGATGAGGATTTAGTGAAAATTTTTAATCCCACTTTGAAAAGGAGAGAGACTATTTTGTTCATTTTAATTGTGGTGATTAATGGGCTAATATAAATTGACTTAGATATTGGGCTTGATACATACACAAGGGGAAGGTGAAGAGTGGAAGTGTCAAAACTGGAAATGAATCAGCCTTTTGGATTCTCTTACTTGACAGCTCATTCAGAATAATTACCATATCTATTGATGAGTAAATGGCCTGAATTAATACTTCATATTTATTATGGAAAATGAAGATCCATTAACCCACTTAATGGACTATCTGTTTGGGCCTTTCATTCTTCAAAAACTCCTTATCTCACCACTAATTGTGTAACTCCAGCCCATTAGATTAATTTCTAGCAATTAATCTTATAACATCCACTACATCAGAATAATATACCTAATTAATCAGATTAATTTGGGTAGTAATTTCGTGAGGCCCATTGAGCCTATAAATAGGGCTTGAACATTTTGTGCAGAGGTTGTTCTAGTCATACAACACTTGTTGGGCTGTTATATCATGGGGGAGACAAGTTAGAGAAGGTCTGCACTGGTTACAAAGTTTAGCCAACCAAGGGCTTGAATCTCCTTAAAGAGAGCAAGTGCCGTGCCTCAGTCCAAATAGTGTTGTGTAATTTTCACTTTAAATTAATAATATTTAGAATTATTATTCAGATTCTTGTTGTGTTATTTCCATAATTATTGTGTTTGCACCAACACCTAACAAGACACAAAATTTACCTGTGGCTTTAAGCCTTTGTCTGCGAAGATTACTTCCTAGAATTTTCTTTTGAATTGCGTGTAGCTCAATTATAACAACACCCATGTTCATCCTTTCACTTGGAAATTCAACTGAACAAGCTACTCCAATTCCAAGTATAAAAGTCAGGCATTCTTGCATTTTTGGACTTCCATTTTGGCTTTTATTGCGAGTTATGTCATTTACCCTTGTCTTCCCTTCTTCTCTATCACAAAGAAGGGTTGGATTTATAATGTCAGCAATTCACTTCGGCAAAGCTGCTTTAACAAAGTTATGAAGGTTTAAGCTATCTTGGAAAATGTTATCAATAGGTCTTTTTCCTGTGAACATCTCTAACAATAATATACAGTAACTATAGATATCACCATAAGTTGAGACTTCATTCGCCACTCCATACTCTACAATTACACATAACATATATGTGATGTGAACATTTGTTTTGTGTCAGATGGAGGAGAAGATACATAACCTATTAGTATTAAAGGAGAACTTTCAATGGCATTTAATAAGAAAAAGATTTAAGATAAATAGAAAATCAGTTATATAAAATTCATTCTTCTGGCTATAGTACATCCATGTTAAAATTGTACCTTTAAGGCTTTATAATATAATAGAATATTATGGGAAAAGGAAAACAATTCAATATAAGAAATGACAATGATATTTATCCGGAGGAGTATAATCAATTGTTCCTCTTATCTCGATGGAGCTTGATTGGTTATGAGAAGAATCTTGGATAGGACCAGAAAGAACTCTTGTTAGGCCAAAATCACCTACATGTCCAATCAATTTAGCATCAAGAAGAATATTACTAGGCTTGAGGTCGCAATGAACAATTGGAGTTTGGCAATGATGATGAAGATAATCCAATGCATTAGAAACATCAATGGCAATATTCAATCTTTGACAAAAATATCTTATTTTGAGTCTTGTTTTATTTTTCTTGAAGATTACATGAATTATAATATCTCTCTCTTGATTTAGAACATGCTTGACATTGTGGAGAAGCTTGAATAGTATGTGTTTTATAAGTGCTAAGCTATTTCTGACTTTGTGTGAGTATGTACTAGTTTGTATATGTACTCACGGTTTAATTAAGAAATTGGTATTTCTTGTTTGTGTACCATCTATAGCTTAATTGAGCACTATCATGCATTGTTTTTGCATTTTATTCATTAAGCATAATGTGTGCCTTTTATTTTTGGTCAAAAAATATTTTTTGAAAATCCAAAAAGATTTTGTTTTTGTTTTGCATTACACATCATAAATGTTTAGTTGAGATTGGCCTATGAAATTTGGACTTCATGACTATGTACCTTGTTTAGCTTGGATGAGCTTATTTTTATTCACTTTGCTAGTTTGTGCTATGTAGTGCTTATTTGTGTGAGTTGTTTATAGTTTTTAATCACATGCTCTTGATTTTGAAGTCTCATTCTTTTGATTGTAAGGACTAAAAATTGATATGAGAAAAGTATAAATAATCATCTCATCATTGTTTACTAGCCAATCATGAATACTTTAGTGCATATCATAAGATTTTATGCTCGAGAAAGTGTAGCACATGCACAAAAAGAAAATAAGGTGTAGCCTTAAAATAATAAAAAAAAAAGGCAAAGAAATAAAAAAATGCATGTACACTATAAGGCTAAAATTAAAAATTAAAAAAAAAAACTACATGATTGCAAGCTTGTTTTCTAGGAGATGTGGAAGTTATGTGATATAACTCTTTAGGTGATAGTCACTTTCAAACTTATGTGATGAATAATGTAGAAATTGTGATTGATTACTATCTACATATCACCTCACATGTATCTCATGCTGTTACTAATAGCACACACTTCACAAGTTATTCTTTGCTAAACTTAGTACATGGAAATTGTGTGTGAATTTAGTTTGGTCATCCAAGATTATGTTTTCTATGGTGTTTGATGCAAAATATGTTTAAGGTTTGGCAAAAATTGTGTTTTTGATGATTAAAAACCTTGTTTTGAAGTTCTGAGTTGAAAACTCATGTTTTTGAAAAATATTTAAACTCATTCTCATGCATTTCATTCATGAAATTCCTTGGTTTAAGTAGTTTTTGCATAATCTTTTTAAATTTTTCAAAAAAAAATTAGTTTTTCAGAATTTCGATCAATCGAAAATTTTTAGATTTTTCAAGTCTAGCTTTTGCCTGACTCGATTGGTATTTAATTGATACTCGACTGATCGAACTTGAAAAATTTTCAGTTTTTAATTTTTTGACCAAATTTTGTTTCATGCATCATTTATGTTTAGGATTCACATGCATTTTTTTTTTTTTTTTGGTATCCATCTTGCAGTTTTGCAATCATATCTCTCATTTTTTTTTTCACACATAACATGCATACACTTTGCTAAATTGGGTACTTAACTTGATTTAAAAATTGATTGATTAATTTTTGAGTTCTATACATTTTAGTATACGCTATTTTTTATGTGTGAGCTGAGGAAAATATTTTTTTTGAGATATGATGGATAATAATTGTTTAAATATTTTCTTTACTTGATTTGAGTTCAAAAGACTATCTATTTATGGGTCACATAGTGTCAAGCTTGCATATATTGAAAGAGAGATTATTTTTCTTCAAGTGAATCCTCAATTTTTTGAAAGTTAGGTTTGTGTGTTTTTACTTTTCCCCACCTCCTAAATTTTTCCCCAAACTGTTTTTTCAAAAACTTGTTTTGTTTTTCCTATTTTTATAGGGAGAGAAGCTTGTTTTTAACTTTTGTTGTTCATGGGGGGAGTTGTTGCTTGTCTCTATTTTCTATAGAGTTGAATTGTTATGTGTTCCCTTAACTCTCTATTTTCTCTTGGCATTTGTTGCGTATGTTTTCTATTTACTCTTTGTTTAAGTTGTCTTTGTCAATATGTGACAAAAAGGGGGAGAAATAGATGAAACTTGGGAATCCTTTTTGTTTTGTTTAGGGGAGTTGAAATTGTTTTTGAAAGGGGGAGAAAATATATATATATATATATATATATTGTTTGTTTAGGGGGAGTTGAAATTGTTTTTGGAAGGGGGAGAAAATAAAATTTTTTGATGCATCTAACTTATGAGGAGAGTTACTTTGTATATTTGTTATTTGCTTTGGTTTGATTATTTATTGTTAATATCTTTCTTTCTACACATGTGGTGATGTGTTCTTTTGAGTGGTTTTAGGAAAGACAGGTACATTTTGATCAAGATCTTCTACCTCTTCTTCCAGCTTCTAGGTTAGGAGTCTTAGATTGGGATTTGTGATGAAATTGGGTATCTTATTTTAGGGTCCAGTTAATGTGTGCCCTAAGGGCACACATTAAGCTATTAATTTTTAGAAATATTTTCTTGAGAATTGAAAAAACTGTCAATATTTTTTTAATTTCCGAGAAATTTTTTTCAAAAAATGAAAATTATGGGCACACATTAGCAAAATCCTTTATTTTATTGGGTTTTCTTGTATTTGAGTATTTCATTTTATATGTAAGTTTTGTCACGAATTGCCAAAGGGGAAGATTGTTAGGTTCTAAAAGTTTAGAACAATTGGCAAATCGTGAACACAAACTTATCTAGATATAGATCCTAGAGTCTATAGGTATTATTAAACAATACTCAAGGAGATTTAAGTTAAGATTTAAGAACGAGTAAGCTGCAGAAAGAAGATTTTAGAATTTGCATGATTCGACTGATCGAGAGACAGGCTCAATTGATCAAGAGTCGTATCTGCAGAATTTTAATTAGGCCCAATAGCAGTTCAAGCCCAAAAAGGATTAGGGTTTCAAATCTACTTCTTCTAGCATATAAAGGAAACCCTAAGCACGTTTTTAATAAGACTGTTCAGAAAGAGAAGAGTGTGTCTTCTTTGTATCTAGGATTTTGTACCCAAAAATCTTTCTCTTATCTTCTACCGATGTTATTCCTTGAAGAACCTCAAGATCTGGTGTTGTAAAAGTTGCTGCTTTCTCTAGTCATCAAAGGTATTGATGATCTAAACCTTCAAGGGTGGTCTTGGAGTCATCAACAGGAGAGTTTGTGTTTTTTGTCACAAGTATGGGTGTTTGTATTGCAAAGGCCTAATAGAGAAGGAGTCCATAGATTTAGAGCTTGCATGTGGTCGTGTCAGTAAGTTCTACATGTGGTAGCAATAGCATGTTAGTGGTCTAAGTCTTATTATAAACTTCGATTCTCTATAGTTGATTTGCTTTTTACCTTGATGATAGTTAGATTAAATCCTCCTCAGGTTTTTTATCAGTTTGAATTTCTTGGGTAATCATATCATTGTGTTATTTATTTTTCGCTGCTTTACATGATATGACTTTATTGTTTTAACCTAGATCTGAATAATAAACCTAAGTATTCACTTGGTTAAATAACTAGGTTAAACAATCAAGTTTACAGGGGTCTAAAAACGAACATTCTCAAGTAATGAGTATTTCTTGACCAATTTCAAATATAAAATAAGAAAGTAATTACTGCGAGATTAATAGTTTATAAGATATGAGTTTATTTTTCATGATCATAACAAATTCATTACCAAACCCATAAACAAGCCTACATTGGTCTTGTATTTTATCAAGCCCTATTGTTTAAAAACCTGTTTATGTGCATTTTTTTTTTTGGGGGGCGGGGGGGGGGGGGGGGGGGGGGGTTGGGCAAAACTTGTTTATTAAACAAGCCTAAAATTAAGGCTCAAGTTTGACTCATTTATAAACAAACAAATATGACCAAGTTTTTTATAAGTCCAAGTTTGAGCTATTTATGAACGGCTTGGTTCGCTTACATCCACAATTTTAAATATATTTATATGAATGGAATGCTAAGGTTTGGACCCAAGAAAGTCAATATAATGGGAATTTCGAGAAATTTGGAAAATAAATTAGGGCAATCAGTAAGTTTTTCTTTTCTATGTAAAAATGCATATAATAAAAAAGACTATTAGTAAATATATAGCAATAAATAAATTCACCATTAGATTACATTTTTCTCTTATATCTTCCATGCTCTCAAAATTTCTAAAAGATAAAAGATTAATAGCAATATCATCAATCAAATGTTTAAATTTCAAATTTTTGTAACCTAAAGTTATGGTGGTCAACAACAAAGGCTAAGGCGAATGGTGGCTCTAAGAATATTTTCTAGGGTGGTCATTAAAATACTGAAATTATACAAAATTTAATAAAGAAAACTTTATATATTGACCAAAAAAAAAAAAAAAAAAACACACACACACACACACACACACACACACACACACACAAATACATATAGTCTTACAATTTTCTTTTATGAATTTTCTTATTTTGAAGTCTTTGCATGATAGTCTTGTTATCAATGTTGCAAGTTACAACATTTTCAAAATTTTAGCTGGATAAAAATTTTCTTGGGCTTTTTCTTTTTGTTTGTAAGGGCCTAATATATTGTTAAAGGAACCAAAATTTAAGGACAAAATTTAGTTACAAACTTAGTTGTAAAGCTACAATTCTCACTAAATAAATTAACATGATTACATATTTTGAAAATCTAACGCTAATGCTTTCAATCACTGGCTAATAAGTGTGACAATAGCTCCAAGTGAGCTATATCGGCAGTTTGAAAAATGTCGGTATAGGTCCCGACAGTTTTGACCAAGCTATCTTGGTGGTTTGAAAGTGACACTATATGTTTATTTATTTATTTATTTTTATAAATATAGGCCGTAACAGCAATTTGAATGTGCTGATATAGCTCTTCTTTTATTCTTTTTGAATACATGCTTTAGTAGGCCATAATCCTAAGACATTTGTTAGAGAAGTCATTGACTCATTGGTCACTAGATGAGGGTATATCTTTTACCTTTAAAATGTTCAGATCAAATAGGGGAATACTGTTATAGATAATATAGATTATTCTTCCAAAATATCAAAATATTAAAACAAATAATAACTCTCTCATTCATTTAAATTTCAATATTTTTTTGTACTTTAAAATTACACACAAAAAATGAATTTATTTGATTGAGTGGTAAATGATCTGCGTACGCATAAAAGTATTTAATATGTTTGTTCAGAATAGAAGAAAATTTGATGAATTTTTTCAAAAGTTCTCTAGCTCAATTAACTCTTTTGTTTTTGCTGAAAAAGAAAACAAGACCATTTTCTTTAGTCTTCTTTCTTCGTTCTTAACATGTGATAAAATGATTTGAAGCAGTAATTTATCCCGTTTGATAACCAAATTGAAAAAAAAAAAAAAAAAAAAATTTAAATATGATTAATATCAGAATGAGAACATAATAAAAGTAATTTATATTTTCATATTTGGACCCAAGTTATTCAATGAATAGGTATTATTATTGTTATTATTATTAAATATCTCTCTTAAAATGGCTAAGCATTGAATGATTTTTTTTTCTTTTTTTCGTCCAACACCCTCCCCGCCATTTGAGTCTTCAACCATAGAGAGAGCTTGTATTTCGTTCAATCTTTGTCCACGTTGCTCGTTTTTTGGTGCCCTGTACTTTCGGCTTAGGCTTGTATGGTGCATTTATTTCTTGTGTTTGTTTTTTTGGTTTTCCTGCTATGCGCCTAGGGCTTGGCTCTGTCTCCTCTACGTAAATAACGGGGACACTTACCAGATTGCCCTCCCTAGGTGTCGTGTGGTGTAATGATTCTCCATCAGTGATGTGCCTGTGATTGGTGGGAGCTGACGTTGCTAAACTAGCACTAATGTGCCGTGTGGGAGAGTTCCCCGCAGGTTCAGATCCTTCATTAATGGGTACACTGACCAGGTTGAGTTCCATAGGTGCCGTCTGGGGTAATGCCCGTGTTTAATGGGATGAGATATTTACACTGACCAGGTTGACTTCCAAAGGTGCCGAGTGGGGTAATGATTCTCCATCATTGATGTGCCCGTGTTTAATGGGATGAGATATTCCCATATCAGTTAGTGCTACGTGGGACTTGAACTCTCCACAATTGTGGGAGTTGCGGTTTCAGAGCCAACAATTCAATTCATTGTATTTTTATTAAAAGACAGAATAATGCAGTTAAGAGATGTAATTCTAAAGATTCAAAATTTTACAGAACATGAACATCGCAATATTACTAGATTTTATTTTCTAACTCTAACAAAATTAAGACTTTCATATCATTTAAAAACAGAAAGAAAAGGGAACTAGATGAGCAATTTGCCTTTTAGTGAATCCCCCATTTTCAAATGCGAGTCTAACTTATTATTGTTGGAAGCTATTAATTGCAAGTGAAGTCTATTGAATTAGGTAAAGTTGAAGTTTTTGTAGATAAAGACACGGGGCAACATCAAGATGGACAGGTCTTTGGGTGAAGGATTCCTAAATAGATTTTGGGTTGCTTTACTGAAAGCAAGCGAGTGGAAGTGATACGTGAATTAAGGGTAACGAGGACTGGTCTTCTGGGATTGAGATGATGCAATTGTTCTCAACGGTTGAGATTGAGAGTTAAAAAAAGCAACTTTTAATCTCAACCATTAAATAAAATAAATGAGAATCGTAAAAACTTTTTGTGAGGGGAATATGGAGTAACCTAGGTATTGCACCGGATCTAAATTTAGTTTTTTACCATAAGTCCTTTCCTTCTATCCTCATGATGGATATACACTATTTCTTTCTCTCTTTTTTCTCTCTCTCCTTTTTTTTTTTAATTTTAATTTTTTTTTAAAATTTTTACAAATAACATAGTAGTTGATAGTTGCCTTAGGCCTGTTATGAAAATTGCAAACATGCAAGTAGTCCACGAATATAATAGACTTATATATAGGGTATATTATACCCTTTTTGTGGTTGGATCTGGTCACAATTTAGTTTACAAAATTTCAATTGTTATATTTGTCCCATATTGTTTAAATTAAAATGAAACCATTAATTCTGTTTAAATTAACATATTTTGTATTTTTTATACTAATAAATTACTCATTTCTAGTTTGATAACAATGGAGAGCTACGCATTCCATTAGCTTTTGTTATGCTTGGTATGAGTAATATATTGACTCAATCAACTCAATTTAGATTAAAAGGCCCATGTTTAATACAACTTTGTTCTAATATGCAAAGTTGGAATCCATACACCCAAAGCTATTCAAGTCTTCAAATCTTCATGAAAATAGACCTACTTCATGATAAAATTCACTCCTTGTTTCTTCTCATGCCATTTAAAATTTAAAATGATAGTGCTTCTTAGTTCAAACCCGGACTGTTCAATGAACCGTAAAAATGAGAGGTTTAAAGTTTTTAAGGCTAAATCAAAGTCGAACCGTGATGATATCATAATTATTTTAACAATTTATTAATATAAAAATAATAAAATACATATACAAAATTTAACCATTTTAATTAAAATAATATATATAAAGAAGTTAAAATATATTTTAATTAAAGAAAAGATGATATTTTTTTTTTAATTTATTACAAAAATGATAAAATATCTCTTATATTATTTAAAATATCTCAATTTTCTTTCATTTTATCTCCCTGGCCACTTCCAATACTTTATCTTCTCATTCTTATCTCATTCACGTGTCCCCTGTCTTATTCTCTCTAGTTTTTATTTGTTATAAATTGTTCAAATAGTCTGATACTATTCAGCAAAAAAAAAAAAAAAAATAGTATGATACTTTTGTTCATTTTTCTTTTCTTTCTTCCTTTTGGTAACTTGGTTAGCTCCAAGAATGCCTACAAAACATCTCTTCGAAAATGCATGATTCAGCTTCTATTTAAAAAAAATCTAATGCCAGAGTAAGTTTGCTCTCCATTTTCCATTACTATATTATTTCATTCTCTCTAATCTCTATTACTCTTGCCTTTTTCTCTCTCCCTCCCCTCTCTTGGTCTCTCATTAAACAGTGAAATCCAGTGATGTAGTTGACAAATGAGATGAAAGCTAAATATTTTTAGCAAAATTATGTCGGAAAAAAAACCGAAAAACCCATGCCCGGTTCCACAAACTAGACGGTTTTTTATGTTTAAAAACCCGAATTGATGGCCGGTTTCTAGTTAATCAGTCCGACCCTACGGTTTGGTTCGGGTTTCAAAGCCATTTAACACCACGCACATTTGATTAGCATTTACCGATCCCATAATGTTTCTAGGCATGGAGTAATGGCACCTCAGGAAGCGTTATCAATCCAGCTTGATTACTATTTAACACCTTTGGTCATCTTCTATAAGGATTTTTTCTACAACTTTATGTGCTTCCATTTATTAATTCTCTTCTATGATTAAAATTATGCATGCATCAAGCTTGAAAGAGTTTAATCTATCGTGAATGTATATGCAGTGGGCGAAATTTGTCCCTGCATCATACATTCCCATAGTCAATTCAAACTAACCACGACCACAAAAAAAGAAAGAAAAAAAAAAAAAGAAAAGAATATGTACATGAGCAATTTGCTATCCAGTCATGAGTCGCCCATTTTCAAATGCATTGGGACCAATTTATTATTGTTGGAACTTGGAAGCAATTGTAACTTGCAAGTGAAGTCTGTCGATACAGACATGGTGCAACATCGAGATGGACAAGTCTTCCTAGTCTCATCATTCTTCTTTGCTTAGCCATCGTAAATTACAAGTTACAATGACTTCGACTCGGAATGGGCCAAATGGCTAAGAAGTCAGGATTGCTTAGCTTGCTTCCACTAGTGATCAATCAAACATGAGTGCGGAATTTTGGTATAGAAAACATAGCACCATTAATAACAAGGACTAAAACACGAGGATGGATTAAGTTCCACTAAACTCTTTGTTTGTTGTGAGTTGGAGTTAGCTTAATTGCTAAAAATTCCTATAATTGAATAAAAAAATTTAGGGTTCAAATCTCCGTCAATACCAAATATTATTGGGTATTTTAGCTTGATGATAAAAGTAATTTTCAAGAAGTGATTATAGGTTGAAATCCCCTATTTATCAAAAACAAAAAACAAAATTTGCTTGTTTGTTTTCTTTTTTAAAAATATTTCAATGAGAGGGAGGGTTAAACCCTAGCTAGACACATCAAGAGATACGGTGTAAACTCTTAATTAGTTAATACTTAATATTACATAATTTTATATTTTTTTTTTATTGAATGCTTTTTTTTTTTATGTTGTTTTTTTTTTTTTTTTTTTTTTTTAATTTTTTATAATATTATGCTTACAAAATATATTGGATTAAAAAAATAATAAATATCTCATTTAAAAATGTTTAAATTTCAAATTTTTTTATTTTAATATTGTACACAAGATTGTTTTATGGATGGTAGTACATAACATCTTATTGATAAGTAATTTGGTATTTTTATTAGGAATAAAATACCCTATAATCCAATTATTGGATTTTCTAAATTAATCTAAATTAATCCAATTTTGTAGCTTAAGATTATACATAAAATATAAGCTTATAGATTATATAATAATAATATTCGATTAACACAAAATTTGACATGTGTATTAAGAGAGTAAAAAATATGTAATTCAATGGTTAGATTTTCAAAATATGTAGTAATGTTTATTTTATTAAGAAGTTGTAACCTTAGGCTATAACCAATTTTTTAGTTAAACTTTGTTCAAATAAATCATTACATTGATTAAAATTTAATTATCAAAAGTTTCAAGAAATTCAAAGGCAATTATTATTTATTGTTTTAAATTATTTTATAATCTGTTAGAAATTTTTTTTCCCTTTTACATATATAAAATCTTAGTCCCAATCGATGTACATTCTTCATGTAACTTAAACTTTGTTCCATTGAAAAAAATAATTTTTTTGTTTTATTTTTATCATCTATTTTATTATTCAAATCTAATTATATTTGCGTGTGTGCTTCTAATGAAAAGCATAACAAAATATAAAAGACATTAGTATATATGTTGCTTGATTGATGTAATAAAAATTAATTTCATATAACCTCTTATATTTTTTTCCCTTTTTTAGTGCTTGTTCACTCAAAAAACAAATGTTTTTTTTAACAATATAGTATCCATTGATATAAGTAGAAGACTAATAATTTAGCAAATAAAACAGAAGCAAAATTAATTTATATTTATTTCTTAAACAAACTATTCTATAATAAACAATATCCTGCAAATTCTAAGTACCAATAATTCAAGTGAAAAACAGAAAAGTTAATAGACAATCCGCATGCTTATAAATAAGCATCTATAACAACGATCCTTGTAAGGAGATAAGGGAAAATGGCCAACATGAATACCACCTTTGTACTTCTTCTTAATCTTCTTTACCTTCTTTTGATAACCGAATCTATTTCACTTGAAGCTGTACCATCCAATTCTATTGCTGTAAATGCCAACGTGCGTTGCATTGAGATAGAGAGAGTAGCCCTTCAAAAATTCAGAAAAGGTCTTAAGGATCCATTCAATAGGCTTTCTTCTTGGGTGGGTCAAGATTGTTGCAATTGGGAAGGCATAGGTTGTAGCAATCAAACGAGCAACGTAGTAAAGCTTGATCTTGGAAGCTCAAATCCATGTGGTTTTGGAGGAAGCCAATATACTCCTGATCAGCCTAATTGTTTGAGTGGTAAGTTAGATCCTTCTTTACAAAATCTGAAATATTTGAGTTACTTAAACCTAAGCAACATCAATTTCCAAGGAGTATCGTTCCCATATTTCCTTGGCTCTCTCAAGAAGTTGACATTCCTTGACCTTTCCTTTACAATGTTTTCTGGAGTAGTGTCTCCCAGTCTTGGAAATTTAACAAATTTGACCTATCTTAATCTCATTCCATCTCAAGATTTTGATAGAACTCTTTCTTTTTCAAATATATATTGGCTCACCAATCTCTCTTCCTTGCAATACTTGAATTTGCAAAACATAGACCTTAGCAAAGCAGAAACTCATTGGCTGCAAGTTGTTAATATGCTTCCTTCACTATCAGAGTTGTATTTGTCAAGTTGTGGTCTTCGTCATCTCCCTCAAACTCTTCCATCTGTGAATTTTACGTCCCTTTCGGTCCTTGTTCTCTCAAATAATGCCTTCAACTCTTCTTCTATTCCCCCATGGTTGTTTAATCTTACTGCCCTCACTAATCTCAGGATCAATTTATGTGACCTAAAAGGCCCCATCCCTAACATAGCAAGGGCTAGCCTATGCAATTTGAAGAATTTAGATATGTCGTTCAATTTTTTTATCAGTGGCCCAATAACTGAATTTATCCAAGCATTATCCGGATGTAGCAACCATAGACTAGAACAATTAAATTTGGGATCAAACCGACTTAGTGGTGTTTTGCCTCATTCCTTGGGGTATTTTACACATTTAAGAGAGCTCCATCTCACCAACAACTCATTCTCAGGCCCAATTCCATCAAGTATACAACATTTATCACGTTTGGAGATACTAGATCTCTCTTACAACTTGATGAATGGAACCATCCCAGAATTTATTGGACAACTTACTGAGTTGAGCACTTTGGATCTCTTCAGAAATTCTTGGGAAGGTACCATGACTGAAACTCATTTCCTAAATCTCAAAAAACTAACTTGGTTTTCCTTGTCATCAACTAGGAAATCCTCAGTTCTCAATGTGACGCATGATTGGACTCCCCCTTTTAGTCTCCAAAATGTCCTAATCAAAGACTGCCAATTGGGTCCTGCATTCCCGGCATGGCTCAAAACTCAGAAGAATATTCTTGAGATCTCCCTTGTAAACTCTTCAATTTCAGCTAAAATACCAAATTGGTTGTGGAATATGTCTTCGTTGCTTTTGAAGTTAGATCTTTCTCATAACCAATTGAGGGGAGACCTTCCTAAGTTGTCATCTATTGAGTGGGTAGATCTAAGTTACAATAATTTAACTGGTTCACTCCCACTGTGGCCTAGTGTGTCATATCTCTCATTGAGGGGAAATCTTCTTTCGGGACCATTACCAGTAAACGTCTTCCAACGTATGAAAGATTTGGTCACCCTAGATCTTGCAGGAAACTTTCTAAATGGTAGTATCCCCTCATTGATCATTGCGCCAACGGATTTGTGGTTTGTTGATTTATCGAACAATCTTTTATCTGGAAACATCCCCAGGCATTGGATGAGTATGCAATCTATAGAGGCCATTGATCTGTCGCGAAACAATCTATTGGGTAACATCCCAACCTCATTGTGCTCACTACCTACTCTTAATTGGCTGCAACTAAGCTACAACAATCTTTCTGGAGATCTCTTTTCCACCTTGCAAAACTGCTCGGGCTTATATTCACTTGATGTTGGAGGTAATAGATTCTCAGGGACTTTGCCAAAATGGATTGGAAAAAGGCTACCTTCAATATCAGAATTGCGCCTACGAGGAAACATGCTCTCAGGACCCATTTTGGAACAGTTGTGTTTTCTCGCTCATCTACATGTTTTGGACTTTGCACATAATAATTTTTCAGGATCTATCCCTACTTGTTTGGGCAATTTGGCTGGTTTGAAATCTTTGGTCGAATATTCTACATCACCAATCCGAAGTCTCCTTCTTCCAGTAACCTACTTGGAGCATATGGATTTGACTGCAAAGGGTGCCCAACGTGAATATTACAGCCAAATTTTCTTGATGAATAGTATAGATCTTTCAAGAAACAATCTAACCGGAGAGATTCCAGAAGCATTAACAAAGCTCTCATTACTATCAACCTTAAATTTGTCATGGAATCAATTGACCGGAAAGATACCAGAAAATATAGGAGCATTGCATAGTTTAGAAACTCTTGACCTCTCATGCAACCATCTTTCAGGTCCCATTCCTCCAAATATGTCTTCTTTGACTTTTTTAAGTTATTTGAACTTGTCATATAACAACTTGTCTGGACCTATTCCATCAGCCAACCAATTTCAAACCTTCATTGATCTGTCCATTTATGAGGGTAACCCAAAACTTTGCGGGCCTCCATTGTTAACAAATTGCTCATTATTGTCAGGTGATGGGGATACAAAAGCTGTTGATGAAGACAGTGAGGAATTCAGGTTTGAAAAGTTATGGTTCTATGTAAGTGTTGTATTGGGGTTCATTGTGGGATTTTGGATTGTTTTTGGTAGTCTAGCGATAAAGAAGTCTTGGAGACATGCTTACTTCCGTTTTGTTGATGAAAAGAAAGATAGGCTTTTTGTGGCTATCAAAGTTAATATGAATTGTTTGCAAAGGAAGATTGAAGCATAGAGACGCAAAGATTGAAGGTAATTAAAAAAAGAAATCACTTTGTAGATTCTTTTTGGTGACTTCATTTCTTCTTTTTAATTTCTCTTTATTATTTATCGGTGCAGTTGTGCTTCATTATCATGTGGAAGTCCTAGTACTTGCAGATCCAATGATTTACAGTACGTTTTTTTTTCAGTTCATGCACGTGGAGAAGTACTCTGTTAGAGATTAAGTTATGTTAGTCTGTTTGTTGTAACATAGTTGTGTAGTTGTATCAATGGAAAAGCTCAGGCGTGGTATTTTGATTAGTATAAATAGATAGCTCACTATAATTAATGAAGAGTAATTAGTTGTATAATTTTTCTCAGTTTCATCCAATATTGCAAGTTTCTTCTCTTCTTTTCTCCTCTCTCTCTCTCTCTCTCTCTCTCCTCACTTGAACATTAATAAACATGAAAAATTAATAAATCTTTCAAACACAAGATTAATCTTACATGTTTGATTGTACTTCTATAATATTTTCTGAGCATTCACTTGCGGCTAGCTATATTGTAATGGAAAATAAACTATTTTATAATTTTTTTTACAATTTGCTGATGTGGTAAGTGGTTATTAGTTTGTAAAAAAGTGATGTTGATAATGGGCACAAATAAAAAATATTAATAATTTATCGTATTAATAGATTATAAAAATATTGTAAAACATTGGCAGAGCCAGAGGGGGAGCGAGCGGGGGCACCTGCCCCCCTAACTCCTAAAATTTTCTAACATTAATAGTCTAAAGCAATTACTTACTGACATGGAGGAAAAAAACAAAAAGAAAAAAATGACTTCTACTTGGTTAAAATTGACTCTGACATAGGAAAAAGAAAGGAAAAAAAGTTCTCAAACACCAAACCATGCTTTTGTGTTGTCCTATGTGAAACTTTTACCTATTTCACTATTTTTTATTTCATATCATTATTTACACTATTTTCACTATTTATGATACTTTGCACATCATTTTATCCTTGAATGATGTTAGAGATATTACAAATTTTACTACTTATGTCTTATAAATTGACATGTCATCAATTACAAAAAATAATTTCAAACATTTATTCATTATATTTTTTAAGTAACACTAATCACATTTTCACTCTACTAGTTTGTAAAGTTTTAAGTAGCTATGAATTGGTTATTTTTGTTTATTTATTTTAATAATATGAAATATATTCATATTTGCTTACAATTGTTTATTTATTTTGTTATTATTGTTGATTAATATTTTTTAGATTAATTTCACTTTTAATATCTTCTTTTAATTTTGACCCATCTAGACTAGAATCCTAGCTCCGCCATTGTTATAAAATAGTTTGTGATAATTGTAACATTTTTCTTTTGTCATGGACTATACTAAACATTACGGTGAACAAGGATGAAGCTACGGTAGTTTGTAGCAGTTGTACATACTGCACATTACACAAATGATTTTTTTAAATATAGTATCTATACTACTATTTAAGGGGCTTCCCCGGTTTGGATTCCTTATTTTTTTTGTTCAAAAATGCCCTACACCCCTATGTTTAAGTAGAAAAAAAACTAAATGATAATCCCGTAAAAATACAGCTCTAACTCCTATTAAAATATTGCCTAAAAAATAGGGTAACTCTACTGTTGGATTTTCAAAATAGAATATATATATATATATATATATATATATATATATATATATATATATGTATATATAATAAAAATTATTACTCTATCATCTTTACTCAAAAAATAAAATTATGACATTATAAAAAAAATAAATAATTAAAAATTAAAAAAGTCTCATCCCATGCATGAATAGTTAGTTAATAATTAATTTATGCCTTTGCTACTATTTACTAGTATAACTTTTTATTATTATTATTGACTTCAAAACACAAAATTATTATTATTATTATTATTATTATTATTATTATTATTATTATTATTATTATTATTATTGTAGGGTTAGGATTTGTAGCCCAAGCCCAAAACAATGAATTTGTAGAGTATGGGTGAAAGAGCTAGGTTGATTATGGGATCAACAACAACAAATCACAACCCTCAAGCACAAACCAACATGAATTTACACGTAAAGAATGGATATCCGAAGAGTTATATTAGTGATTATGTGGTGAATACAGATCTTAGGGTTACAATAAAACTTTTATTCTTTTCTTCTTCCTTCCTCCTCCTTTTTTTTTTTTTTTTTTTTTTTTTTCATTAGGAGCTTCTTTCCTTTATATAACCTCCCTTCTCCTCATCTCCATTGTCCATTTGTATCTCATCCATGAGTCTACTTGAGTATATGTCATGTCAAGCATCTCCTTTAACTCTGTGTGAGTGGCGATAGCTGAAGATACACTGTTCAGGGGTCTTCTCTACATAAATGCGGCCAGAAAAGTTGCTACAAAGCATTAAATATGGTGGTAGCAACTTTCCTTTTAGATATTTCTTCATCCTTATCGTCTCCAAGTGTACTCAAAGCTTATCTTGATCAGTAGGAGTCCTCGGAAGATCATCTTGACCTTTTATACATTCAATTGATCTATACTATTTGCGTCAGAGGAATATAACTTCTTCGGACAGAAGGTGACCTCTTTGGATTGTAATCACTTTTCTCTCTGGGGGTCCCTCTTCCAGATGGGCCTTGCCCTTACCATCTTCTTCTTCTCGGACGCACAGTAATCCTCATATGGGCTCTCGGCCCACTATGTTAGATTAGGCCTTTTTCCCCCCCACAATTATTATTATTATTATTAACGCATGTTCCAATTAGCTTAGTTGGTAAAATCTCATGCCATCGAATAAGATTCAGAATATAAACTCTATTTATACCAAAAACCGATTAGTGTCTTAATATAATGATAAGAGCAATCATCATGGAATGAACCCAATAAATTAGAAATAATAACATCTCAAATAAAAAAGAGAAATATTTACTTACTAATATTATTTTTTTGATAATGGTAATAATTAACAACTGAAGTATTATTATTTGTGAGATTGCTACAAGATTTTTCTCACCTGGTTGGCTAGCTAGACCACTGGAGGATTCCAAAATAGACTTTTGCCTTGTTGAAAGCTAGTTGGTGGAAGTGATGGGTGTCTAATAAATGACTCTAATGTAATGACTTAACAAGGAGTTAGTACAGATCTTTTGCCGTGATTTAATATGATGAAATAGGAATTTGGTTTCGATTTGGTTTTCTATGTAACACCTTTGGTCGTCTTCTATCTATGGATTTTTCCTACAACTCTCTATCCTAGGGTTTATTAATTCTCCTCTGTGGTTAAAATTATGCATCAAACTTTAAAAATTTAATTTGTAATTTTTTAATAAAAAGAAATGTTGCATCATTTAAAAAATGTTATGTAATTATTTCGTTAACCACTTTAGCAATAATGGAAGTTAACCGAAGGACTTAAACGGTTCATTTTGAAAATTTGAAGGACTAATAGTGCTCACTTGAAACTTAGGAAACCAATTGCACATACAGGATAAAGTTTAGGAATTAATAGTATAATTTCGCCATATTAATTTAATTCTCCTCTGTATTTAGAATAATGCATCAAGCTTTAAAAATTTTAATCAGTTGTTGTGAGTGAATACGCAGTGGGCAAAATTTGTCTCGGTATCATACATTACCATAATCAATTCAAACTTAGCAAGAAACAAAAACAAAAAGAAAAGGGGCCTACTAAATCCGAAAAAGAGTTGAAGTTTCTGTAGCTAAAGACTTGGGACTGCATCGAGTAGGACAAGTCTTCTTGGTCCCATCACTTTTATTTTCTAGCCATGCCAGTACAACGAAGAAAACTACAAATGGCTTGAATCAATGTTAAAATGGCTAAGAAATCAGGAATGCTTGGCTGCGAGCATCGATCAAGTTGATAATTGATAGTTACAAGAGAGGGAAAACATCAAGTGGTCAATTAAGTTATAAAACTTCTTCTGACCGCTAACTCTTGTTAATATTACGTAACTTCATGAAATTTGTTAATATTACATTATCACTTTACACTATTCATGCTTACAAAATATCAAGAACTTAAAAAATGATAATTATTTGATTTATAAAATAGTTAACTTTCAATCTTTTTTTTTTTTTTTTTTAAATTATACACAAAAATGAGTTTATGAATTGAGTAGTAGATAACATCTAATTGATAAGAAAGTTCTATAATGTTACTACATTTATATGTTTATCCTCCCTCCCTTAAGATATGCCATCTTGACTTCTACAAACAAAAAATCTTTCTTACTCAGATAGATCTACTTAAATAAAAAATAGAAATAAAAAACTAGATGCTATGAGTGATATATATATATATATATATATAAACACACATAAAATAATGTTTAAGTTTTATTTAGAGTAAGAACACCTATAGACGTACATGATTTTTCATTTTTTATTCTCTTTAAAACAAATTTCATTGTAAAACAACATTATTTTTATATTTGATTTGTTTTTTGACAATTCAATAATCAAAGAATGGGGGTGATTTCAACCCTTACATGACTCCATTGGAAACACAAAAAGATGTTAACTAGTTGAACAAAACACTCTTGACAGCAATATTTGAATTTGTTAATTATATTTTATTTAAGTCTCAATTTACTCTTATGTATTCAAATGACATATTTAACTTAATATTTTATGTTAATATATCAATGATTATATAGAGATTTATTTTTGTGTGTGTGTGTGTGTGTATATATATATATTAGTTGAGATAAAAGACTTTTGACAGTTTTTCATAAAAAGTTTCTTAAAATGGTTTGTTAACAAATGCTCTTAAGGCATATGTTAGTAAAACCCTTGTTATAAATATTTTAAAAAATGGGTAAAGTCCATGACGGGGGAGTCTGAGTGGATGGTTGATGAAGTATACATACGTTCTTGGAAAATAACAAAGTGGATGGTTGATGGAGTACCACAAATGGTCTTGAAAATGGGTTGGAAATGTCCATCACGGGGGAGTCTGAGTGGATGGTTGATGAAGTACTACATATCTTGGAAAATAACAAAGTGGATGGTTGATGAAGTACACGCATATTGGACTTTGGAATTTTGATTAGTATATAGTTAGACCTAGAATTATTGAAGGGGTTGAGACTGGAATTCTTGCTATTGGGTCATCCTTTGGCCACTATCGTTGATACACTGTATTTCCTGTAGAAGATGATTTAACCTATTGATTGATGTAGATAAGATAGCACATGCCTTTCTGGAGTAGTAGGGGTGCAGGAAGTCACAACACAAGCTCAAAGGGATCGCTAGTAGAGGCCATCGGATGTGACAGTGTCAGAATTTTATAAAATTTGGCAGGTTGAAGGGAAATGGTATTTTGATCCAGACACATGACAAGCCATGAGTGTCGCCAAAATTTAGGCAAATTTCTTTGTTAAGGCCTTGAAAATAGTGCTTTGCTATTTATAGTAATATTTGTTTTTCCTTAATAACTTTTCGTTTAAAAGTTAGAATAAGGTCTCAGTTGTTTTGGATGACCCTTAAGGTTAGTAGTTTATGATTCTGCATTTAACTCAATTTTTCCACTTTTAGTAAATTTCGTTATTTTGTCACCTAATCGCGTAATTAGTGTGAATTAAGGTTTTATACGCTTTTCTCAATATTTATATGTTTTATAATCGTCAGAGGTAGACCAAACTATTATCAATAAACACAAACGTTTTGTCAAAATTTCTTCTGGTGGATATCTCCTTATGGATTCAAGGAAACCCCTCATAGATTCGAGGTTTATTACTAGAAACTAACAATTTGGTTTTTGTCCTCTCAAGAAAGCATCGTGTGTGCTTTCTTTAGGATTCCAGGATATCAGTTGGTATCAGAGTCTTGACTTGCCCTGGTCTTATGACTAATCAGCGAGATAGTGTCCACCACAACAATGACGGTGATGACGATGTCAATAACCCAATCCTCACTAGGGCTGAGTTCCTTAAGTTTCGTGATGAAAATCAACAGTTTCATGATTCAACCCAACATACTCTAGACCAAATTTGAGAGGCACTTGCCACCCTACTTAATCGAAACCCTAAACGTGATGACGAAGAACGACGTGATCGCGGTCCAAATCAAAATAGGTAGCAAGACTATGATGAAGAGAACAGTGAGGACGAAGAGTATGTAGAGAGAGCCCTTGGGAATCATTGTGGTTCTACAAGGGATATTGGCCAAGATTATCAGGAGCAGAGGGACTATCGGATGAAAGTAGAGTTACCATCCTTTAATGGTAATGTCTCCATTGAAGAGTATCTAGATTGGGTTAGTGAGGTGGAGAATTTTTTTGGTTATATATATATATATATATATACTGCAAATGAAAAATATGTGTGTTTGGTGGCATACGAATTGAAGAGAGGAGCATCTGTCTAGTGGGATCATGTTCAATTAAACCGTACCCGTGAACGAAAGCTTCTAATACGATCATGGAGGAGGATGAAGAGATTAATGGCAGATATGTTCTTACCATTATGTACTAGCAGGAGTTGTTTAGACAGTACCAAGATTGCAGACAAGGTATTTGGATAGTTAATGAGTACATGGAGGAGTTTGATAGGTTGGCAAATTAGAATGATTTAGAGAAAATTGAAGATTAATGGATATCCAAATTTGTACACGGATTGCAAGTTTCCATCCGAGACCGAGTATCCTTACAAACCCTATATACTTTAAATTAGGCTGTAATCCTATCTAAGAAAATAGAATATCAGCATCTTAGGACAGATTCCAAAATTTTCCACCACAGTGTGGAGTCATCCAGTTCCACTGCCAACAAAGGTAAACAACCCATGTTTATGCCATGATCACAAAACATGGTTAGGGAGAATAGCGGGGTCAACCAGTCCATAGTGGTAATAGCAGATTCTGCAGTCTAGTCGATAGCGAACACCAACCCCTATGCTAGGCCAACTGGGAATAAGTGCTATAGGTGTAGAAAACCAAGACATTAATCTAGTACTTTCCCTAAGCGAGCCATAGTGAATCTGGTGGTGGCAGAAGAGGGTGGGGTAGAAGGTGAACAAGAGGTAAAGAGATGCATAATGATGTTGTTCACCTTCTGCCTCGCCCTCTTCTGCCACCGCCAGATTCGCTATGGCTCACTTAGGGCAAGTACTAGATCGATGTCTTGGTTCTCTACACCTATAGCACTTATTCCCAGTTGGCCTAGCATAGGGGTTGGCGTTCGCTATCGGCTGGACTACAGAATTTGCTACTGCCACTATGGACTGGTTGACCCCACTATTTTTCTTAACCATGTTTTGTGATCATGGCATAAACATGGGTTGTTTACCTTTGTTTGCAGTGGAACTGGATGACTCCACACTGTGGTGGAAAATTTTTGAACCTGTCCTGAGATGCTGATATTCTATTTTCTTGGATAGGATTACAGCCTCAATTTAAGTATATAGGGTTTGTAAGGATACTTGGTCTGAGATGGAAACTTGCAATTCGTGATGTTGAAGATTAATGGATATCCAGATTTGTACACGGATTGCAAGTTTCCATTCGAGACCAAGTATCCTTACAGACCTTATACACCTTAAATGAGGTTGTAATCCTATCCAAGAAAATAGAATATCAACATCTCAAGACAGGTTCAAAAATTTTCCACCATAGTGCGGAGTCATCCAATTCCATTGCCAACAAAGGTAAATAGCCCATGTTTATGCCATGATCACAAAACATGGTTAGGTAGAATAGTGGGGTTAACCAGTACGCAGTGGCAGTAACATATTCTGCAGTCCAGCTGATAGTGAACACCAACCCTTATGCTAAGCCAATTGGGAATAAGTGATATAGGTGCAGAAAACCAAGACATCAATCTAGTACTTGCCCTAAGCGAGCCATAGTGAATCTGGTGGTGGCAGAAGAGGGTAAAGGGATGCATAATGATGTTGTTCACCTTCTGCCATCGCCATATTCACTATGGCTTACTTAGGGTAAGTACTAGATCGATGTCTTGGTTCTTTGCACCTATAGCACTTATTCCTAGTTGGCCTAGCATAGGGGTTGGTGTTCGCTATCGGCTGGACTATAGAATCTGCTACTGCCACTGTGGACTGGTTGACCCCACTATTTTCCCTAACCTTATTTTATGATCATGGCATAAACATGGGCTGTTTACCTTTGTTTGTAGTGGAACTGGATGACTCCACACTATGGTGGAAAATTTTTGAACTTGTCCTAAGATGCTAATATTCTATTTTCTTGAATAGGATTACAACCTCATTTAAAGTATATAGGGTCTATAAGGATACCTAGTCTCGGATGGAAACTTGTAATCCGTGATGCTAAAGATTAATAGATATCCAGATTTGTACACGGATTGCAAGTTTCGATCCGAGACCAAGTATCCTTATAGACCCTATATACTTTAAATGAGGCTATAATCCTATCCAAGAAAATAGAATATCAGCATCTCAAGATAGGTTCAAAAATTTTCCACCATAATGCAGAGTCATCCAGTTCCATTGCCAACAAAGGTAAATAGCCCATGTTTATGCCATGATCACAAAACATGGTTAGGGAGAATAGTGGGTTCAACCAGTCCACAGTGGCAGTAGCAGATTCTACAGTCCAGCCGATAGCGAACGCCAACCCCTATGCTAGGCCAACTGGGAATAAGTGCTACAGGTGTAGAGAACCAGGACATCGATCTAGTACTTGCCCTAAGCGAGCCATCGTGAATCTAGTGGTGGTAGAAGAGGGCAGGGCAAAAGGTGAACAAGAGGGTAAAGAAATGCATAGTGATGCTGATCCATATGCCTATAATCCCAATGAGGTCGAAGAAGATGAGGAAGGCATGCCATTAAGGAGGTCTTTGGTGATTCAGAGGTTGTTGCTCACATCGAGGGTGGATTACGGTGATTAGAGGAATGATTTATTTCGAGCACGATGCACCATCAGTAAGAGGGTTTGTGATTTGATCATTAACAATGGCCGTGTAAAGAACATCGTGTCGAAGAGTTTGGTTACCAAGCTGGAAATGAAGACAAAAAAGCATCCCTTTACGTATAAGATAGGTTGGATCAAGAAAGGTATGGGAACTCTTGTTACTTAACAATGTCGTGTTACTTTTTCTATGGATAAATGTTATGTAGATAAAGTAGTTTGTGATGTTGTTGAAATGGATTCATGTCATTTAATATTGAGTGGACCTTGGTAGTATGATGTAGATGCTACTCATAGGTGTAAGGATAATGTGTATTTGTTCTTTAGGAATGGCAGAAAAATTGTCCTTAGTTCTATTAAGGAAGGCAGTGTACCCAAAACTTCTAAAGTGGAGGGGAAGCCATCACTTCTCATAGTCAACAATGAGGATAAGTTTGAATAGGAGTGTAAGGAGTTGAAACAGGTGTATGCTATAGAGGTGACAGATGGAGAGCCAAAAAAGGTTATTGAGCTACCTGAGGTAATTCAACCATTGATCAAGGAGTTTTAAGAGCTTTTTCCAGAAGAGCTACTTGTAGGTTTGCCATCAATACACGACACTCGGCATTGCATTGATTTAACTCCTTGGGCTAGTCTACCAAATCCGCCACATTGCAGGATGAATCCTCAAAAGGGTCAGAGGTGGATGAGCTTCTGAGAAAGGGACAGATCAAGGAGAGTATAAGTCCATGTATGGTATCGGCATTATTAACACTAAAGAAGGATGGGAGCTGGCGTATGTGTATGGATAGTCGAGCCATCAACAAGATCACAGTCAGGTATCAATTTCCTATTCGCCGACTAGATGACATGTTTGATGTGCTGAGTGGGTCCAAATGTTACACCAATCTGGATCTCAAGAGTGGGTATCACCAGATTCAGATCCGACTTGGAGATAAGTGGAAGACAGCTTTCAAGACAAAAGAGAGGTTGTTTGAATGGATGGTGATGCCTTTCGGATTGTCCAATGCTCCCAACACTTTCATGAGGCTTACGAATCAAGTATTGAAACCATTTATAGGAAAGTTTATGATAGTTTATTTTGACAATATCCTGATTTATAGTAAGATAGAAGTAGCCCACTATAAACATGTGCGAGAAGTATTAGCGGTGTTGCAAGCCAATGAGTTATATACCAACTTGAAAAAGTGTATTTTCTTGACTGATAAGTTGTTGTTCTTAAGGTATATGTTCAGTGTGGATGGGATTCATGTTGATGAGGACAAGGTTCATGCAGTTAGAGAATGGCCAACCCCAAAGACAATGAGTGATGTGCAAAGCTTCCATAGGTTGGCAACCTTCTATCGAAGGTTTGTTCAAGATTTCAGCAGCATAGTGGCCCCTATCACTAAGTGTCTGAAGAAGGGAAGGTTCTCATGGGGAAAGGAGGCAGAACAAAGTTTTGCCTTGATCAATGAGAAGTTGAGTACTGCTCTAATTTTGGCATTGCCCAACTTCGATAAAGTGTTTTAGGTGGAGTGTGATGCATCTGTGGTCAGAATAGGCACTCTTCTTTCACAAGACAACAGACTAGTAGCATTCTTCAATGAGAAAGTTTGTGAAGCTTGAAGTAAATGGTTAGCCTATGAGCTGGAGTTCTTTGCTATAGTACAGACTCCTAAGCATTGGGAGCACTACATGATTCAGAAGGAGTTTGTACTATATACAAATCATCAGGCATCAAAGCACATCAACAGTCAAGCTAGCATTAACTGGATGCATGCTCAGTGGGTAGCTTATATACAGCGCTTCTATTTCACATTGAAGCACAAGTCTTCTGTCACTAATAAGGTGGTAGATGCACTCAGCAGGCGAGCATATTTATTGACCACTCTACTTATTGAAGTTGTAGGGTTTGATTGCCTTAAGGAGCCATATAAGAATTATGAGAATTTTTGAGATATTTGGGGTAAATGTCAACAAACTCATACTGCTATCAATAGTATATATATCCAGGATGGTTTCGTCTTTCGAGGTAATTAATTATGCATCCCTAAAAGTTCATTGAGGGAGCAGATTATTAGGAGGCTACATGGTGGAGGTTTGGGTGGACAAATAGGCAGAGATAAGACCATACCACTAGGGGAAGAGTGGTATTATTGGCCATAACTCAAGAGGGATGTTGGCAATCATGTGACGAAGTGTCCAATCTTCCAATTTGCTAAGGGCCAATCTTAGAATACTGATTTATACATGCCTTTGCTAGTTCCACAAGCACTATTGGAGGATCTTTCTATGGACTTTATACTTGGTCTTCCTTGAACCCAGCAAGGTATGGATTTTGTTTTTGTTATGGTTGACAGGTACTCGAAGATGTCCCATTTCATAGCATTCAAAAAGACTTCAGATGCTACTCGAGTGTCCAATATGTTCTTTAAAGAAGTTGCGAATTTGCATGGAGTGCCAAAGTCCATCACCTCTGACTAGGATACCAAGTTCATCAGTCACTTCTAGTAGACCTTGTGGAAGCATTTTGACACTTCCTTGAGTTACAGCAGCACTAGTCATCCTCATACTAATGGCCAGACAAAAGTGGTTAATCTCACTTTAGGGAATTTGATCCGGTGTATCTCAAGTGAGAAGCCCAAGCAGTGGGATCTTGCATTGTCCCAAGCAGAGATTGCTTACAACAACTCAGTCAATAGAAGCACTGGCAAGTCTCCATTTTCCATCATTTACTATGTGCCCCCAAAACATGCTTTGGACTTGGTACCTTTACCTGAGCTACTAAGAGCGAGTCAAGTAGCAGAGAATATGGCTGAACATATTCACGCCAAGCAAGGGGAAGTGAGGTAGAAACTTGAAACTACAAATGCCAAGTACAAGGAAGCTGCTGATAAGAAGAGGCGTGGGAAGATCTTTATTGTTGGGGATTTAGTGCTAGTCTATCTTAGAAAGGAGAGATTTCCTGTTGGTACTTACAACAAATTGAAGGACAAGAAGTATGGGCCATTTTAGATTACTAAGAAGATCAATGACAATGCTTATGTGGTTGCTCTTCCTTTAAACATGAGTATTTCTTATACCTTCAATGTTGCTGACATGTATGATTATCATTCTCCTGATGTACTAGATAGTGGGAACTCGAGGTCAAGTTCTTTTCAAGTGGGGGAGATTGATTTAGAACAAATAGCACATGCCTTCTTGGAGCAATAGAGGCATAGAAAGTCATAACGTAATCTTAAAGGGGGTGGCCAGTAGAGGCCATCGGGGTGACAATGTCAGAATTGCATGAAAATTGATAGGTTGAAGGGAAATAACATTTTGATTCAGACTCTATCACCAAAATTTAGGCGAATTCATTTGTTAATGATAGGCCAAAAACGTATTGACCCCTTGTGCTTAATTAATTAATTAATTAGCCAAGTTTATTAATTAATCAAATTAACATGTAAATGCATGGTAGCACAAACAAATTACCAATAAACTAAGTATGTAGCAGAAAATAAATTGACACGGTAATTGTTTACGAATGGGGAAAACTTGCACGGCAAAAACCCCACCGGATGATTTTAACGTCACCAGTCCTAAGAATCTACTATTATCAAAACAAGCGGTTACAAGTAAAGGAATCTTAGTACCTTATACCAACCTATAGTTGAACTCTTACCCCAATACCCAATTGGACTTGTTCTGTAGTGAAAATTTCTCCTTGTAATGCATAGTTCCCAGTACGTGACTAACCAATTTGATGCGCAAATCCTAGTACGTGACTTCAATCACCAACTAAAGAAGGTTGTTGGTTACAAAGTTCTTCAGTTCATCACACAATGAAGATCGAGAAGCTCCTTGGTTACAAAACCCTACGGTGCACAAACATAGTAGCTTCTTCACAAGAAAAATGAACTAGGGCAAATTATGTCTCTGGTTACAATTTGCTTGAACAAACTTTGCTCAACACTTGTGCAACTTGTGTCACCTTTGATGGCCCTTAAAATAATCCTTTCATATTTCTAGGATTGTGAGAAAAAAAAAGCTCAAATACATAATCGCAGATTGGATGAAAAACAGTCCTAAAAACTGAACTTCATAAACCTCGACAGATGCCTATCTGTCAAGCTGTTGTTGAGCCACGAGCTAGAACAGCTCTTTAAGGCTCAATAGAATGCTAGCTATCGAGCTAGCTGTTGAGCATTAATGAACAACACTTTCTGCACTTGAATCTTGGACAGACTTGCATGGTTTTAACACTTGAACTTGAAATGAGGTTTCTTGAAGTATTAAACATATCATATATCTATCCAAATACAAGTAAAGTACATTTTGTCAAAGGATTAGCCAATTACATAAATTATTGACATATGTTCCTAACATTGAATCACATATGTCCTAACAGTTAAGGCCTTGAAAATAATATTTTTGCTATTCATAGTAATATTTGTTTTTTCTTAAAAACTTTTAGTTTAAAAGTCAAAATAAGATCTCGTTTGTTTTTGGATGACCCTTAAGGTCAGTAGTTTATGATTCTGCATTTAACTCAATTTTTTCATTTCAAACGTTTTTCTCAGTATTCATATGTTTTTGTAGCCATTAGAGGTAGATCAGACTATTATCAATAAACATAGATGCTTTGTCAAATTTTTTTCTGGTGGATTCCAATTTTTATCTCCTTATGGATTCAAGGAAACCCCTTGTGGATTTGAGGTTTGCTACTAGAAACTAACAGTTTGGTTTCTGTCCCAATAAAAGAGTATCGTGTGTGCTTTCTTCAAACTTCCGCAACATCATTGAATAGGTGAAATAGGATTATAATTGGAGTAAGAGCCCCTCAAGGAATTTCACATCGTAATTATTTGGTGTAGTACTATCCGTGGATGGTGGACTACACATACTGAGTGAATAATTAGGTTATCAAATAGATTTAAAAGACTAAAACCTTTGGTTCCCCAATTAAAACCTATCATATAGCCTTTCTTGTTTATTCATGTTGCCATTCTCCAACCTTTGTCACCTTCTTTTGGCATTCTTCAGACGTCCTCCTCCTCTTTTGCATGCTTCTTCTTCATAGTGCCCGATTCATTTAGTCTTTTCTAAGGTCATTCTCAAGGCTTCTTCAAGGCATCTTCATGGTCATTTTCATTGTTTCAAGGCATTCTCAAGAATTCTTCAGGGGATCCTCACAACCTTGAGTTTCAAGAGGGGTTTTAGAGATACATTAGCCTAATAGTATAAGCCCAAGCCCAATTCTATTTTGTGTACAAGCCAAATCTTATACTTGTCCTACAAGTCTATTAGCCATACTTAGTGTATGGTTAGTCTAGGATTTAGCCTATTATATATACCCATGTTGTAGTTCATTGTAATATATAATTTGTACTACACTAATATATCAAAGATGTAAACCTTAAAGGTTTTCTCTGTAGACGTAAGCCATCAAGCTAAATCATGTAACCCTTGTGTGTTTTTATGTTACTATTTTATGTTTTTGCTTCCGCATCTATTTTAGCATATGTAACAAATTGAACATAAAAATTATTTAAATAAGCTTTGGTTGCAAATGTGTGGTTGATATTTTCTATTTGGTTGATATTTACTAAAATTAAGGTTCAAAGTTAGGTTGGTTTATAAATAGACAAATATGAACGGATTTTTTATCATGCCAAGTCTGAGCGGTTTATGAACAACTTGATTGATTTACTGCACTATGCTTCAATAGGGCTGAAACAGGGCCACTGTGCTGCCCGAAGTACCACAACAGTGGCCCCATGCCCAACCACTTCTTTCAATTTGTCTGATATCATAGTGAATCTGCTAATATCAAAGGCACCAGCATCAACCTAATATTGTTAGAAACAATTGATATTTTCTGTATTCTAGCCGAAGACTTGGTGGCTTGGTGCAGCATCGAGATGGATAGGTCTTCATGGTCCCATCATTCTTATTGAATTTTTCCCCTGATTGGTGGATTACGTTACCTCTTTATATCTTATTATGCTTGCAAAATATCAAAATATTAAAACCAATAATAACTCTCTCATCTGTTTAATTTTTTTTAAATAATTACTTTAAAATTATACCCAAAAAAAAAAAGAAAAAGAGTTTATCTAATTGAGTGATAAATAATTTTTTGGGTAAATTACAATTTATCTACTTGTGGTTTGGCTGAAATTTAAGTTGCCTACCTGTGGTTTGAAATTCTATAATGCAAGTGTTCTGATGGATAGGTTTTTATCTTATTTGATCTTGTATTTTTATGTTTTTTGTGTTTTTGGAGGAGAGAGACATAAAAGTGGAGCAAAACCACATATTTATCTTTATTTTTAACAGATGTGGGTTATAGAAATCTAATTGAGCTAACCTCAAGTGGGTAAAATATCAAATTTCAGACCACAGGTAAGTAACTTAAATTTTGGTTAAACCTAAAGTTGGTAGAGTGTAATTTGTCTTAGTTTTTTTGATAAAAAATCTCATATGCATGTTCTAAATAGTAGAAAATTTGATGGATTTTTTTTGCCAAAAGTTTTGTAGCTCGATTGACATATTTTGATGTTTCCAATTGTTAGAATAATGTTAAAGCATAAGTCAATGGGCTTAGGTCTTAGTTGTAGGTTACTTGTTCAACACACTTTGTCTATTTATATATAAGACATATCCCTGTACTTTATTATACACATTTGAATATACAGTTATTCAAACTTTCACATGATAACTAGGATTTAGTTTCCTCCACCTAACTATAAATGTATATATATATATATATATATAAAATAAAAATAAAAATATAAAAAAAAGTTGATTCTGGATTTTCAAGAAGAACTTCGCAAAATAGTCGCACTTTAGAAAATTATATGAGACTTTATGCAAGTGATTCATCCAACGTGGATAGAGGTTGCAAATGAGAATAACTTGGTATAAGTGTGCAAGTACAAAATTATTCAACACTTTAAATTCAATACTACATCATCTCATATAAATTGTGAATCCAATATAATGAACTTTATCTTAGGAAACAATTATTTTCATTCATAGAACCGACTCTAGTATAGGTTACTTAGGCAATTTCCTGACCCCTAAGTGATACAAAGCCCCCAAATCCTTGGTCTTATAACATAATATACCATACTTTTATATATAGCAATCCAAATTAAAGTATACCACACATGAGCCAGCTGATGGAGGTCCGTCTGTTTTTCTTTTTTGTAAATAATACAGTGGATGATTAGCGGAAATTCCGCTTTTATAAAATAACATAAATGGAGGAAATTTCAAAGCCAAATACCACTTTTCTGGGACCATTTTTTTTTTTTTGGGGCGGGGGGGGGGGGGGGGGGGGGGGGTACATGTGAGCATTGGATGAAATAATTGGAATTTGATGATAGTATTGTGTGTTACAAATAGGAGCAACTGAGGCATGAAATGGCGGTAGAGATCAAGAAATTAGTGCATGTTTTTTGATTGACCTTGTAGACACTATCGGTGTTGATATATTGGCTTCGGAATCAAGCTCAACGTGGTGTTTTCCATGATAACATCATAATCTTATTGAGACTTTGGAACCTATGAATACACAAGAAGTTGAAGTTACTGTGGGAGAACAGGTCGGTTTGAAGGCCCAATGGGACTTGGCCCATCCAAGCATTAGGAGGCCTCGTCATTGACACAGAGGCCCAAGCCCAAATGGATACCTTAGGTGATTGAGCTCAGCCCTAAGGACTAAGGAGCATAACTGGCAAGGAATATGACAAGATTATTAATCAAATTTTATTACATTAACTCAGTTAGCAAATAGGATAGGTTAGCCTCAATTCTGGTTGGAGGAAGTTATTGGCTTCCTTGAGACATTTGTAACCAGTGAATTAGTTCATTAACACAGTTACTACTATTCTATTAGAGAAATTATACTGTCCTCATTATGGAACACGTCACTTATCTACCATTCCTGTAAAAGACTTCCACTTATTTAAAATTGCAGAGTCAGTATTAAGTTTTTATTTAAAACTCCACAATTTTAAACTACTTGGAGTCTTTTATTGAAATAGTGGATCACATTACTTGTTCACCATGAAAACCTTATAATTTCTCATTATATTGAATGACTTTTTCAAATTTCAAGAGGTACTAAATCGAAGGAACAAGGTAAATATAGCAGAAAGACCTTTACAATATCAAGTGGTACTAAATAGAAGATACAAGGGGAAGACTAATGTCCACCAAATTATTATAAATCAACAACAGTCTTAAGTCTTAATAGAAGAGGGAAAAAAACTAAATCCCCAGCTTTTATTCTCCACAAAGCAGACAATGCATCAGTACATCTATTCACTTTCCTAAACCAATGTTTGTCTTCTATGTGAGGGATTCCCCTCCAAAGCCACCTACAGTAATCCACAAGAGAACTCAAACTTGGATAACTTTTAAACGGATTAATGAGAGGAAACCACAACAATGGTACTAATCTCTTTTCAATTTGAAATAACAAATACTAATCTCTTTTTACCTGTATCTTGAATTATTTGTTTGTGATACTAATTCCCTCCAATAAGTTCTTTTCGAATTGAATGCAGCTCAACTATAACTGTATTGATGCTATTCCTTTCTCTAGGAAATTCCATGGAATAGGTAACCCCAATTCCAAGTATCAAAATTAAGCATTCTTGAATTTTGGTACTTCCATTTTGACCCTAATTGCGAGTTTCATTCATCATTGTCTCCCCATCCTCTCTTTCTTGAAGAAGAATGGGATCTATAATGTGAATTATTTGTTCTAGCAAAGTTGCTTTAACAAATTCATGAAGGTTTAAGTTATCTTGGAGAGTGTTTTCAGTTAGTCTTTTCCTAGTGAACATCTCTAACGACAATATAACATAGCTGTAAACATTATCATATGTTGACACTTCATTTCCCAGACCATACTCTGCATTTGTACATTATATATATTGTAATATGAGCATGCTTTCATCCAAAAATTTGTTTGGGAGGAGGGGGGGGGGGGGGGGTTTGCTACATAATTGTACAAATCTTAAATGATATTTTTCAATGACATGTAATTAAAAAAAAAAAATGGAACAATTTGTTACAACACATATATCTCCTAACTATAATGCATCCTTATAAAACCATCTTTCATGCTCAAAACTATAGTAATAATTAATGGGAAAAAAGAGACAATTAAAATTAAGAATGATAAAGATATTCACTTGGAGGAGTATAACCAATTGTTCCTCATACCCCAATGGAGCTTGATTGATTAAAAGAAAAATCTCGTGTATCATTGAGAAGGAATCTTGCCAGGCCAAAGTCACCTATATGTCCAATCAATTCATCATCAAGAAGAACATTGCTAGGCTTGAGGTCACAATGAACAATAGGTGTTTGGCAATGATTGTGAAGATAATCCAATGCACTAGCAACATCAATGGAGATATTCAATCTGTTAAGAAGACTCAAATTCCTTTTCTCCTCATGAGCATCATCTACTCTTGGTGTTGGATGCAACCATTCTTCTAGGTTACCATTTCCCATGAACTCATATACCAATGCATTAAAATCATGACCTCTATAGTCAACACTTGAACATGTTGTGAGCACCTTTACAAGATTTTAATGTTTGATATATCTTAGTGCCTCACACTCAGTTATGAAACTCTTAAAAGCTCCACGACATGAAAGGTTGAGCACCCTGATAGCAACTATGTGTCGATCTTGATCAAGACTTCCTTCATACACTGACCTGAAGCTACCCACACCAATTAAATTAGTAGAAAAAAAATCCATTTGTAGCATTTAAGAGGCTTTGGAAAGACACATTCAATGGAAATTTTCTTGAATCACTTGAGGTATTTTCTTTCCTTTTCTTTCTTAAAGAAGAAAGAAGTATAAGTGACAACCAAAATTACTCCAAGAAGCCCAAAAAATATAGATATTATTAACTTCAACGTAAGGGTCAAGTTACTCTTCTTGGATTTTTCATGTTTGCATTTAGGAAGGTGAAATTCAGGAATACCCTCACAGAGCTTATCATTTCCCATAATGAAGGTTTCACCTTTGTTCTTCAAATTTCCTTCTATTGGTATCTTATTCTCAAAATGGTTGTGAGATAAATTTGGAAATTTCAAGTAGACAAAGTGCTCCAAAAAGTTTGGAATTTGGCTTGACAAATTATAGTTAGAAAGATCTAATTCTTGAAGACCTCTTAATGATCCCAAAGATGGAGGAATGGTCCCTTGGAAGAGGTTTCTTCTTATGTCTAAAAATTCTAACTTTACGCGGCTTCCAAGACTTGTTGGAATTTTACCAAACAACATGTTTTCAGAAATATTCAAATATTCTAGATTTTTTTTAAAAATTCCATCCATAGGAAGGACACCAATGAATTGGTTGCCAGACAAATCTAAAACAACCAATGAGAATAAGGGACCAATAACTTGTGGGGATATAAAACCAATGAGATTGTTACTAGCAAGATTCAAAAGAAACAAATTTTGGCACATGCCTAAAGTTAGAGGGATGTTGCCTTGAAGATCGTTCTCTTATAAATACAAGTTTATCAACACAGTTAAATTTCCAAGAGACGATGGAATGTTCCCAAAGAAACTATTTTCAGCTAGATTTAAATCTTGTAAATTATTAAGCTTTCCAATTTCAAAGGGAATATCACCTGATAATTTGTTTTGCCACATTTGGAGATCCCCCAAGTTAGTCAAGTTTCCTATTTTAGTAGGAATCCTTCCAAATATTTTGTTATTATCTAAATATAATGTGTCAAGAGTAGTTGAGAAATTGATAATGCATTTGGGTAACTCTCCCCCAAAGTTATTGGCATTTATAGCAAATGTAGTCATATAAGTGGCATTTGTCAAAGAACAAAGAAAACTTAGGTCATTTGGCCCTCCATTTCCAAGATTGTCAAGGGTAAAGCCAAAAAAAGTAATTTTGTATAGCTTCTCCAAAGAAGGAATTTTTCCACTTAATTTATTATTGTTCAAAACAAGGTCATATAGGTTTGAGGCATTAGATATTGAACTGTTAGAAACTAAAAGAATATGGACATATACCCAATGTGAGCATGTCCCTCTATTTGCCTCAAATTGTAACATCTAGGAGTTATGGAGTAATAGTATTAGACCGTTACACTACCCCACTAAGTCCACTATCCCACTCAATATTAATGGAGTGGTGTGTATATAAACACCAAGAATGGTACCCATTGAACAGTGAATGAATTCTACATTTCTCATAGTGTTTACAGAGCGTTGTGAGGCTCTTAGGTTGTGGGTTATGTTTGCATCACTCTAGTAGTGTGCAATACCATCGGAGAAACGTTTTTGGTTTATGGATCATACAAACTAGAATTTAGAACATGTTTGAATAGCTGGTCTCCATGGAGGCTGACTCTAGACAGCATAGAACAATCTCAAAGCTCCTGTATGATCATTGGTTTAGGCCAAGAGAGGTATGCCAAAAAACCGATTACTTATATTCCGCTGCAAGTTTCTATTTCTTACGCGATGTGTGGGAATATATAATTATTTTGTAATATGCTATAATCTATAATTTATTCTCCAAATTTATTGAAGATAATATGTTCACCTTAAAAATTAAAAATTTCTAAAAGTATTTTCCAACTCTCTATCTATACAAATATATCATTATATTATTTTGGGTTTTTTTTTTTTTTTTTTTTTTTTTTTTTTTTTTTTTTTGTAATCTGATATTTGTAACCCAATAATGGAAGGATATGCCAACACAATATTAGATTTCCTTTTTTTTCTTCATGTGATAAGATTGTATCATATTTTGATTCTTCTGAATTTTCAAGTGCACTCTTCTTACCAGCTACATGGATTCTTAATTCCTAAAACTGATGTCTAGTTAGTTGCCAACAAAAAATGATAAGACCACCAAAAAAAAAAAAAGAAAAAAAAAAGTAGGGTTTAACCAGTTAGAATCATCATATACAAAAATTTATCTACAATAAGGTAAATAAATAAAATAAGTTTTAAACAAACCTTACTTCAGTAAAATGATCAAATTTAATAGATCCTCACTTATACAAATTTCCATCAAAGACCAAATTGTTAAACAGTATTGTGTCATTGATTCCACCCATGTCCATCACACACATTCATCAATGTGTCCATATACAAATTACCCACTTGTCATTACATTCATTTTATCAATGTTCTGAATTCTCACAAAGAATTAAAATAGTGAGTTAAGAACATAGCTATATATATTATATCTTACTAACCTAACCTGACCACACACACATAGATATATATGTTTGTGGTCAGACATAGCCTTCCCACATTAAGTCCATATTTTAATTGCATTCAAGCTTTTTCTCCCTATTGGTTCATAGTGGTATAGGTAATGTTTATGAATTCAAAACGTTTGTCATAAAAATAGTTAACGCATGACAATCAATCCTATGATTTGAAAAGCTTCAACACAAAGCCTTTAAGTTTGTGGTCAAAAACAATTAAACCATATGTTATATACTATATGAGATTAATTGTTAAATAGAAAGCAATTTACAAAGCTTAAAATTTGGTAAAAGAGAACCAATGAAAAAGATATGAAAAATAAATTAATTTAATCTTTCCACTTAAATGACTATTTAATCAATAATAATAATTTTATAAAAATTGTCCAATACTTTGTGGTCAATGTTGGTGGCAAACTTGTTGAACTCAGCTAATTGTTATTGTTTCGGAGAAGATGATTATTAGCATTCTAGTTCATGAACTTTAAATGGCTACGAGAAATTATTAGATTGTATTAGCTGCTATGCCCCAAAAATAGTAGTTGTTTTTGTCTTCACTGGATCACATTAGCTATATCATAATGTGTTTACTAAGGAAAAAAAGTAGCAAAATATAAAATTTTTAATTTGTGGTATGGTAGTATTGTTAAGTTTGTCTAATACTCATGTACACAATATTTTAGATATTCAAGGGGAGAAAAATCTAAAAAGAAAATCAAGTTGTTGAAAAAAATAGCATAATCCAAAATCTAAAACTAAAAACCCAACTATTGTTCATGTGCACAATATAATATATAGGTATTCAAGAATCAAGAACCAATTAGTTTTTCCATCTACACAATAATTAGCTTAAAGCTAGATACTAATGGAATTTAAAAAGAATTCAGTTCTTTGAATTTTCTCAATCCTAGAATTCCAAACAATTTCTCAAAAGCTAAAAAATCCACAAAGTTGTTCACCAAAACCAAATAGGCCAACTAAAGTTCAAAACACAAAAATTTCAGCCACAACACAACAGCCTACTTAAGCTGAAGTACTTTGAAGAATTTATGTTTCCTTTAAAAAACTAAGATAAAAAAAATAAAAAATAAAAAATAAACTAGAACACCCCAAGTTCCATACCAAAAAAAAATAATTATAATAATAAATAAGATTCAAACACTACTCTCTTTTCTCTTCCATTTTCCCACAATTTCTAAGACACCAAATGGTCCAATTAAACAATAAACAACAAATTATTAATATAAGGAAAGAGAAATCTAATATAGCTATTGTGCATTGAACCATAAAAAGCACATTATCAAGCACCACCAAGAAAAACAACAAATTTATTCCCCTTTGCTTCAAAAGGTTCTAAGAAAAAATGGTTATCAATTGATTGGTATGACCTTCAAAAGAATAAAAAGCTTTTAGTGATTGTGAGGCTTGATCATTGACATCTGTCGATGAGTTGACAAAAAGAGTAGAGATAAAAATGAAATTTAGTTCATCATATAAAACGATAGGAAAAAGAGACAATAGCAATTTCTCTTTGATGAAAATGAATGACACTCTTACTATAAAACAAAGACCAAAACAAAAACATCACATTGAAGTTAATTTTCAAACTGAAAAACATTATAGCAAACATATTGAAAGTAACACTCCTATAGTCTAGCGAAGGGCAACCATAAAGCAATTTACAACAAACATAATCAAATGCCCAACTCAAATCAATTTTGAAAAAGCAAAAATATATGTGAATAGTTTTGAGACTACGAAAACTAAAAATTGAATTATATATTTTTTTTGTCTAGTAATAAGATGGAAAATAAATAAATAAAAATAAGAATAATACAAATAACAAAACTCATTTTTAGTTCATACCCTTGGGACTTGGGTAACTAATGTTAGCCTCTCATGTGCTTCAGTTTTGTTTGCAAGCTCTAGAGTCACTCTTTGTCTTGCACTCATTTGATTGGGCTTTGGTAGACGAACTTGAGTCATGACCAAAAGAACGGGCAAAACAAAATGAGAGGTGAGGAGGTGAAGAGATTGCAATCTATTGATGACTGTCAAAATTCCATATAATAGCGGCATCTAAAGAGTTCGGATTAATGGAAAGACACGTGGTAGAGTTGGAGATAGAGTAACACCTAAATCTAAAAAGATGTTCAATAAATGTCAACCAATAAATCAAAATGTAAAAATGAATGAAAGAAAAAAAATGATAATATGGCGCTAATGTAGCTTAATTGGAGCATAGCAACAATAAATGTTACGCTTCAGCTTTTAAATATATATAGATATAGATTAGAGATTGATCCAATAAATTGGTTGTTGGCAATGCTAAATCCTGCAATATTTGGTACAGTGAAACCTACGTTTGACAGAAGACTCCCATGCATTTGGTTGTCTCCTATATCAAAGATTTTCAAAGAAGACAAAATGAAGATTGAGGGAGGAACTGTACCAGACAACCTATTTGAAAATAAAGTAAAAGATGAAAGTTTGGTGAATTGGCCAAATGAATCAGGGATAGTCCCAACCAAGTTATTATCATAGGCACAAAATGCTTATAGAGACGATAAGTTTCCAAAAGAAAGCAGGATACTTCTTGTCAAATTATTATCGTAAATAGAAAAAATTTGGAGCTTTGACAAGATGCCAAATATTGTAGAGATTTCTCTAGATAGAAGGTTATAACTAAATGAAGGCCTTCGAGGTGGGTGCAACCAGATAAATTGCTATGAATTTTGCAACTAAGTGTGTTATTTTGCAATTGTAGGAATTGCAATTTGCACAAATGACCAATTTCTGGAGGCATTTCATTATGGAAGCTATTGTTTTGGAGGGTTAGATTTTTCAAAAAACTTAAATTTCCAACATGCGGTGATATAGAGCCTACTAGTTTCAAAGATTGTTGATGCTGTGATTGTTGATGCTGTGATATAGACCCTTTGATGTCAAGGACCACAAGTAACCCCACTCCATCTGTAATAGTGGATGCTGTGATTCCAAGTGCTCATAACTCCAAGAGGATCATGAATGATCTTGGCTTTGAACTCAAGCAATATCAGATCACTTTGTTACCATGTATTTTGGATTGTTAACTAAAAGAGCATTATGGGTGATCAACAATTTTTTTTAATATATTGATAATTGTGAATGAAAGGATTGAATTTTGGATATCTCCATTGAAAATACTAAGAAGTGCCAATTAACCTATGATGCTCTTGGCAATGATTAAAAAATTATTCCATTATTTTTAGCCAACTTCGTTTATCTCCTTGAAAGGTGATACTGCTATAGATATTATCAACATTTACCTGTGGACTTTTTTATGTAACACCTTTGGTCATCTTCTCAAAGTGATTTTCCTACAACTTTATGTGCAACCGTTTATTAATTCTCTTCTATGGTTAAAATTATGCATCAAGCTTAAAAGAGTTTAATCTACTGTGGGTATATAAACAGTAGGCAAAATTTGTCTCTGCATCATACATTCCCATAATCAATTCAAACTTGTCAAAAAAAAAAATGAAAAAAATAAAATAAAATAATAAATAGAAAGAAAAGGGACCTAGATGAGCAATTTTCTTTTTAGTGAATCCCCCATTTTCAAATGCACTAGGTCCAACTTATTATTATCCAAAGCTATTGAAAGTGAAGTCTATTGAATAAGAAAACGTCGAAGTTTTCGTAGCCAGAGACTTGGGGCAACATCTAGATGGACAGGTCCTTGGGTGAAGGATTTTTCTCCCTCGGCTAGAGGATTCCAAGGTAGACTTTGGGTTGCTTTACTGAAAGCAAGCGGGTGGAAGTGATAGGTGTTTAATGACTCAACATCTAATCAAGGTGTTTTGTAGGAAATCTATAGCAAACCAATACGTGAATTATGGATAACGAGGACAAGTCTTCTGGGATTGAGATGATGCAATAGCTCCCAATGGTTGAGATTGAGAGCTGAAAAATGCAATTTTCAATCTCAACCGTTAAATAAAATAAGTGTGAAAAAGTTAAAAAGTGAAAATGGTAAAAACTTTCTGTGAGAGAAATACAGAGTAACCTAAGTATTGCATCGGATCTAAATCTGGTCTTCTGCCATAAGTCCTTTCCTTCCATCCTCATGATCAATATTCACTATTTCTTTTTTAAGTTTTTTTTTTTACAAATAATACAGCAGTTGACAGTTGCTTTAGGCTTGTTGTGAAAATTTTAAACATGCATGTAGTCCATGAATATAATAGACTTGTATATAGGGTATATTATACCTTTTTTGTGGTTGGATCCGATTGTAATTTAGCTTACAAACTTTCAATTGGTATATTTGTCCCTTATAGTTTGAATTAAAATGAAACCATTGATTCCGCTCAAAATTAACAGATTTTGTATTTTTTAGGCAAATAAATTACTCATTTCTGATTTGATAACAATAGAGAGCTAAGCATTCTGTTCAATTTTGTTATGCTTGGTACAAGTAATATATTGACTCAATCAACTTAATTTAGACTAAAGGTCCATGTTAATACAACTTTGTTCTAATATGCAAAGTTGGAATCCATAGACCCAAAGCTATTCAAGTCTTCAATTCTTCATGAAAATAGACCTAATTCATGATAAAATTCACTCCTTGTTTCTTCTCGTGCTATTTAAAATTTAAAATGATGGTGCTTCTTAGTTCTTAACATCACATTAGATTAGCATTTACCCATCCCAAAATGTTTCTAGGCATAGAATAAAGGCGCCTTAGGAAGCGTTATCCAGTTTGATTTCTATGTAATACCTGTCATCTTCTCTAAGGATTTTCTCTACAACTTTATGTGCTACCATTTATTAATTCTCTTCTATGACTAAAGTTATGCATGCATAAAGATTGAAAAAGTTTAATCTATTGTGAATGTATATGCTTTGGGAAAAAAATTTTCCTGCATCATACATTCCCATAATCAATTCAAACTTGCACGACCCAAAAAAAAAAAAAAAAAAAAAAAAAGATGTACATTTTCAAATGCATTGAGACTAATTTATTATTGTCGATTCAGACATGGTGCAACATCGAGATAGATAGTTCTTCTTGGGTCTTGTCATTCTTCTTTGCTTAGCCATCGTAAGTTACAAGTTACAACGACTTCGACTTGGAATAATGGGCCAAATGGCTAAGGCCTTGTTTGGTTGCTGGGTGATAGTTAACTCATCACTTATCACTCAAATCTCATCACTCATCAATCATTACCTTATCACACATTTCTCATAACTTAAAAATCCCCTAAACACTCCCACCCTGGTTTGGCAACTAAACCTAGTTTTGATTTTTGCCTAAAAACTCACAAAAACTAACTTTTTGTGGGACCCACAAGCTAACCACTATGCAGTGCACACGGTTAGGTTACCCGCAAATTGAACAAATTGTTTTGGCCAAGCACTTTCCTCTTTCACTGTGCAGTGCAAACTCATTTCCCCTTTCACTTTCCTCTCTCAAACACCTCAAACCTATTCACCCCGCTGCTCTCAAACCTCATCCTCGCTGATCACCATTGACCTAAGTGATAACATTTGTTCGCGTAAAATAATCTGCAAGTGCACAAAATCGTAACAAGTAGTAAAGTGTTTTAAGAAAATGAAAGTCGAACCCACAGGGATTAATTATGTTATTGAATACCGAAATTCACTAAATTAATTACTATTTGGAAAATCGAAAATAAATGGAACGTTCTACTATCTAAATTAAGTTAAAATATTGAATAAAAATAAATCTACAAATAAAAAGAATTAACAAAGCATAAAAATCTAACAGTGAAAAAAATATGATAAGAATGGATCTAGAGCAATTGATTTTACCTAACAAATCCCACACAATTTATCCTTCCTAATTATTAAATTTTAATAATCTCCCATTGATGATTAAAAATTCCTTAAGTATTCAATATCTTCTCTCGAATAATATCAAAAATATCTTCAACTAACAATTCCATATCTCTATGTGAATTTAATTAATTGGAGACTCATTACGTATTTTGAATTTTTTGAAAAATCACACTAGTCGCGGTAAAGCATCTCTACTTACGCTCAACTAATGGTGTTTAATTCTAGAACTAAACTAACAAATCACCTCTCGGTCTCATTGTAATTCAATTGATCAAACTATAATTTGTAAAAAATAGTAAGCATTAAGAATAAGAATTAAACACTCAATCATGGAAATATTAAAAATAAAATAACTCAGAAAATAAATTGTGTGTTCATTGCTAGACTACATCAACGCTCTAGAAAATAAAATTTAGTTCATAATAAAATTGAAAAGAAAACAAATAAAACTTATGTCTTTCATCTGCTTTGGTTGATCAACATGAAGCTCTCACCTTTGTCCTCAGATCCTCCTCTTCATAAAGACTCCCAAAAGCAAATTCTTCTATGCGGCAGTCCCCTTTTCCTCTCAGGTTTCTCTTCTCTTCTTTTTATCCTAAAGAGCCTTTAAATAGGTCAAGGAATCCTATTACAAGTTGAATTCCCGTTTGGAGAAAATCCCAGATTTTTAGGCTTCATTTAACCAACAATTTTGGCCCACGTAAATTCAGAATTAGGACTTTGGGTAAACTATAAAGTTGTAGCCCTTTAAGTTAACTTTCCAGCCGAACTTGAATCATCTCGATTGGATATCTGAGCTGAAAGTCACGCCAAAAATACTAACTGATATGCAGGCTGGAATCCTAATCCGAATTGGACTTGGATTTGGTGCAAATTTCCTTTGATTTCTTGCTCCAATTGGACTTGAATTTAATTGGCCTAGCCCCACTTTGCATGTAAAGCTCTTGTTACCTGCAACACAAAGATATTATATAATCAGTAAAAAAAAAAATAAAAGTAAAACTAAATATGTAGATATGTGAGTACTTTATTGTATATATTTCATGCACATCAACATTGTCGCCCAACTGTGCCGCTGCCATGGGACCCACGTCCATCAGCTTCCTCGTTCGTCATCCCTGACAGTGAACCCATGTGAGGTGGAACCCAGTGAAATTACCAAGCTATACCTTGGCAGAACCTAGCAAACCGGCCTTTTCACAAACATACATACATAAACCCACAAATACCCAAATCAAAATTTCATTTTATAAATCCTCAATTCTAAATCAGCCAAATCCCCAAACCCATAAACAACCAACAATAGGGTGAGGGATTTTCGGCCATAGGTAAAAAAATAAAAAATAAAAAATAAAAACAAGAAAAAAAAGAAAAGAAATAGAGATAGTGAAGAGAGGAATTGGAAGGCTTCAACCTTGAGGTTTTGATCTAAAGAGGATGAGGAGAAAGGACAGCTTAGAGGAAGTTAGGAGAGGAAGAAAGAGCAAAGAAAGAAAGAAAAGAAGAAAGAGGGCAGTTGGCATGAAGCGAAGAAGAAAGAAAGAAAAAAGAAAGAAAGAAAGAGTGAATCAGGCTTGAAGAGAAGAAGAAAGAAAAAAAAAAGACATTTAAGAAGAAACAGAGAAGCAAATGTGAAGAGAAGAAGAAAGAAAGAAAGAAATAGAACAATAAAGAAAAAGAAAGAGAGCTGGTGATTGGACAAGACACTAAGCAATGGATCCCATTTAGTGAATGAAATTACAATATTGCCACAAAACTCATATTTCATAACCTGAAAACAAGATTTTCTTGTTTCTGAATTTGTTCACTCATATCCCAAAAAATTGAGATATTTTGACTGAGTTAAGTGTTTGATAAATCATCCAAACAAGCTTTGTACCCGTGGGGGCCACCAATTTTGGGTTATGAGTTAACAAAACTGAGATATGTTAACTCAGTTTACCAAAATTCAAGCAAGGCCTAAAAAGTCAGGATAGCTTAGCTTGCTCTCACTAGTGATCAACCAAACACAAGTGCAGAATTTTGGTATAGAAAACATAGCACCATTAATAACAAGGACTAAAACACAAGGATGGATTAAGTTCCACTAAATTCTTTGTTTGTTATGAGTTCGAGTTAGCTCAATTGTTAAAAACTTTTATAATCAAATAAAAAATTTAGGATTCAAATTCCTGTCAACACCAAAAGTTAATGGGTGTTTTAGCTTAATGATAAGAGTAATTTTCAATAAGTGGTTATAGGTTGAAATCCCCTATTTATCAAAAACAAAACAAATTTGTTTGTTTGTTTTCTTCTTAAAAATATTTCAATGGGAGGGAGGGTTAAAGCCTAGCTAGACACATCAAGAGATACGGTGTAAACTCTTAATTAGTTAATACTTAATATTATATAGTTTTATATTTTTTTTATTGAATGCTTTTTTTTAGATGCTTTTTTCCTTTTATATAGTATTACACTTACAAAATATATTGGTTCAAAAAATAATAATAATCTAATTTAAAAATGTTTAAATTTAAATTTTTTATTTTAATATATATTTTAATATTATATACAAGATTGTGTTATGGATGATAGTACATAACATCTTATTGATAAGTAATTTGGTATGTTTATTAAGAATAAAATACTCTATAATCCAATTATTGGATTTTCAAAATTCATCTAAAAAAATTATTAAATAAAATAATGTTAACAAAGAATTAACATTAAAAAGTTATCAAAATTATGGATTTCATTGATTTAAACAGAGGTTTGCTCCCTTAAAAAAATATAAGGTTTGTTACTTCATAATAATAGAAGTAAACTCAGCTGGATCCCACTCAAAAATGTTCTTAATAATATGAGGTTTGTCTTTAAAATTCTTAATAATATAAATTTCAATTTTTATTCTCTTTTAAGATTCATTCCATTATACAACAACATCCCTTTTCAGTTGTTTTTCAATTTATAGATTATATTTGTCTTTTTTAATTTCAATTTACTCTTAAGTTTTTTTTTTTTTTTTTTTTGAGAATCTACTCTTAAGTATTTAAATGATACGTTTATATCAATTAATTTAATATATTAATGATTTTATAAAGACTTTTTTGTTTATAAGTATATATTATATGCTTAAAGTTATTTGAGATGATTTTTTAATTATAGTATTAGTTAATGATTAATGTAGGGATCGGGTTTGAGCAATTCTACTATTGAGAGAATGGACTCAAGCCTAACTAGCCCAATACAATGAATTTGTAAAGAGCGGGTTCAAGAACTAGGCCTTAGTAAGTAGACAACGTCTAATGTAGCATTCGCCACCGTCGAATGCAAGTGGACCGAGATTATCCTCCAAAGTCTATCCTTGGCACCGGTCCGAGGAGCTTGATAATGGTTTCTCTCCCCCCAAGAATCGTCCCTTATTCTCATCTATTTCTTCCCCTTATATCGTCCTTTTTTCACAACCTCTTTCCTTCACTTGTTGATCATCGACGGCCCTTTTTTCTGACCACCCGTCCTATCAACCACTTTATCAGCACTCCTGTGAGTTGCAGCAACCAAGGCAGCCTTGTCCAGAGGTCACATCTCCATTAATGCAGCCGAGGGGTTAGGTGAGTGAACTTGATCCTCCACCATGCTGCTATGGCTAACGTGTTGATCTTAGTTGGCCGAGGACAAGGTCGTCCTCGGCAAGGTTCCTGGCAATTAAGACTTTCACACTTCATCCTCGAATATTTCTTCCTCCTCGGCATGGGCTTCGGCCAGATATAAAGTGGACCGGAGTTGCTAAGTTCTCCAGCCCCACAATAGCCTCTCAAAATCTTGCTGTCCGTGTCCTTAGACGGGGAGGAGGATTTTGATATCCTCGGGCCTCCATCATGACTCGCCCAACCTTGGTCTATGTCAGCGTTAGAGTCTTTTTGCCTGCCCAATGCACGTTTTTGGCACCTCGATGTATGGTGCGCACCCGCATTAAATTCTGGCGGCTCCATACTCCCCACGTTCAACGGTATAATGGTAATCAGTCGGTGGGGATTTCCTGCCTTTATGGGCGGGAAACTCCACCTGGTGATCCTTAATTGAGGATATAAATACTCATTTGAACCAATTTGCCTTCTTATTTTTACATTCAAGAACTTTGGCACACATACCCTGAATCCAGTTAAACCTCCAACCCAACCAGCGTCCCTTTCCAACATAAAAAGCCTACCCAAGGAGCTTTTCCTTCACTCTCTCTCGAGTCTTTTAGTTGTTGTTAGGGATTGGTAGATTTAAGAAGTTAGTTGAGTCTGAAGAAGCGATGGAGAAATTCATAGCCAATTATAGGATACCCAGCAATGTGGGCCTGAGGTATTGCGAGGAAGGGGATTGGTATATTAGGAGGGAAAAAGGTGAAGTTGTGATTCCCATAATCGCCTTCTTAGGGGAGGGCATGAGAATCCCTATGGAGCCAGTAATAAGCTACTACCTTAAGCATTTTCAGTTAACTCCCACCCAGTGCGCCGTCAATGTGTTTAGGATACTAGGGTGCATAGACGCCTTGAATGAGAAGATGGGGTTGGGGTTAACTCATCATGACGTAAACTAGTGCTATAACTTCCAACACCTAAGGGGTAAGTCGTACTATATGAAAACGAGGGACGATAAGGTTTGGCTTATCCAGTACTTCCTTGAGTCTAGTAAGGGGTTAAATCAGGAATTTCTCATAGTGTCAGGGGAATGGCACGACGGTCTCTATTGCCTGACAGTAGAGGGAGAGCCAAGTAGGGTACTTGGAGTAGGAGAGGGCCTGACGGTCTCTTTTTTTTTTTTTTTTTTTTTTTTTTTTTTTTTTTGTAAATCTGCCTTGTTCAATTAATGATAGGAGTTTGTTTTTTCTTTCTACAAATCCACACGCCTTCGAGTGTCATTTTAACCTGGTCAACAAGGAGGACTTAAATGCTGTTCTCAGGGCGAAGATCTTTCGGAATAAGGCCGATAACCAAGTTAGAGCTGCCTACAAGATCCTCGGGTATGATCCAACCCAGAAGTCATTCTCGACCCCGAAGTACATGATTAGGGCTTGTGATCCTCGGCTTCGACAAATCACTATGGTGGAGCACGAGTTCTCATTTTCTGAATGACCTTCCATTCCAGAAGGCATCCCATTGGCAGGTTCTTCCTCGTTCCATCAAGCTGCGGAGATCGAGGGAGAAAGTTTGAAAATGAGGGAGAAGTAGTTGATCTGGGTTCGTCCAAGGACGAATTTGGTGCATTCAACCAAGTCTTTCTGTCCGAGGATCCCTCTAGTGACTTGGGGGATTCCCATTTTTCTAAAGCCGATCTTCTATATCCAAAAATTGGTATTCAGGCTGAAATGGGTTTCAAGAGACAACAACAAACCAGCCTGTTTGACTTGCTTGAGAGCAAGCTGGGGAAGGACACACCAAGGGAGTCACAGCCCAAGCCTCCTCCACCAATACCCAAGCTTCCTCCTCCCCCACCTAAGCCTCTACCTATGCAGACCAGGTCGTCCTCCACTCTGTCAATCTCGGACCCTCGGCTCGAGTCCACCGATCTGAAGAGGAAGAAGCCTTCCAAGGGCAAAGACCCAGTGGACGGGGGGAGATCTCATTCCTCCCAAGAGGAAGATGAAGCCCACCGACCTTCCAAGCAGCTGAGGATTGGTGGTTAGGGTAAGGGAAAAAAGGTCATCTAGCAGTCCGAGCCTCAGGCCTAGCTACCCGCTGCCATGCTCCATAGGAAGCCTTTGATGGACGATGCCACTCTCAGGGACTTCCGAGGGGGCGAGGGGGCTCGCGTAACTAATGCCTTGGAGAGGTCCTTCCTTCTCCCCATCGACATGGCTGAGCTGGGGGGCATGAGGAGGCAAGAAGTTACTTGTAACCTTAAGAGGTACTTGGGCATGGTAAGACTTCTGATACTTGTTCCTTCATTTGAATTTTATTGCTTAGTCCCCAACTTACGGTGTATTTGTTTTGGTTGGCAGGCTATTTAGGCCACTTTTAGGCTGGACGAAGAGGCTGATAACCAGGGTAAAGCTCTAGGCCAAGAGCGCGACAAGTACTTGAATGCCGCGAATACCCTCAAGAAATCTGAGGCGGATCACAATAAGGCAATGGAGAATTTGGAGGAGATGATGAGGGCCAGAGACAGCGTGGCATCTGACCTAGTCGGTGCTATGAAACAAGTCGAGGACTAAAAGGGCGCTTGCAAGATGTCAAGGGTCAGCTGTAAGTTGCCAAAGAGCATATTGCTGACTTAAAGTAGAAGTTGGCTGAAGCAGTAGGAGCGAAAGGCATTGCCGAGTATGCCAGGGACGAGGCCTTGAGGGCCAAAGAAGAAGCCGTGTTTGCGAGAACAGATGATGAGCGCTTCGTAGAGCAAACGGAGGAAGAGGCCTTCGCTAAAGGGGTAGCTAAGACCGAGGCTGCCCTTAAGACTCAAGTCCTTGAAGTATGCAGGCGCTACTGCTCCCAGACTTAGAGCGAGGCCCTCAACTAAGCGAGGGTCGAGGCCTTGTTCAAGCTTAGAAGGGTTGAGAGAGTATATTATCCCCCTGCAATTTGCAAGGTTATCTCCATCACTCCTGAGGCAGGCTCCGCCTTATAAGCGACAGATGAAGGCCAGACCGGTGCTGCCGAAGACTCAACTTTAATTGATAAGCCTGTTAAGGAGAATAAGCGCCACGGAGTATTGGAGAGGGCAGGAACTGGTAGCTAAGAAGCACCCCTAGATGTGGTGAAGCCTCTTGCTAACTCTCAAGCCACACTTGTTATCCCTCAGGTCCCTCCTAATAAGGAAGGGTCCTCCGAAGTAGCCCCTCCGAGCTAAGGTCTTGAGCCACCAGTCAAAACCCTCCGGCAGACTCTTCAAGACCAGCTGTTTATCGAGTTGGGGAAGTAGGCCATCCCGTCGGGCTATCCTATTTTGATGGCTTGGGCCACTCTGATCTTGCTTTCTTTTTCATTTTATTTTGCTTTTCGTCTTGGTGACATTGTAACGAAACTATTTTTTTGGGTAATATATTCAATCATTTGTTTTTAGTTCTTCGAATGATGCTTCCTTTCACTTGTCGTACTTTAAAGCTTTGCTCAATACCTTAGTTCTGTCTAGGACTTAGTCTTATGAAGCAATTGGTTTCCCACAGGTTTGAGTCCGAGGACCATACAACACCTTGGTTCTGTCTAACGCTTTTGTTCTTCTGTAAGTAACTAATTTTCCCATAAGTTTGAGTCTGTGGACCATGCATGACCTTGGTTCAGTATAGTACCCAGGTTCTCCTTGCAGTGGTTAGTTTCCCCATAAGCTTGAGTCTGAGGACCATGTAAGACTTCATTCTATCTAACGCTTGTATTCTTCTGTAAGCAACTAGTTTTCCCATAGGTTTGAGTCCGTGAATCATGCAAGACCTTGGTTCAGTCTAGTACCCAAGTTTTCCTTGCAGTGGTTAGTTTCCCCATAGGCTTGAGTCCGAGGATCATGCAAGGTTTTGGTTTTTTCTAACGCTTATATTCTTCTATAAGTAACTAGTTTCTCCATAGGTTTGAGTCCGTAGACCATGCAAGACCTTAGTTCAGTCTAGTACCCAAGTTCTCCTTGCAATGGTTAATTTCCCCATAGGCTTGAGTCCGAGGACCATGCAAGACTTTGGTTTTGTCTAACACTTATATTTTCCTGTAAATAGCTAGTTTTCCCATAGATTTGAGTCTGTGGACCATGTAAGACCTAGGTTCAGTCTAGTACCCAAGTTCTCCTTGCAATGGTTAATTTCCCCATAGGCTTGAGTCCGAGGACCATGCAAGACTTTGGTTTTGTCTAACACTTATATTTTCCTGTAAATAGCTAGTTTCCCCATAGGCTTGAGTCTGAAGACCATGCAAGGCCTTGGTTCTGTCTAACGCTTATATTCTTCTGTAAGTAGCTAGTTTCCCCATAGGTTTGAGTCTGTGGACCATGCAAAATCTTAATTCAGTCTAGTACCCAAGTTCTCCTTGCAGTGGTTAGTTTTCCCATAGGCTTGAGTCCGAGGACCATGCAAAGTCTTGGTTCTGTTTAACACTTATATTCTTCTGTAAGTAGCTAGTTTCCCCATAGGTTTGAGTCCGAGGACTATGCAAGACCTTGGTTCAGTCTAGTACCCAGGTTTTCCTTGCAGTGGTTAGTTTCCCCATAGGTTTGAGTCTGAAGACCATGCAAGGCCTTGGTTCTGTCTAACGTTTATATTCTTTTGTAAGTAGCTAGTTTCCCTATAGGTTTGAGTCTGTGGACCATGCAAGACCTTGGTTCAGTTTAGTACCCAAGTTCTCTTTACAATGGTTAGTTTCCCCACAGGCTTGAATCCGAGGACCATGCAAGGCCTTGGTTCTGTCTAACGCTTATATTCTTCTATAAGTAGCTAGTTTCTCCATAGGTTTGAGTCTGTGGACCATACAAGACCTTGGTTCAGTCTAGTACCCAGGTGTTCTTCTGCCTAGAGTGAAGGAATTTGTCCTCAGCGTTGGGAAGTTTGTGTTTAGCATGATGACGGGCTCGACCTTGCTTCATCGAAAATGGGCTATTCCTCAGACTGGACCCTTGACCTCGTGCTGCCTTGGACAGGGGTGGCTCGGATTTCCATACTTGCGTGTGGTGGTAGCCCCTCTTTTGCTCCAATTTTCTACCCTCTTCGATTATGAGGCATCTTCTAACTATTCGCATTCCGCGCTTGATGCTTCAGTGTGCGAGGCGCGCCTTCATTAATATCCTCGTGGATTAATGCAAATCCAGCGGTTGATGGCCTCTTTGGAATTCGGTCAGTATTAATGTCGCCGATAATTCTTCTTTCAAATTCTTGGTGGACCAATTCCCACAAACCTTCGCCCTCCATATAAGGCTTTCTGGGGGAATCGTCCCTCCACATTTCACGAACCCTCTAGTTAAACAGGAAACATGATTCTCCCACCCTCTAAGCCCCTTCAATAACCCTGCCAGGATTGTGATCAAAGTTTGGTGGAATGGGACGGCTCTGGATGAGGGCGAGGGCAAGCAAGCCAAAGGTCCTCCTCCCTCAATCGAGAGCCGCTGCTGTTGTAGTCTGTGCCAGGCTTCCAGCACAGCAGGGCTTGGTCATCATCCTGGTGGTATCATGCCTGGCGATTAGGAGGGAGGTCTATGAAGTACATAACGCTTTTCTTTGATGCGCGTCCATGCCTGCCTTTCAAGTTGGTAATGACTCGCGCCCAGCTTACCTGCCAATGGAGGCTTGCAAGATTACGTCATGTTCGATGCCCGCGTGTTACCGCCTCCAATGTTGAATCATCATGAGGCTGGGGAGCATCAAGGGAACATCATGGGGCGGGGCCATCAGGCGCTTTTGCATCTGCTTCTCTCTTCTCGCCAGTACCACCAGCACCGGCCCGGGGGTTGTTGGTAGCCTTGAAGCAAGCCTACCTTAGTCCCCTTTCTTTTTAGGGTTAGCTTTTGAACAAGTCCGTCTGGGCCTCTGTTTGTAGAGTTAGCTTTAAAACAAGTCTGTCTGAGCCTTTTTTTGTATCACATATTTATTTTTTGTTTAATAAAATGCTACAATGTTTATTCCCTTTTTCCTTTTCTCTGAATCTTCTACTTTTCTGCAATGATTGTTTTTTGTGCAAACGCATCGTCATTTGTTGTTTCTTTTTCCCTTTTTTTTTTTTGGGTGGGATTTGGGATCTGTCACTGGCAGTGATGAAAAACTGCGTAACCTTGTGCAAGCCTTCAACGTGGGAATCATTGACCGTTGTGCTTGCTAACGCACTAATTCTTCCCACAGACGGCACCAATTGTAGGGACCGGGTTTAAGCACTTCTACTGTTGAAAGAGTAGACTCAAGCCTAGCTAGCCCAATCCAATGAATTTATAAAAAGCGGTTTCAAGAACTAGGCCCTAGCAAGCAGACAATGCCCAATGTAGCATTCACCATCGAATGCAGGCGGACCGAGATTATCCTCCAAATTCTGTCCTCGGCACTGGTCCGAGGAGCTTGATAGTGGTGTCTCTCCCCCTGGGAATTGTCCCTCATTCTCATCTGTTTCTTCCCCTTATACAGTCCTTTCTTCCCAACCTCTTTCCTCTACTTGTTAATCATCTACGCCCCTTTTTTCTGACCTCCCATCCCATCAGCCACTTTACCAATACTCCTGTGAGTTGTAGCAACCAAGGCAGCCTTGTCCAGAGGTCACATCTCCATTAATGCAGCCGAGGGGTTAGGTGAGCGCACTTAATGTGGAGGTGACAGCTTGTCCTGAACTTATTGCTCCACCATGCTGCTATGGCTGACGTGTTGATCTCGATTGGTCGAGGACAAGGTCATCCTTGGTAGGGTTCTTGGCAATTTAGACTTTCACACTTCATCCTCAGACATTTCTTCCTCCTCAGCATGGGCCTTGGGCCAGATATAAAGTGGATCGGGGTTGCCAAGTTCTCAAGCCCCACAATTAACTTTCCAACTTTTCTTTTAACTTTGTTTCCTATCTAAAATCCTAGTTATGCCATTTCCTATCTAAAATCACGAGATTTGGTGGATTCGAAAATATAGGAGCCGTTTCCTCTGATGGATTTACTTCATTAACAACGTTGCGCATGATGTTTGAAGAGATATTAGGGATTGTGTAACGGCCCATTACGGTGGTATGCGCTGAAGGGTGTGGCTGGTTTGTGTCTTTCTCTGCCGTGGCTTGGAAAGTCCCACCAGTTCCAAGGCTTGTCTTCTTCCGTGCAGGGTAATAACCAGGTACATTTATAACACTCTTCCTTGAGGCTACAAAAGGAAGTGCATGAAGGCTTGGTCTGAATTCCCTTTGATCAACCCATAAATTGCAATCCTTGTCGTCATGAGTCAGACGATGACACCACTAGCAAATGTTAGGCTATCTTTCATACTTGAAAGTCACCCACAATTGTTTTTCATTGTTCAGAGAGATGAGCCAGCCACTGCATAATGGTAGGGATAAATCTATGGAGACCTGAATTTGCAGAAAGTTGCCACCATCTAAAACTTGGAGAAAATGGGTATTTGCTCCTTTCGCCAAAACTTTTCAGCAAAATGTCCTATATTTGAAACTAATCTGATTGATAAAAAATTTAACATGCTTGATAAGAATAGAAGAAAATTTGTTGAATTTTGTCAAAGGTTTTGTAGTTCAACGGACACTTTTGTTTTTGCTGTAAAAAAAGGAGACAACACCATTTTCTTTAGTCTTATTTCTTCCTTCTTAACAAGTGATAAAATGATTTGAAGTGGAAATTTATCCCGTTTGATAACCAAATTGATAAAAATATTTTTAATATGAGTGATAACAGAATGAGAACATAATAAAAGTAATTTATATTTTCATATTTGGACCCAATTTATTTATTCAATGAATAGGTATTATTATTACTAAATATCTCTCTTAAAATGGCTATGCATTGAGTGCTATTTTGCAAAATAATGACCACTTTTATCAATTCATTATATTCTTATTAAAAGACAGAATAATGCAATAAAGAGATGTAATTCTAAAGATTCAAAATTTTACAGAACATGAACATCTCAATATTACTAGATTTTATTTTGAAGTTGAATTTTATTTTCTAAATCTTCCAAAATTAAGAGTTTCATATAATTTAAAAACAAAAAGAAAAAGGGACCTAGATGAGCAATTTTCTTTTTAGTGAATCCCCCATTTTCAAATGCACCGGGTCTAACTTAGAATAATAATAATAATAATAATAACAACGTGTTTTCCATTTAACTTAGTAAAATCTCATATCATCAAATAAGATTCGAAATATAAACTCTATGTATACCAAAAATCGATTAGTGTCTTAACATAATGATAAGAGCAATCATCATTGAATGAACTCCATAAATTAGAAATATTACCATCTCAAATAAAAAATATATATATATTTATTTACTATTATTATTTTTTTGATAATGGTTTTTTTTTTTTTAATAATCTAGATAATGGTAATAATTAAAACCTGAAGTATAATTATTTGTGAGATTGCCACACGATTTTTCTCCCCTAGCTGGCTAGACCACTGGAGGATTCCAAAATAGACTTTTGCCTCATTGATAGCTAGCTGGTGGAAGTGATGGGTGTCTAATAAATGACTCTAAATCTAATGACTTAACAAGGAGTCAGTATAGATCTTTTGCCGTGATATACTGTGATGGAATTTGGTTACGGTTTGGTTTTCTATGTAACACCTTTGGTCGTCTTCTATCTAAGGATTTTTCCTACAACTTTCTGTCCTAGGGTTTATTAATTCTCCCATGTGGTTAAAATTATGCATCAAACTTTAAAAGTTTAATCCGTAAGTTTTTAATAAAAAGAAATGCCACACCATTTAAATCAAAAAATGTTTAGTCATTATTTTGTTAGCCACATAAACAATACTATTAACAAAAGTTAACCAAAGGACTTATACAACTCATTTTGAAAATTTGAGAGACTAATTATGCTTACTTGAAACTTGAGAGATCAATTGCACATACATGATAAACTTCAAGAGCCGATAGTATAGTTTTGCCATATTAATTTAATTCTCCTCAGTGATTAAAATTATGCATAAAGCTTTAAAAATTTTAATCTGTTGTGACTTGTGAGTGAATACGTAGTGGGCAAAATTTGTCTCTGTATCATACATTACAATAATCAATTCAAACTTGGTAGGAAACAAAAACAAAAACAAAAGGGGCCTACATGAGCAATTTGCCAATTTGCAATCCCATCCTATTGAAAGTGAACTCTACTGAATCCAAAAATGAGTTGGAGTTTCTGTAGCCAAAGACTTGGGACCGCATCGAGTAGGATAGGTCTTCTTGGTCTCATCATTTTTATTTTCTTGCCATGCCATTACAATGACAAAGACTAGAAATGGCTTGAACCAATGTTAGGATGGCTAAGAAATTAGGAATGCTTGGCTGCAAGCATGGATCAAGTTGATAATTGATAGTTACAGGTAAGGGAAAACATTAAGTGGTATCAATTAAGTTACAAAATTTCTTCTGACCACTCACTCTTTGTTGATCTATACTATCTCTAACTTTAGTTAAAATGCTTACAAAATAAGATACTCTCCTACTAATTTATGTCTTCACAACAAATTTATCCACACGCAAAGCTAAGATACAAGATTTTTGAAAACTTATTATTATTAAAAGTATTTTAAAATATGGCACTAGCTACTAAGTAACAAGTTGGTATTATTTGTGAGGTTGATAGAAGATTTTTCTCCCATGGCTAGAGCCTGTAGGATTCCAAAATAGACTTTGGGTTGTTTTATTGAAAGCAAGCTGGTGGAAGATGGAAGTGATGGGTGTCTAACCTAAGAAATCTGTAGCAAATAAATGCGTGACTTATGCATTACAAGGACAGGTTTTTTGCCGTGTAAGCCCTTTCCTTCCGTCCTCATGATGGACATATATGTGGTGTCTAATTTATTGGGTTGCTTATCTCTGCGGGCATAGAAAATGCAATTAAAGAATACACTAGGTTTTTTTTTTTTTTTTTTTCTTTTTTTACAAATAATACACTAGTTGGCAGTTGGCTCAGGCTTGTTATTGAAATTTCAAACATGTATATGGTCCACAAATACAATAGACTTATATATGGGTATATTATACCGCCTTTGCGGATGGGCCTGGTTGTTATTTAGTTTACAAACTTTCAATTGTTACATTTTCCCTTTATAGTTTGAATTAAGATGAAACGATTGGTTTGGCCCAAACCTATAGTTTTTGAATTTTTTAAACAAATAAATTACTTGTTTTCAGTTTGATAAAGAATAAGGAGCTACACATTCCGAGCGATTATGTTATACTTGTACGATAATTATATTGACTCAATCAACTCAATTTAGATTAAAAGGCACATGTTTAATACAACTTGTTCTATTATGCAGGTTGGAATCCATAGATGCAAAGCTATTCAAGTCTTCAAACTTTTGTGAAAATACTCAAAATAGACTTACTTCATGATAAAATTCCCTTAATGGATCAGTTAATCATTCTAATTTGATGACGTTATAATAAAGATCTAAACACATGAGATGTACCCCAATCTTTCATGAAAAATACTTCAGATTATTCAAAGTTACATCAATAACAATCTGCATAAATCATTCATTGCTTCCCAACGAACTGAGCTCTCATTTAACAACACTTGGACCAAAATCATTTTGAACCCAACAAGGGCTAACCGGCCCAACCCATGAAACAGGAGCAGGACCAAACTGGCTTAGGCCGAAAAACATTATCTTTTGTTTAACATAAGATTAGGCCAGATCCAAATAAGCCCAATTTGAATTCAACTGGCTTTAGGCCTGAAAACATTGACTTCTGTTCAGAATAAGTTATACCTGACCAAAAATGAGCCCAGTAGTTTAAAATTAGGATTGGGTCAAAAGTGTTTGATCCTAGCCAACGTTAAAAATAACAGGGAAACACCAATATGTATATTACAAGATCCAAATTCACATGAACCCAATCTTAAAATAGAAAGTGACCGAAATGCTCTGTACAAAAAGAAAAAGAAAAAGAAAAAGAGAAAAAAAAAAAAAAAAATTCTCCATCAAAATTTGTGAAATTACATCTTCTATGTTTAAAATTAAATTCGCCTCTCTCTCTCTCTCTCTCTCTCTCTCTCTCTCTCTCTCTCTCTCTCTCTATATATATATAAACACCGTAATAAAAAAAAAAAATTACACCTGAGGCCAAAACTTTTAAGATTGACAAAAATTATTCACAAAATGGGCCATGTTTGAAACAATTATTGGGAAATTGTCTCAAATTACAATTTTAACCTGGAAAGCTAATTGAATTAATCATTCTAGTGCTAATATGCAAGATTGGAATCATAGGTGCTAAATTATTGAATTCGTCTCTATTAGCGAAAAACATTACCGTCTATATAACTAAAAAAAAAGCAGGAAGCTAAGTTATATTTTGTTTTCTTTTATTGTAAGTTTGACATTAATTTATTTGACTTTTGTTGATTGCTTTTGCAGAAAGTTGGGTAAAATATATTTGTATTTGAAAGAAAAAAAAAAAGTAGAGATTTTAAAATAAAAAAAATTGTACATAAACAAAATAAACAAAAAATCCTGTGACAAAATCATTTTAATTTATTTAATAGATCTCACTTCATTGATCTGTTCATCATTTTAACTTAATAGCGTTATGATAAGTCTAATTTAACTTAATAGACCAATTAATCATTTTAATTTGCACCATTAGCCATTAAGCTTGAAAAAAATATTGTGCAATTTTTCAGGATTGCATAATTTCTTGCAACAGTTTCAAGGAATTATAAGAAAATAAGTATCATGATGCCTAATACTAGCAAGTAACTCACTACATATGCGCAAGTACACTTGAGTTTAGTACAACCAATTTTAGGTTTTGAATTTCTACCATCTCTTGAAAGAACCTTGTAAGAACCTTGTAAGGGCATTCACAATGAGTTCTACAAAGTTCTAGCAAAATTTTTGCTAGAAAGCCCAATTCCTTTTTTACCTACCTACTATTTTGAATACAATTTCTAACAAACTCTTTATTTCTTTTCTATCTATTTAAATATTTTTTATTTTTCTATCCCAATAACACCCACAACAGCACACCTACACCAAGGGATACCCAAAAAAACCCATGGAAACCCATCAATTCTGAACCAAACAAAGTTTAGCTTCAAACATGTTTGAAGTTTTGGATTCCAACACTCAATAAAAGATGATATGTATTCTTGTTAATTTCAATACACGACTCACATAATCTAACTAACCAAGTAAGTCATGTGTATTATACATAAAAGGGACACACAAATATCATTTTCTTATTGGGAATTAAAATACAATACTCCAAACATTTTTAGAGACAAACTTTCTCCGCCAAGCAAACCCACCTTGACCCACCTATGACCAAATTTCATTTCTCATCAACCCACCACCGCCGTAGGTAAATCCTTACCCCATCAACTCCCCACACATGGTGTCAAATTATAAAAAGTATTAGTAGATCTAGTATTGCGTATTAGAAGTCAAAAGACCAATTTAAGAACCAAGTGTGGTTAGTATCTAACAATTCCTATCTCGTAATTAACTTGATTTATGAACCAAAATCAAGGAATGTAGATAGAGGTTTCCATTGTGTTTGAGTCATATCTTATAATTTTTATTTCTTCTAGATTGTAACTAAGGCCAAAAACTATATAATTGATTTTTTAAAATTTTATTTGTGATCATCATTAAACAAAATATATATATATATATATATATATATATATATTCGAGTTTATTTTCCTCTTTATTTAATATCCCAAGCTAATTTTCCATCATAAGAGTTGCAATTGGGGATCCAAATATTTGCAGTCCATTGAGTAATATTCTCATAATATAAGATAAGATACTTGGATTGTCCTATCTGCTTAAAGTTATTTGAGATGATTTTTTAATTATAGTATTAGTTGATAATTAACTTTCCATATTTTCTTTTAACTTTGTTTCCTATCTAAAATCCTCGTTATGCCATTGCTACTATTTACTAGTATAACTTTTTATTTTTATTATTGACTTCAAAACTCAAAATTATTATTATTATTATTATTATAGGGTCACGATTTGTAGCCCAAGCCCAAAAGATATGGGATATGAGCCCAATACAATAAATTTGTAGAGAGTGGGTGAAAGATTTGGGCTATTTGTGAATTGGACAACGACTAGTAAGAATTTAAAAGATGAATAAGCACAAAAACACACGTAAAACTCAATGAAATTAGTGTCCGAGGAGATGAACTGTCCCTTGAACGACTGTTCCTGAAAACTAATATAGACCTCAATGCTACAGTAATTCTTTTTCTCTCTTCCTTTTTTATCTTTTCCGATCCCCCTCTTATTGGAGGTCTTTTACATTATATAGTTTCCTTTCAGACTATCTTGATCGTACACTTGTTTATCATCTAAGCCTTCACTCGAGTATATGTCCCATCAAGCATTTTCATTGACTCTGCAAATGGTGGTGGTTGAGATTGCACTGTTCAGGGGTCTTCTCCACATAAATGCGGCCAGAAAAGTTGTTGCAGTGCATTTAATGTGGTGGTAACAACTTTTTTTTTTAGATATTTCTTTATTCTTATCACCTTTGTACATGCTTGAAGTTTATTCTTATCGTTGGAACTTCCTAGAAGATCACCTAAACCACCTAAGTACCTACTTGACTGATATTCATCGTATCCGAGAAGGGGATACTCCTCAGACTATATGCTTCCATTCTTTTCTTCCGTGATTCTCAACTTTGGGGCCTCCTCTGATCATTTGCTCCTCCTCGAACATATCCACATCCTTGAATAAGGCCTAAGGCCTAATATACAGATTTGGGCTCTGATCCTGACAATTATTATTATTATTATTAATTTGTGTTTCAATTAGCTTAGTTGGTAAATCTCATTTCATCGAACAAGATTTGGAAGATATACTCTATCTATACCAAAAACAGATTAGTGTCATTTTTCTTTTTTTCTTTTTTTGAGAAAAAACCGATTAGTGTCTTAAGATAATGATAGGAGCAATCATCATGGAATGAATCCCATAAATTAGAAATATTACCATCTCAAATAAAAAATAAAAATATTTACTTACTCTTATTATTTTTTTGATGGTGGTAATAATTAACAATTGAATTATAATTATTTGTGAGATTGCTACAAGATTTCTCTCAACTTTCTGTTTGTTTTCCATATTACTATGTTTTTTCATTGTATAATCGTTTAATTTCCAACATGGGAGACTCTAATTGAGGGGTCAATATAAGATACAAGGACACCAGTTAATCAAAAATTTTAAGCCAATGAGTTTTGGTCCAATTATACTATATTAAGCACTTCTTCTCATTAGTATCCAATCTAGGATTTCACTACTCAACTAACAACACTAGTCACACAGGAAAATTCCGACATAACTTGTTGTAGTAATGAATTTTGAAAAGAAAGACTAAAGTGAAGGTTCAAATCAACGTTCAGTAACGTTTTATAAAATATTTTTAGCATTTTTTCATTTCAAATCTTGCACAACTTATGAGAGAGAGAGAGAATGAGAGAGAGAGAGAGAGACCATCTATATTCTCCATTGACTCACAGATATTCTTGAAAAATCTCAATTTCCTTAGTCTTTCACTAGAATCCTTATAATGATGATTTTGAAGATGAACTTTCATAAATAGGGGATGCTATTGATGAAGGTGGAGTGAAACCTCGTCTAGAACTTCATTCATCTACTCATCCTCATTAAATAAAGGGAAACAAATGATATTTTTCTTCTTTCTGAGTGCTCCAATTCCATATGCATTCTTCATCAAATTCCACATCCCAACTGATTTTTGGTGCTTGAATTTCACAACTTATAACCCTTAGAGCTTGGATCATACCAATAAACACATACTTCTCACTATAATTATCAAGCTTGGACCTTTCTTGATCTAGTACATGCACATATGCAATGCTTCTAAACAAACATAAGTGAGAAATTGTAGGATTCTTTTTACTCCAAGCTTGCTATGTGGGGTTCTTCCTCGTACAATCCTTATGTGAGACAAAAATTGGACAAATAGACTGCATGAGCAGATTCATCCCAAACTTCTTGGGACATTCACATGCCCTTTAACATTCTTTTGGCCATGTTACCACTTACCACTATCAACCACATTTTGTATTTGAGAAACACTTTCAAATAATCCAATTATCAAAACAAAAAAAAAAAAAAAAAAAAGGGGTAACACATGAAAATTAAAATGACTCCATCTAGTTGGAAAATGTCATTCTCACCACAAATCTATTTTCTTTGATACCATGTTTCTGAAGTTGGTGGGTCTTTACATAATCACATTCCCAAACACTAATACACCACATAATGGAAGAGACACAATCTCAAAGCACACCAAGGAAGATAGAATGAATGGAGAAAAGGATGGGAACTCTTTGTTTGGAATGGAGAAAAGCATGAGTATATATACTATACCATACAATCTTAAATTCTACCATATTAAATTAGATAATTTTTTAAAATTTTACCACTCCATAGAATAACCTTTTTTATATTATTGAATTAGAGAGTTTCATATGACATATGGCTTTTAGGTACATTTGGAGTGACATGAAGAAAACAGGAAAATGATTTCCCTCTTCATATGTTTCTTTCTTTCTCCTTATTTTGAAACAATAATCTAAATGATCATGGACAATTGAGGTTTCTACCAGGACCACCAAAATAAAATGAGTCTCCAGAATTTATGAGATTATAGCAATTGGGATTCGTAATGATTGTTTGACTGTTCTGAGGACCCGTGAGAATTTTTAAACCGTCAATAACATTGAGATTTTTGAAGAAACTAGCCATGCCAAGCCCTTCTTCAGGGAAATGGCCATTGCCCATTTGTGTTGTGGTGTGTTGCCCATCTTGCATTAAGTATATCACCTCTTGTTGACACTCCACTTTGCAACCCGCATTTAACCTCACATGGAGGGTAAAATGGTACTTTTACCTTGGAAATATGCATCTTGATTCTAGCCATTAGATCCTTAATCTAATTTCACCAAAATGATCTTGATGTTGTAATGATCAAATCGACTGGTCATAAGCCCTAATCGGACCACCAGATTAAAAGTTATTATCAAATCAAGTTTTAATGGTTGAGATGCACTATCACAAATTGAGTCCGACTATATGTTATTATAAACAATTAATTTCAATTGGTTACAAGTGTAATCAATTGGAGATCAATAATGTGTCATAATTTGATTCATTAAGACTACATTTTATGGTGAGGTTGCATACACCTAATTAATTAGATAGTTAAACATTAACTATTCAATGAGTAATTTGTGCAATTATATTTTAATTAGAGTAAATTTGAAACTAATTAATCTGAAACTGGAGTGATTGGAGCCATTTAATGTTAATTGGGAGCTAATTTGGGACCTATTAATGTTAATTGCGCTGAAACTATTTTCTAACAAATAACATCTACTCACAATTTTATCGATATATCTCAGAATATTTTGAATATGTGAATGAGGTTAATTTTTTTCAGAAACTATACATCCAAGGCTTCAATTTGAGCACAAGAACGAAACAATTCCCATTAGAATTGAGTTAGATATGATTTTTCAAAGTTTGCTTTACATGCTGCTACAGCAGTTACAGGAAAGCTGAATTTTGGCTTGCTTCCCACTCCCACCAATCTCTCCATTTAATGCACCAGATTTTCCCCAAGGCTAAAATGAGGTCTAGGTTCATGATTCTTTGTCAACCCTCATTAAATGGTCTTTCATTCATATTTCCTCCACCACTACTACATAAACCCTCCCTCTCCATCATTCTAAAGACACCAAAACCCCCTCTCTTCCCCTCTTTTGAGTTCTAGTGAAGTTGAGTAGTCTTGTCATATCTTGGACTTCCTGAGACTCAAGGTATTGAGTGAGACTCATTCTTCCTCTCCTAACTCTTCTTTTCCTCCACCTTAAGACCTCCCTCAACAGTCTCCTCCTCCACTATATAGATCTTGCATGAAGGTATAATTTCTTTCTCTAATTTTTTTTCATGTTGTCATGATGAGGGTTTAAGATTAAAGCATGATAATGATCATTTAAATTCTTTTGAATGTGTTTGAATGTTCTTAGTTGTTCTAATATGTTCTTCACATGTTCTTGGTTGTTCATCACATGTTCATGCATAACATTAGTTTCGATCTTTAATCAACATCAAAAACATGAAAAATATGTTTATTTAATAATTCTTGCAAATCCTTAAATCTAGGATATCACCATCCACACACATTCACTAGAATTTATTTTTTAATCCAAATGAAATCCTTAATAAATTGAATTAGGGTTTATTACATGCACACACTTCAAATTTAACATGTAAATTGGTTGATATCATATTGGATGATGTGATATGAATGTTGGCCACCATAGTCTAGAAAACCGATTTCACCGGGCAAGGTGGGTGCCTAACACTTTCTCACCTTATAACATAGCCTCCGAACTTAGATCAAGGGTTAGTAGATCAAATGCTTATTCATGTAATTTTCAATTTATAGATTGTAATTAGGAAATAAATCCATGTACTTTATCTTAGATTGTATCTAGGACCAAAGCCATGTAATTTTCTTATAAACAATGTAAATTCAAATTTCAAATTAATAAAATGAGGAATTTTTCAATTATGGTTTTCTTATTTTTCCAATAATTAAATAAGTGGCGACTCTATTGTAAAACCCTTAATTTAAGGGGGAAAGTATAATTAGTCGAACCTCCATTTTGAGAGCCAACACATGACTCCACCCATTCACGTGAGTTTGGCCCAACGATCAAAAAAATAGGCTGGGGATGTGGTCTTTCACAGTGGCAACTCCACTAGAGAACCCTTAATCTAAGGAGAAAAATATAACTAGTCGAACCACCATTTTGAGAGGTAATAACAGGACTCCACCAATTCACGTGGGTTTGGCCCAACATCCTATAAAAAATGGGGCTGGGGCCGCGGTCTCTCACATTGACAACTCCACTGGGGATATTGAGGGTTAAGCTTCAATTAGGTTATGGTGGCCAATCATGTCATTGTTTGTTAATTGTTTTTTTGTATATAATATGTCTAATATGTTATTATATTACATATCATGCATCGTTTGCTTGAATGAAATTCATTTTATTCGTGTGCTAGCCCAGAAGCCTGGTAGTTTTAGCCGTGGATTGTGGTCTTCTTGAGACTCTCATACCCAGTGGTGAACCTACCACCCATCGCGACAAGGATCATCATGGTTATACCATGGTAGTTCATAAGGACAAACTGTACCGTTTGGACCAACGCGGCGCTCCTGGCGTCACAAGTTGTGAGGTACGACGTCCTAGCTTGTGGGAACTTTTAACCTACCTTCTACCCATGTTGTAATGACCCATAGAACCTACCTTTAGGTTGGTCCATGTAAATTGCATTTCATTATGCATTTGTTTGGCCGTTGTTTGAACCATGATAACTCAAGTCCAACGCTTAAGCCCATCATGATTATTTTAACCTTGTATGATGTGAATGAACTCAAGCCCAAAAGCTTATGATTGAACTCTACTTGGTATGGAAGCCCAAAATTGTTTCTTGAATGAGTCTAAGCCCAACACTTGAGCCCATCGAAGGTGTATAGACATGAGCAACATCAAAGGCCAAAAACTCACAAGATGCAAGCCTTTCAAGTGCAAGCCCAAGCCATTTCAAGCAAATACCAAAAGATCATAAACAAGGTTCAAGCCTTCCAAGTGCAAGCCCAAGCCATTTCATCATAATCAAGGTTCAAACATACTAAGTTTCAAGCATCCTAAATGGACCAAGAAGAAGCAAGTGGCCCAACTTTGCCTCGCTCCACATTTGGTTTGCAAAATTATGGTTAAGCTTAAAGTTTGTTTGTTTATTCCATGTTTTTATGTTTCTATGTTTCTTTGAATTCCAAAAATCCATGTAGCATTTGATGTACTTTGTTCATGTATATATATTAAGAAAAAAACAAAAAAAACAAAAATTCAAAAAAAAAAAAAATTCAAGATTTCCAAATCTCTCCCAAAAAAAGAGAAAATTTTTCAAAGGAAAAAGTCTTTGGACTAGGGGAATTGAGCTCTTAAGTCATTTAAAAAATTAAAAAAAAAAAAAAAAAAAAAAAAAAAAAAAAAAAAAAAAAAAAAAACTTTGAACTAGGAGCATTGGACTTCCTAGTGATTTTTTTCAAAAAGACCCATGTTTTTTCTTTCAAAGATTTCAAGATTCTTTAAAGTCTTCTTTTCAAAATGGTATATGAGGATCCCTTGGACAAAACTTTTCTAAATTAAGATGTTTAAAGGTTTGAACAATCAACTTGTACTGAGAAAGGATTGATTTCATTTGATCCATGTAAACACTTTTGCTAAATTACTTTGAATAAAAGAAGAAATGGTCTTACAAGGAAATCAAAGAAAATCTATCCATCAGAAAATTGAAAAGGCTCATGCATTCATTCCAAATTTCTGAAAACTTTTGTGTCTCCAATAGAGCATTCATACTTTTTCTTTTAGGAGGAATTTATTAAAAGAGCTCAAGTCACTGTGCGTATAAGCAAACATTACTAGGGATAGGAGGCCATCTTTGGTAAAACAAGATTATACCTTAATACCTAGAATGATTAATATCCATTGCTAGCTTATTTGAGCCTTTAAACACTTAGCCTCTTTTTCACATAAACCCACTAAAATGTAAACCTAGGGTGGGAAAATTCAAAGAATGCATGCTTAAATCTCATGTTGAGTTTTGAAGCTAATTGATAAAGCTCTCCTAGAGGACATAAAAGATAAGTAGAGAATTCATTAAGTTAAAGATAAGAGATTATCAAAGAAAAATGAGTTTTCACTCAATCAAGGAAAGAGCAATGAAATTCCATCAATGTGAGAGAAAAAAAAAAGTGTGCATCAAGTTTGAAGAGCCTAAAATTCATCATGCCAAGAGGAATACAAGATTCATCTAAAAGAGATTTCATCAAAAGAGGAAAGATTCATCAAGCACAGAAATGTGCACAAGTGCATTGAGGCAAGAAAGGAGTTTAGAAAGTGCATCAAAATGACCAAAAATCATTAATCTGAGAAAAACAAGGAGGGAAAAATGTCCCCAAAAGTTCATTAAATCAAGAGATGAAAGGCAAAGCAAAAAAAAAAAAAAAAAAAAAAAAAAAAAAAAAAGCCCGCTAGGCTGAAAACCCAAAAGGGCGATCTAGGCAAAAGTTAGGGCCAAAGAAATGAAGAAGAAGAAAAGAAAAAAATGGAAAATCCTACCAAGTTGGAAACTTGAATATGCAACCTAAAAAGAGAAGAATTTTACAAGATGAAAGTCTAGAGGTATGATTCAAGAGGAATGAGCATAAAAACGATTGTTGATACAAGTGACCAATGAAGACTAGTGAGAAGATGACAAAGAAGAAATGGTAAAACTCCTCCAATACTTGATTTTTGAGTAATGCATACTTGGGGGAAACAACATAGGGAATTTTGAGCCTTTTATATCTTTCATTTTATAACCTAAACCTGGCCTACATTACAACCCATGAGTAAAGACCTCCTTGAAGTGTTGCTAGTTGTAGGCACATCTTAAACTCTAATATTATTTTCTCTTGAATCAAAAAGAAAAAATGCTTAAAATTGTCAAACCCCACAGGATGATATGTCCAAGGATAAAATTTCTCAAATTCTTAAATCCTCAAAATGACTCAAAAAAACTTCCAAACCCGGAGCACTCTCCTTGTTTGCACCCAACAATGTGATTCATAAATATGATCATATTTCATTTCTTGATTGCCTTTGGAGACTTAATCTGAAGATATTTAAAAGGATGAAGCAAATTTGATCATATGAGTTTAATGATCTTGATCCTTCCTAATCAAAGAGATTTATTTGGTTCTTAAACATTATGATTTTCTAAAATGGTTGTTCAAAGGATCACATATTGTTCCTAAAAAAAAAAAAAAAATCATTCTTTTTCAAAATCCAGTTCTCTTGAACTACGTCTTGACCTGATCTTCTATGAGAGAGGTACGTAGGCAGCCTTGCAGAGGCCCGGTCCCATTCACCTAAACAACCTTGGAGAACAAAGTCAAAACAATATGATAAAATTGTTTGGGTGTATGTGAGGTTAAACCCATTTATTTGCATTAAGCATGTTTAAATTTGGAACATTGGCCTATTTATATTGTGTGCAAGTTTTCACAGTAATCGGTTTCTAACAAGCTAGAGAAAGAAAATCTTTTTGTAGGAACCAAGGATGGCAGACCATGATCTTCTTTCATGTACCCCAATGTTCACAACATCAAATAAATTCAGCTTCAATCTAAGCATGGAATATGCCCCAAACTAGGGGCATTGGATAAGTACTTCCAATTCATATCAATGAACAAATCTATTACTAATTGAAAATATCTTTTTGCATGAATTAAGCAAGGACTTATCCAGCAATCCACATCAACTTCTAGCCAAAGTTACTTTCATTCAAATGATAGGTTTTTCAAAAAAAAAAAAAAAAATCATCATGAATTTATCTTCATATTACTCCATTTTTCATCTTCATCTTCTTCATTTTTTGATAATGAACAAATCTTCATATTTCCTCAAAAAAAAAAAAAAAAAAAAAAAAAAAGCCTTGGGACTAAGGGCACTGGGCTCGTACTTCTTAGGTTACCATAAAAAAAAAAAAAAAAAAAAAAAAAATCATCAATCAAAATTTTCAATTCCTTCCAAAAAAAAAAAAAAAAAAATCATTAAATTCTTCTTCAAGAATAGAAAGCTATAACCCTCTTCCATATTCTCCAGTGGTGCAACATCAAGTCAACTGTCTACCCTCAGCATTCATCGAAGCATGGAATATGTCCTAAACTAGGGGCATTCGCCAGGTATGCCAAATTCTTTTCAATGAATAACTCTGTTACTAATTGAAAATATTTATTTTACAGGTACTAAGGTAAAAGGCCCACACACATCGGCATGGGCCAAAAGATCCAAAAATCTTAGGTATCTGAAAACATGAGCCAGGATCCAGAACCTTCAGTCCTCTGAAAACATGAGCCAAAGCCAAAAAAAAAAAACCTTTGGTTCTCTGAAAACATGAGCTAAGATCCAAAAATCCTAGGTCTCTGAAAACATGAGCCAAGATCCAAAAATCCTAGGTCTCTGAAAACATGAGCCAGGATCCAGAACCTTTAGTCCTTTGAAAACATGAGCCAAAGCCCAAGAAAACCCTTTGTCCTCTAAAAACATTAGCCAAGATCCAAAAATCCTAGGTCTCTGAAAACATGAGTCAGGATCCAGAACTTTTGGTTCTCTGAAAACATGAGCCAAAGCCCCCAAAAACCCCTGGTCCTCTTAAAACATAAGCCAAGATTCAAAAATCCTAGGTCTTTGAAAACATGAGCTAGGATTCAGAACCTTTGGTCCTCTAAAAACATAAGCCAAAGCCCCAAAAACCCTTGGTCCTCTAAAAACATGAGCCAAGATCCTAAAATCCTAGGTCTCTGAAAACATGAGCCAGGACCCAGAACCTTTGGTCCTTTGAAAACATGAGCCAAAGCACCAAAAACCTTTGGTCCTCTGAAAACATGAGCCAAGATCCAAAAATCCTAGGTCTTTGAAAACATGAGCCAAGATCCAGAACCTTTGGTCTTCTGAAAACATGAGCCAAAGCCCAAAAAATTCTAGGTCTCTGAAAACATGAGCCAAGATCCAAAACCTTTGGTCCTCTGAAAACATGAGCCAAAGCCCCAAAAACCCTTGGTCCTTTGAAAACATGAGCCAGGATCCAGAACCTTTAGTCCTCTAAAAACATGAGCCAAAGCCCAAAAAAACCCTTGGTCCTCTAAAAACATGGGTGAAGATCCAAAAATCCTAGGTCTTTGAAAACATGAGCCAGGATCCAGAACCTTTGGTCCTCTGAAAACATGAGCCAAAGCCCCAAAAACTCTTGGTCCTCTAAAAACATGAGCCAAGATCCAAAAATCCTAGGTCCTTTGAAAATATGAGCCAAGATCCAGAACCTTTGGTCCTTTGAAAACATGAGTCAGAGCCCAAAAAAACCCTTGGTCCTCTGAAAACACGAGTCGAGATCTGAAAATCCTAGGTCTTTTGAAAACATGAGCCAAGATCCTTGGTCCTCCATATTTTCTTGACCTCAGGTAAGCATGTCCTGTATTCATTAAAACAAAAAAAATCTGCATACATGAACTACGTTTGGACCTGATCCTCCCACTAAGAGGTATGTAGGCAATCTCCCTCGAGATTCAGTCCACATTTTGATCAGCAACATGACCGTTTACATTTTTATCTACATGCATCATACATTCATCACAGTTAAATCTTGATTGCAAAGTTAGGTGTTTCTTTCATACATTGACATTCACTTTTCAAGCTCTGCCAATGAGGGGCATTCTGTTGACACCCCATTTTGCAACCCACATTTAACCTCACATGAAGGGTAAAATGATACTTTCACCTTGGAAATATGCATCTTGATTCTAGCCATTAGATCCTTAATCTCATTTCACCAAAATGATCTGGATGTTGTAACGATCAAATCGACTAGTCATAAGCCCTAATCGGACCACCAGATTGAAAGTTATCATCAAATCAAGTTTTAATGGTTGAGATGCACTATCACAAATTGAGTCCGACTATATGTGATTATGAACAATTGATTTCAATTGGTTATAAGTGTAATCAATTGGAGATCAATAATGTGTCATAATTTGATTGGTTAGGATTACATTTTATGGTGAAGTTGCATACACCTAATTAATTAGATAGTTAAACATTAATTATTCAATGAGTAATTTGTGCAATTATCTTTTAATTAGAGTAAATTTGGAACTAATTAAGTCCGAAATTGGAGTGATTGGAGCCATTTAATGTTAATTGGGAGCTAATTTGGGACCTATTAATGTTAATTGTGCTGAAACCATTTTCTAACAAATGATCTCTGGTCACCATTTCATCGATATCTCTCAGAATATTTTGAATCTGTGAATGAAGTTAATTTTTTCAGAAACTAGACATCCGGGGCTTCAATTTGAGCACAAGAACGATACAATTCCGATCAGAATTGAGTCAGATATGATTTTTCAAAATTGACTCTACAGGCTGCTACAGCAGCTACGGGAAAATCAAATTTTGGCTTACTCCCTACTCCCACCAATCTCTCCATTTAATGCACCAGATTTTTCCCAAGGCTAAAATGAGGTCTAGGTTCATGATTTTTTTTTCAATTCTCATTAAATGGCATTCCATTCATATTTTCTCCACTACTACTACATAAATCCCCCCTCTCCTTCATTCCAAAGACATCAAAACCCCCTCTCTTCCCCTCTCTTGAGTTCTAGTGAAGTTGAGTAGTCTTGTCATATCTTGGTCTTCCTGAGACTAAAGGTACTGAGTGAGACTCACCCTTCTCTCTTAACTCTTCTTTTCCTCCACCTTAGGACCTCCCTCAAGAGTCTCCTCCTCCACCATATGGATCTTGCATAAAGGTATAATTTCTTTCCCTAATTGTTTTTCTTGTTGCCATGATGAGGGTTTAAGATTAAAGTATGATAATGATCATTTAAATTCTTTTAAATATGTTTGAATGTTCTTAGTTGTTCTAATATGTTCTACACATGTTATTGGTAGTTCATCACATGTTCACGCATAACACTAGTTTCGATCTTAAATCAACATCAAAAATATGAAAAATATGTTTATTTAATAATTCTTGCAAATCCTTGAATCTAGGATATCACCATCCACACACATTTACTAGAATTTATTTTTCAATCCAAATGAAATGCTTAATAAACTGAATTAAGGTTTATTACATGCACACACTTCAAATTTAACATGCAAATTGATTGATAACATATTGGATGATGTGATATGAATGTTGGCCGCCATAGTTTAGAAGACTGGTTTCACTGGGCAAGGTGGGTGCCTAACACTTTCTCACCTTATAACATAACCTCCGAAATTAGATCAAGGGTTAGTAGATCAAATGTTTATCCATGTAATTTTCAATTTCTAGATTGTAACTAGGAAACAAAGCCATGTACTTTATCTTAGATTGTATCTAGGACCAAGGCCATGTAATTTTCCTATGAACAATGTAAATTCAAATTTTAAATTAATAAAATGAGGAATTTTTCAATTACGGTTTTCTTATTTTTCCAATAATTAAATAAGTGGCGACTCCATTGTAAAACTCTTAATCTAAGGGGGAAAGTATAATTAGTCAAACCTCCATTTTGAGAGGCAACACACGACTCTACCCATTCACGTGGGTTTGGCCCAATGATCATAAAAATGGGCCGGGGACACGGTCTCTCACACCTCTCCTCCCCATTGAACCGATGGAGCACTATCAGACAGGATCGAGAATATGGAAGATGGCCAATATCTGAAGTCTCTGTCCGCAATTTTCATCCACCAGTCTCCCTTTCCATTAATGTCCTACCTCGTTGTACATGTCATGCAAATCAGTCAGTAATATTTTGAATGATAAATGAAGGTATAATGATTATTGAACGAGAAAAAAAAAATGAATCTTTTTGTGTAGAACAACATGGACACTTAAATTCACCGTCTTAAAAAATAAGTTAGGTAAAAATAAATTGTGTACAGAAAAAAAATTAAACCCTTAAATTTAAAAAGTTGTATATAAAAATACATAAACCGAGAAATACGAATTTCAAATATACACTATTACAACTAAAACCAGAAGAAATTCAAACATATGTGTAACATTTGTTACTATGAGTTTCCAAAATGTAAAAGTACTTGATAAAGTAATTAAATTGAAATATCGTACTCCCTTCCAAACATAGAATTTGACTAAACGTTGGGTACCATCATAGTTGGAACAAGGGGTGACTGTTGCACCCATCGCAATCTAGTTGTCGACTTGAACAAAGCGAGAGCACGCCAGTTTGTAGCAACATGTGTTTTGATATGAATCATCCTGCAGCGATGATAAAAATAATAATAATAACAATAAAAAAATTTATAAAAAAAGACGCTTTTCAAAAATGAAACAGTATATATAAACATGGCTAGTACTGGCTGGGAAGTTAGATATTAAAAAACTTACAGTCCAATACGTGAAGAGTATAGTGTTGTTATCTCCTCCATATAGAAATTCGTAGACCTATTTTTCCACCTAAAATAATTTTATATAAAAAAAAGGAAAATTATTAGTAATTAATTGTCTAGCATGCGCCTAAAAGAAAAGATGATGATGAAATTATATATACCATCATGCCGGCTTCAATGCTATTAAGATCTTGACCACTTTTACCAGCTGTCAACCAAAATTGAGACAAGCTGAACTCTTTTGTTTCCTGGGTATGGGGATTCCACACGTTTATCTCTGCCATCATTCCATAGTACATATCTCCTTGCTCAATAAGCACTGCATACTAGAAACTCAACCATAAAAATAAAGGTTGTGAATGTCGATTTGAGTCCTTCATTATAGTAGATACCATTGAGCTCAAACCTATTAATAATATTGGTTAAAAATTAAATAGTACCTCATGGACAACTTGACTGGCACTATATTGAGCACTAGGGATGGATCGGCGTTTTTTCCTTCCATAATTTAATTTGCTGCAAAGCCTGCCCTTAATAAATCTTCTTCTTTAGTTCTTTTTATGGGAATGGTTCCTTCTGGGCATCTTCCATTCAAGTGCCATGGCTGAGTAAATTTGGGCTCGGAGTTTGAAGAGACGTCACTGCTCTCATTGAATGAAAACCCTTTTGGGTAAGAACTTGGTCTCATCTATTGCACCCGGCATAGATACCAATGCAAACCTAGCCTATACCATACATACAATAAGTATCAAATTAGTTGTGATACCAAATGAAATTTACTTAATTAAACTAGTTACCTGAATTGTGTGATTTTTTAACAAAGGATTATCAAAAGCTGGCTGCTTGTTGATATCTACGCAGTTGATTATATCTCCATCCGGACTCTGTATCAGATACATTTTCTCATCACACATACATAGGTATTAATCTTAATTCACTGTGTTGTAATAAAATTATGCTGGTATTGTACATGGGACTTATGAAGAACACAACCCACAAAAGTGAATGATTCTTCTAAGACTAAAGCTAAAAATACAATATAGAACACAAACATGTTATATGAAGTGATTAATAACCTCGATGGATTTAAGAGCAGGCTTGTTAAGGCGCTTCAATTGCTACTGAACCTCCAATTTTTGTTTCTTATCGAATATGGTGTTAGTGTTTCTATTTTCAACTGATGACATTGGTACGAGGAAGAACAAGTAGAATGTCATCTTTATTGCCCTCAACCACCTCCTTCCACTTCCACAAGGCAGAGCCATGAGTGACTAGCTAATATTCGAATCAAGTGGCGGATTTGTGGTGTACAAAGATGTAATAGCTAGCTTTGGTCGTCCCCTTTGCAATACTTAAACGTGCATTTGTTCACCCTCTTTGAACTATTTCACATGCTATTTATCAATATATATATATATATATATATACAAACTTCCATAGAAAGGATCACTCTATTTTTGGCCATGTCTAAATGGGACTTTGATTTAGCTGTTTAACTTTAATTTTTTAACCTTAGAGCATTCACATTAAAGCTCTCAAAAGTTAAAAATGTTATTTTTTAGCATCTTATTTGAAAAAATCACACTACAACAAAGGTGTTAGTGTTAAAATTTTTAGCATTTGAGCTACAGTGGACTGCTATCTATGACACTCCTCTATAGCTCAAATCTTATAAATATAATAATATTTTAATACTTCTTTAATTAAAATATCTTTTCTCTCTCTCACTATTCCTCTTTTCTTCTTACTAGACTCTCTCTCACTATCTTTAATTAATGAAGTGGTAAAAAATATAAAATCTTTGATGTTGGGTGTATTATAAAGTGAGTTGTTAAAATAAATAAAGTAGGTTTTTGAGATATTAAATGCATAATTTTTTGAGATCCTTGATGAGAATGCTTAATTTAATTTTTTTGGACCACAAAAGGATTCCAAAATAGACTTTTGCCTTGTTGAAAGCTGCCTTGTTGAAAACTAGCTGGTGTAAGTGATGGATGTCTAATAAATGACTCTAATCTAATGACTTAACAAGGAGAGATTTCCTGTTGGTACCTACAACAAATTGAAGGACAAGAAGTATGGGTCATTTCAGATTACTAAGAAGATCAACAACAATGCTTATGTGATTGCTCTTCCTCCAAACATGAGCATTTCTTCTACCTTCAATGTTGTTGACTTGTATGATTATCATCCTCCTGATGTACCAGATAGTGGGAACACGAGGTCAAGTTCTTTTCAAGTGGGGAAGATCGATGTAGAATAGATAGCACATGCCTTCTTGGAGCAGTAGAGGTGCAAGAAGTCACAATGCAAGCTTAAAAGGGGGTGCTAGTAGAGGCCATCGAGGCAACAATGTCGGAATTGCATGAAATTTAGCAGGTTGAAGGGAAACAGTGTTCTAATCCAAACTCCATCTTCAAAATTTAGGCGAATTCCTTCCTTAAGGCCTTGAAAATAGTATTTTTGCTATTTATAGTAATATCTGTTTTTCCTTAATAACTTTTAGTTTTAAAGTCAAAATAAGGCCCTATTTGTTTTGGGACAACCCTTATGGTCAGTAGTTTATGATTCTGCATTTACCTCAATTTTGCCATTTTCAATAAATTTCGGTATTTTGTCACCGAATCGCGTAATTAGTGCGATTAGGGTTTTGATGTTTTTATCAGTATTTATATATTTTGTAGCTGTCATAGGCAGATCAGACTATTATTAATAAACACAGACATTTTGTCAAATTTTCTTTTGGTGGATTCCAATTTTTATCTCTTTGTGAATTCAAGGTTTACAACTAGAAACTAACAGTTTGGTTTCTGTCTCGTCAAGAGAGTATCATTTGTGCTTTCTTCAAGCTTTCGCAACATCATTGACTAGGTGAAATAGGATCATAATTGGAGTAAGAGCCCCTTAAGGACTTTAACCTCGTAATTATCTAGTGTAGTTCTATGGGATGGTGGACTACACATATTGAGTGAATAATTAGGTTATCAAATAGCTTTAAAAGACTAAAACCTTAGGTTCCCCAATTAGAACCTATCATATATCCTTTCTTGGTTATTGATGTAGCCATTCTCCAACCTTTGTCACCTTCTTTTGGCATTCTTCAGACATCCTCCTCCTCTTTTGCATGGTTCTTCTTCATAATGCCTAATTCATTCAGTCTCTTCATAGTCATTTTCATTGTTTCAAGGCATTCTCAAGGCTTCTTCAAGGGATCTACAAAACCTTGAGTTTGAGGAAGGGTGTTAGAGATATATTAGCCTAATAGTATATGCCCAAGCCCAATCCTATTTTGTGTACAAGCCAAATCTTATACTTTTCCTACAAGTTTATTAACCATAGTTTGTGTATGGTTACTCTAGGATTTAGCTTATTATATATACCCATGTTGTGGTTCATTGTAATATATAACTTATACTACACTAATATATCAAAGATGTAGACCTTAAAGGTTTTCTCTATAGACGTAAGCCGTCAAGCTAAATAATGTAACCCTTTTGTGTTCTTGTGTCACTATTTTATGTTTTTGCTTCCGTATCTATTTGAGCATATTTAACAAATTGAACATGAAAATTGTTTAAATAAGCTTTGGTTGCAAATGGGTGGTTTATATTTTCTATTTGGTTGATATTTACTAAAATTAAGGTTCAAAGTTAGGTTGATTTATAAAAAGACAAATATGAACGGATTTTCTATCAAGCCAAGTTTGAGCTGTTTATGAACAACTTGATTGATTTACTGCACTATGCTTCAATAGGGCTGAAACAAGACCACTATGCTGCCTATAGTACCACAATATTGGCCCCATGCCCAACCACTTCTTTCAATTTGTCTGATATCATAGTGAATCCACTAATATCAAATGCACTAGGACCAACCTATTATTGTCACAAATAGTAATGTTTTCTGTACTCTAGCCAAAGCCTTGGTGGCTTGGTGCAACATCGAGAGGGACAGGTCTTTGTGGTCCCATCATTCTTATTGAATTTTGTCCCTAGCCGGTGGTTTACGTTACCTCTTTTTATCTTATTAGGCTCAAAATATCAAAATATTAAAACAAATAATAACTCTCTCATCTGTTTAAATTTTTTAAAAAATAATTACTTTAAAATTATACACACAAAAATGAGCTTATCTAATTGAGTGATAAATAATTTTTTGGGCAAATTACAACTTACTCACCTATGGTTTGGCTGAAATTTAATTTGCCTACCTATGGTTTAAAATTTGACACTTTACCCACCTAAGATTTGACTAAAATTTAAGTTGTCTACCTGTGATTTGAAATTCTATGATGCAAGATCTTGTACTCTTATGTTTTTTTTTGTGTTTTTGGAGAAGAGAGACATAAAAGCGGAGCAAAATCACATATTTAGCTCTATTTTTAACAGATGTAGGTCATAGAAATCTAATCGAGCTAACCTCCGGTAGGTAAAATGTCAAATTTCAAACTATAGATAAGCAACTTAAATTTTGGTCAAACCTCAAGTGGGTAGAGTGTAATTTACCTTAATTTTTTTGATAAAAAAAAAAAAAAAAAAAATCTTATATGCATGTTCAAAATAGAAGAAATTTTGATGGATTTTTTTGCCAAAAGTCTTGTAGCTCAATTGACATATTTTGATGTTTCCAATTGTTAGAATAATGTTAGAGTATAAGTCAATGGGCTTAGGCCTATAGGTTACTTGTACAACACACTTTGTCTATTCATATATAGGACATATCCCTATACTTCATTATACACATTTTAATATACAGTTGTTCAAACTTTCACATGATATCTATGATTCAGATTCCTTTACCTAACTATAAATGTGTGTGTCTATATATATATATATATATATATATAAAAGTTGATTTTGGATTTTCAAGATGAACTTTACAAAATAGTGGTAATTTAGAAAATTATATGATTCTTACATTTTTACTTTGACCAAATGATAATAACTTGAAATGGAGATATGAGACTTTATGCAAGTGATTCGTCCAACATGGATAGAGGTTGCAAATGAGAATAACTTGGTATAAGTGTGTAAGTACAAAATTATTCAACACTTTTAAATCAATAGTACATCATCTCATATAAATTGTGAATCCAATATAAAGAACTTTATCTCAGGAAACAATTATTTTAATTCACAGGACCGAGTCTAGTATAGGTTAGTCAATTTCCTGACCCCTAAGTGATACAAAGGCCCCCAAATCCTTGGTCTTATAACATAATATACCATACTTTTATATATAGCAATCCAAAGTAAAGTATACCACACATGAGACAGCTCATGGAGGTCCGTCTCTTTTTCTTTTTAGTAAAATAATATAGTGGATGATTAGCGGAAATTCCGCTTTTATAAAATAACATAAATGGAGGAAATTTCAAAGCCAAATACCACTCTTCTGGGCAGTGGCGGCTCCAGGATTTGCTTTTAGGGAGGTCAATAGTGTCTTGAGCTAGGATTTTGTTGTGGGGGAGTAAAAAATAAAATGATTATTATTATTATTTTTTTGTATATACAATTGTCATTTTACATACAATAATTTAACACAGTATTCCAAATAGTATACAATACAACTATATTGTAAAATAGTCTAAAGAAATAATTAATAGTTTAAAGATTGGTAAGAAAACAATGATAGAATGCATATAAATAAATAACTAATAATAATATTTGTCAAATTAATAATAATATATTATAATCATATGTAATATCAATTAAATAAAAATATATGATAAAAAAGAAATAGTAACACACTTAAGAGTAGGTGTGAGAGTAAACGTTAAACTAAGGAAAATAAATAGTAACTTATATAAGATTTTGCTTTTAAAGTGTATGGATTTTTTAACTACACATGTGGTCGTTCTCTTGAAATTGGAGCAAGCATTAAAAGACTTTTTGGACTAAAAAAACTGTAGAACACTTACCAAATTACTTGATTAGATAGAAAGAAAATATAGAAATGAGAAAGAGAGAATCAAAAAGGAATAATAGATGTAAATACAAATCAATTGGTTGTACAAATGGTGTATTTTTTTGTTGACAAAGAAGTAAAGTGTAGGAAAAAAAAATTTCATTCTACCATTAACAGTAAAGTAAGCCAGAGTTCAGAGAAAATGTTTATTTATTTTTTAATAAATGAGCAATTTTAAGAGTAGTGGTACTGACAAAACATTTATGCAATAAAATCAAGATGACAAGTTGTTAAAGGTATGTAAAAAAATGATGTCAATTATGGGTTTAAATAAAAAGTCAATTACAACTTATCACTAATATGATCATATTTTAAGTTTATTTCAGTTGGGTTTAAACAAAATTTAAGTTTAGGGTGTTCAAAATTATATTTTAAGGGTAAAAACAAAAATTCTATAATATATATATATATGTATATATATTTTGGGCCAAACCAGGGGGTTCATTTGAACCCCCTGGGCTGGCTGTGGAGCCGCCCTTGCTTCTGGGACCTTTTTTTTTTTTTTTTTTTTTTTTTTGGGTCCATGGGACCTTTTTTTTTTTTTTTTGGGTCCATGTGAGCATTGGATGAAATAATTGGAATTTGATGATAGTATTGTGTGTTACAAATAGGAGCAACTCAGGCATGAAATGGCGGGCAGAGATCAAGAAATTAGTGCATGTTTTTTGATTGACCTTGTAGACACTATCGGTGTTGATATATTGGGTTGGGAATCAAGCTCGACGTGATGTTTTCGATGATAACATCATAATCTTATTGAGACTTTGGAACCTATGAATACACTAGAAGTTGAAGTTACTGTGGGGGAACAGGTCGGTTTGAAGGCCCAATGGGACTTGGCCCATCCAAGCATCAGGAGGCCTCGTCATTGACAGAGAGGCCGAAGCCCAAATGAATACCTTTGGTGATTTGAGCTCAGCCCTAAGTACTAAGGAGCATAACTGGCAAGGAATATGACAAGATTGTTAATCGAATTTAATTAAATTAACTCAGTTAACAAATAGGATAGGTTAGCCTCAAGTCTGGTTGTGTTATTGGCTTCCTTGAAACATTTGTAACCAGTGAATTAGTTCATCAATACAGTTAATACTATTCTATCGAAAGCAGAATGACTTTTTCAAATTTCGAGAGGTACTAAACCGAATGACCTTTACAATATCAAGTGGTACTAAACTGAAGATACAAGGGGAAGACTAATGTCCACCAAATTATTAAAAATAAACAACAGTCTTAAGTCTTAATAGAAGAGGGAAAAAAACTAAATCTCCAGCTTTTATTCTCCACAAAGCGGACAATGCATCAGTACATCTATTCACTTTCCTAAACCAATGTTTGTCTTCTATGTGAGGGATTCCCCTCCAAAGCCACCTGCAATAATCCACAAGAGAACTCAAACTAGGATAACTTTTAAACGCATTAGTGAGAGGAAACCACAACAATGGTACTAATCTCTTTTCAGTTTGATATAACAAATACTAATCTCTTTTTACCTGTATCTTGAATTATTTGTTTGTGATACTAATTCCCTCCAATAAGTTCTTTTTGAATTGAATGCAGCTCAACAATAACTGTACTGATGCTCATCCTTTCTCTAGGAAATTCCATGGAACAGGCAACCCCAAAGTATCAAAATCAAGCATTCTTGAATTTTGGTACTTCCTTTTTGACCCTCATTGCGAGTTTCATTCATCACTGTCTCCTCATCCTCTCTTTCTTGAAGAAGAATGGGATCCATAATTTGAATTATTTGTTCTAGCAAAGCTACTTTAACAAATTCATGAAGGTTTAAATTATCTTGGAGAGTGTTTTCAGTTGGCCTTTTCCTAGTGAACATCTCTAACAACAATATACCATAGCTGTAAAATTCATCGTATCTTGACACTTCATTTCCCATACCATACTCTACACTTGTACATTATATACACTGTAATATGAGCATGCTTTCATCCAAAAAGGGGGGGGGGGGGGGGGGGACTACATAATCATACAAATCTCAAATGATATTTTTCAATGACATGTAATTTAAAAAAGAAAAAAAAAGAAAAAAAAAAAAGAAGAAGATAAAGAGAAATGGAACATTTTGTTACAACACATATATCTCCTAACTATAATGCATCCTTATAAAACCATCTTTCATGATCAAAACTATAGTAATAATTAATGGGAAAAAAGAGAATTAAAATTAAGAAATGATAAAGATATTCACCTAGAGGAGTATAACCAATTGTTCCTCTTACCCCAATGGAGCTTGATTGATTAGAAGAAAAATCTTGAGTATCATTGAGAAGGAATCTTGCCAGGCCAAAGTCACCTACATGTCCAATCAATTCATCATTGAGAAGAACATAGCTAGGCTTAAGGTCGCAATGAACAATAGGGGTTTGGCAATGATTGTGAAGATAATCCAATGCATTAGCAACATCAATGGCGATATTCAATCTATTAAGAAGACTCAAATTCCTTTTCTCCTCATGAGCATCATCTACTCTTGGTGTTGGATGCAACCATTCTTCTAGGTTACCATTTTCCATGAACTCATATACCAATGCTTTAAAATCATGACCTCTATAGTCAACACCTGAACATGTTGCGAGCACCTTTACAAGATTTCAATGTCTGATATATCTTAGGGCCTTAACACTCAGCTTTGAAACTCTTAAAAGCTCCATGGTGTGAAAGGTTGAGCACCTTGATAGCAACTATGTGTTGATCTTGATCAAGACTTCCTTTATACACTAACCCGAAGCTACCCACACCAATTAAATTAGTAGAAGAAAATCCATTTGTAGCATTTAAGAGGCATAGGAAAGACACATTCAATGGAAATTTTCTTGAGTTCATGGAAAGAAGTATAAGTGACACAACCAAAATTACTCCGAGAAGCCCAAAAAATATAGAGATTATTAACTTCAACTTAAGGGTCAACTTACTCTTCTTGGATTTTTCATGTTTGCACACAGAACTTATCATTTCCCATAATGAAGATTTCACTTTTGTTCTTCAAAATCCCTTCTATTGGCACCTCACCCTCAAAATGGTTGTGAGATAAATTTAGAAATTTCAAGTAGAGAAAGTGCTCCAAAAAGTTTGGAATTTGGCCTGACAAATTATTGGTAGAAAGATCTAATTCTTGAAGACCTCTTAATGATCCCAAAGACGGAGGAATGATCCCTTGGAAGAGGTTTCTTCTTATGTCTAAAAATTCTAACTTTACACAGCTTCCAAGACTTGCTGGAATTTTACCAAACAACATGTTTTCAGAAATATTCAAATATTCTAGATTTTTTAAAATTCTGATTTCCATAGGAAGGACACCAATGAATTGGTTCCCAGAAAAATCTAAAAAAACCAGTGAGAATGAGGGACCAATAACTTGTGGAGAAATAAAACCAATGAGATTGTTATTAGCAAGATTCAAAAGAAACAAATTTTGGCACTTGCCTAGAGTTAGAGGGATTTTGCCTTGAAGATCATTCTTATATAAATACAAGTTTATCAACACAGTTAAATTTCCAAGAGATGATGGAATGTTCCCAAAGAAACTATTTTCAGTTAGATTTAAATCTTATAACTTATTAAGATTTCCAATTTCAGAGGGATTATCACCTAATAATTAGTTTTGCCACATTTGGAGACCCCCCAAGTTAATTAAGTTTCCTATTTTAGTAGGAATCTTTCTAGATATTTTGTTATTATCTAAATATAATGTGTCAAGAGTAGTTGAGAAATTGACAATGCATTTGGGTAACTCTCCCTCAAAGTTATTGGCATTTATAGCAAATGTAGTCATATAGGTGGCATTTGTCAAAGAACAAAGAAAACTCAGGTCATTTGCCCCTCCATTTCCAAGATTGTTAAGGGCAATGCCAAAAAAAGTAATTTTGTATAGCTTCTCCAAAGAAGGAACTTTTTCCACTTAATTTATTATTGTTCAAAACAAGAGCATTTAGGTTTGAGGCATTAGATATTGAATTAGGGATTGATCCAATAAATTGGTTGTTGGCAATGCTAAATCTTGCAATATTTGGTAGAGTGAAACCTATGTTTGATGGAAGACTCCCATGCATTTGGTTGTCTGCTATATCAAAGATTTTCAAAGAAGACAAATTGAAGATTGAGGGAGGAATTTTACCAGACAACCTATTTGAAGATGAAGTAAAAGATGAAAGTTTGGTGAATTGGCCAAATGAATCAGGGATAATCCCAACCAAGTTATTATCATTGGCACGAAATTCCTCTAGAGGCGATAAGTTTCCAAAAGAAAGTGGGATACTTCCTGTCAGACTATTATCGTAAATAGAAAAAATTCAAAGTTTTGACAAGATGCCAAATATTGTAGGAATTTCTCCAGATAGAAGGTTGTAACTGACATGAAGGCCTTCGAGGTGAATGCAACCAGATAAATTGCTATGAATTTTGCCACTAAGTGTGTTATTTTGCAATTATAAGAATTACAATTTGCGCAAACGACCAATCTCTAGAGGGATTTCATTATGGAAGCTATTGTTTTGAAGGGTTAGATTTTTGAAAAAACTTAAATTTCCAACATGTGGTGATATAAAGCCTACCAGTTTCAAAGATTGTAGGTCCAACACAATGATCCTTTGATGTCAATGACCACAAGTAACCCCACTTCATCTGCAAAAGTGGATGCTATGATTCCAAGAGCTCATAACTTCAAGAGGATCATGAAAAACCTTGACTTTGGACTCAAGCAATATCAGATCACTTTGTTACCTTGTATTTTGGATTGTTAACTAAAAGAGCATTATAGGTGATCAACAATTTTTTTTAATATATTGATAATTGTGGATGAAAGGATTGAATTTTGGATATCTCCGTTGAAAATACTAAGAAGTGCCAATTAACCTATGATACTCTTGGCAATGATCAAAAAATTATTCCATTATCAACATTTATCTGTGGACTTTTTAATGTAACACTTTTGGTCATCTTCTCAAAGCGATTTTCCTACAATTTTATGTGCAACCGTTTATTAATTCTCTTCTATGGTTAAAATTATGCAACAAGCTTAAAAGAGTTTAATCTACTGTGGGTATATATGCAGTAGGCGAAATTTGTCTCTGCATCATACATTCCCATAATCAATTCAAACTTGTCAGGAAAAATGAAAAAAATAAAATAAAATAATAAATAGAAAGAAAAGGGACCTAGATGAGAAATTTTCTTTTTAGTTAATCCCCCATTTTCAAATGCATCGGGTCCAACTTATTATTGTCCAAAGCTATTGAAAGTGAAGTCTATTGAATCAGAAAAGGTCGAAGTTTCTATAGCCAAAGACTTGAGGCAACATCTAGATGGACAGGTCTTTGGGTGAAGCACTTTTCTCCCTTGGCTAGAGGATTCCAAGGTAGACTTTTGGTAGCGGGTGGAAGTGATAGGTGTTTAATGACTCAACATCTAATCAAGGTGTTTTGTAGGAAATCTGTAGCAAACCAATACATGAATTATGGATAACGAGGACAAGTCTTCTTGGATTGACATGATGAAATAGCTCTCAATGGTTGAGATTGAGACTTGAAAAAAGCAATTTTCAATCTCAACTATTAAATAAAATAAGTGAGAAAAAGTTAAAAAGTGAGAATGGTAAAAACTTTTTGTGAGAGAAATACGGAGTAACCTAGGTATTGCACTGAATCTAAATCTAGTCTTCTACCATAAGTCCTTTCCTTCCATCCTCATGATCGATATTCACTATTTCTTTTTTAAGTTTTTTTACAAATAATACAGTAGTTTACAGTTGCCTTAGGCTTGTTATGAAAATTTTAAACATGCATGTAGTCTACGAATATAATAGACTTGTATATAGGGTATATTATACCCTTTTTGTGGTTGGATCCGATTGTAATTTAGTTTACAAACTTTCAATTGGTATATTTGTCCATTATAGTTTGAATTAAAATGAAACCATTTATTCCTCTCAAATTAACAGATTTTTTATTTTTTAGGCAAATAAATTACTCGTTTCCGATTTGTTAACAATGGAGAGCTACACATTCTGTTCGATTTTGTTATACTTGGTACAATTAATATATTGACTCAATCAACTTAATTTAGATTAAAAGGTCCTTAATTAATACAACTTTGTTCTAATATGAAAAGCTAGAATCCATAGACCCAAAGCAATTCAAGTCTTCAATTCTTCATGAAAATATACCTACTTCATGATAAAATTCACTCCTTGTTTCTTCTCATGCCATTTAAAATTTAAAATGATGGTGCTTCTTAGTTCTTAACATCACATTAGATTAGCATTTACCCATCCCAAAATGTTTCTAGGCATAGAATAAAGGCACCTTAGGAAGCGTTATCTAGTTTGATTTCTATGTGACACCTTTGGTTGTCTTCTTTAAGGATTTTCTCTACAACTTTATGTGCTACCATTTATTAATTCTCTTCAATGACTAAAATTATGCATGCATCAAGCTTGAAAGAGTTTAATCTATTGTGAATGTACATGCATTGGGCAAAATTTGTCCCTGGATCATGCATTCCCATAATCAATTTCAAACTTGCCACGACCACCAAAAAAAAAAAAAAAAAAGATGTACATGAGCAATTTGCTGTCCAGTCATGAGTTGCCCATTTTCAAATGCATTGGGACCAATTTGTTATTGTCGGAACTTGGAAGCTATTGCAACTTGCAAGTGAAGTTTGTCAATTCAGACATGGTGCAACATCGAGATGGACAGGTCTTCCTAGTCTCGTCATTCTTCTTTGCTTAGCCATCGTAAGTTACAAGTTACAATGACTTAGACTTGGAATAATGGGCCAAATGGCTAAAAAGTCAAGATTGCTTGGGTTTCTCTCACTAGTGATCAATCAAACACAATTGCGGAATTTTGGTATAGAAAAACATAGCACCATGAATAACAAGGACTAAAACACGAGGATGGATTAAGTGCCACTAAATTATTTGTTTGTTATGAGTTTGAGTTAGCTCAATTATTAAATTTTTTTATAATCGGATAAAAAATTTAGGGTTCAAATTCCCGTCAACACGAAAAATTAATGGGTGTTTTAGCTTAATGATAAGAGTAATTTTCAATAAGGGGTTATAGGTTGAAATTCCCTATTTATCAAAAATAAAACAAATTTGTTTGTTTGTTTTCTTTTTAAAAATATTTCAATGGGAGGGAGGGTTAAACCCTAGCTAGACACATCAAGAGATACGGTGTAAACTCTTAATTAGTTAATACTTAATATTACATAATTTTATAAATTTTTTTTTATTGAATGCTTTTTTTGAGATGCTTTTTTCCTTTTATATAGTATTATGCTTACAAAATATATTGGTTTAAAAAATAATAATAATCTAATTTAAAAATGTTTAAATTTAAATTTTTTATTTTAATATTATATACAAGATTGTGTTATGGATGGTAGTACATAACATCTTATTGATAAGTAATTTGGTATGTTTATTAAGAATAAAATACTCTATAATCTAATTATTGGGTTTTCAAAATTCATCTAAAAAATTTATTAAATAAAATAATGTTAACAAAGACTTAACATTAAAAAGTAATCAAAATTATGGATTTCATTGATTTAAACAGAGGTTTGCTCCCATAAAAAAATATGAGGTTTGTTACTTCATAAAAAGAAATTATGGATTTCTTTTTGAGTGCTCCAATTCCATATGCATTCTTCATCAAATTCCATATCCCAGCTGATTTTTGGTGCTTGAATTTCACAACTTATAACCTTTAGAGCTTGGATCACACCAATAAACACATACTTCTCACTATAATTATCAAGCTTAGACCTTTCTTGATTTGGTACATGCACATATCCAATGCTTCTAAACAATCAGAAGTGAGAAATTGTAGGATTCTTTTTACTCCAAGCTTCCTATGTGGGGTTCTTCCTCTTACAATCCTTATGTGAGACAAAAATTGGACAAATAGATTGCATAAGCAGATTCATCCCAAACTTCTTGGGACATTCACATGCCCTTCAACATTCTTTTGGTCATGTTACCACTTACCACTGTCTACCACATTTTGGTATTTGAGAAACACTTGCAAATAATCCAATTATCAAAAAAAAAAAAAAATGGTAACCCATGAAAATTAAAGTGACTCCATCTAGTTGGAAAATGTTATTCTCACCACAAATCTATTAGCTCTGATACCATGTTTTTGAAGTTGGTGGGCCTTTACAGAATCACATTCCCAAACACTAATACACCACATATAATGGAAGAGATACAATCTCAAATCACACCAAGGAAGATAGAATGAATGGAGAAGAGGATGGGAACTCTTTGTTTGGAATGGAGAAAAGCATGAGTACATATACTATACCATACAATCTTAAATTCCACCATATTAAATTAGATAATTTTTTAAAATTTTACTACTCCATAGAATAGCCTTTTTTATATTATTGAATCAGAGAGTTTCATATGACATATGGCTTTTAGGTACATTTGGAGTGACATGAAGAAAACAAGAAAATGATTCCTCTCTTCATATGTTTCCCTCTTTCTCCTTATTTTGAAACAATAATCTAAATGATCATGGACAATTGGGGTTTCTACCAGGAGTAGGGGTGGAAATTTTTACCCATATCCATGAACCCACCCATTACCCACCTTATTTGGATAAGTCTTAACCCAACCCATTTAATATTTGGGTTAAATGGATAAAGACCCATTTGGTTATTTAATTAGATGGGTCTAAATGGATAAATCCACTAATACCTACTAAACCCATCTAAAATTTAAATAAACAACATAAAATCTAAATTTCTAAAAAATGACCAAAATACTCCTGAAACCTAATAAAAAACCAAAATACTCCAAAAATCCAAAAAATTACCAAAATACCCCTTACAACCCAAAAAATGACCAAAATACCCCCAAAACCTAAAAAATGAACAAAATACCCCCAAAACCCAAAAAATGACCAAAATACCCCTGAAATCTAAATATGACCAAAATACCCTCAAAACCCAAAAAATGACCAAAATATCCTCATAACCTAAAAAATGAAAAAAATACCCCCAAAATCTAAAAATTACCAAAATACCCCCAAAACCCAAAAAATGACCAAAATATCTCTAAAACCCAAAAAATGACCAAAATACCCCCCAAACATGAAAATTACCAAAATACCCCGAAAACCTAAAAATTACCAAAAAAAATGACCAAAATACCCTCAAAACCCAAAAATGACCAAAATACCCCCGAAATTCAAAAAATGACCAAAATACACCCAAAATCTAAAAAATGAACAATATACCCCCAAAACCTAAAAATTACCAAAATACCCCCAAAACCCAAAAAATGACCAAAATACCCCAAAAATCCAAAAAATTACCAAAATACCTCCAAAACCAAAAAAATGACCAAAATACTCCCGAAACCGAAAAAATAACCAAAATACCTCTGAAACCTATAAAATGACTAAAATACCCCCGAAACCTTAAAAAATTACCAAATTACTCTGTATCCTAAATAATGATTGAATACCTCCAAAACCCATAAAACTACCAAAATACCCCCTAAAATTAAAAAATGACCGAAATACCCTGAAACCTAAAAAAGGACTAAAATACCCCCCCCTTAATCCTACAAAAAGTCCAAAATACCCCCAAAACATAAAAAGAGACCGAAATACACTCGAAACCTAAGAATTACCAAAATACGCCCTAAACCTAAAAAATTACCAAAATACCCTCTAAACCTAAAAAAATGACTGAAATACCCTTGAAACCTAAAAAATTACCAAAATACCCTAAAACCTAAAAAATGATTGAAATACACCAAGACCTAAAAAATGACTAAAATAACCCCAAAACCTAAAACAATGACCAAAATACCCCCAAAAACCTAAAAAAATGATCGAAATACCCCCAAAACCTAACAATTACCAAAATACACCCTAAACCTGAGATTATAGCAAGTGGGATTCGTAATGATTGTTTGACTGTTCTGAGGACCCGTGAGAGTTTTTAAACCATCAATAACATTGAGATTTTTGAAGAAACTAGCCTTGCCAAGCCCTTCTTCAGGGAAATGGCCACTGCCCATCTGGGTTGTGGTGTGCTGCCCATCTTGCATTAAGTTTATCACCTCTCCTTCCCATTGAACCGATGAAGCGCTATCAGACAGGATCGAGTATATGGAAGATGGCCAATATCCGAAGTCTCTGTCTGCAATTTTCATCCACCAGTCTCCCTTTCCATTAATGTCCTACCTCATTGTACATGTCACAAATCAGTCTGTAATATTTTGAATGATAAATGAAGGTATAAAGATTAATGAAAGAGAAAAAAAAAATGAATCTTTTTGTGTAGAACAACATTGACACTTAAATTCACCATCTTAAAAAATAAGTTAGGTAAAAATAAATTATGTATAGAAAAAAAAAATTAAACCTTTAAATTTAAAAAGTTGTATATAAAATACATAAACTGAGAAATAAGAATTTCAAATATACACTGTTACAACTAAAACCAGAAGAAATTCAAACATATCCGTGACATTTGTTACTATGTGTTTCCAAAAAGTAAAAGCACTTGATAAAGTAATTAAATTGAAACATTGTACTACCTTCCAAACATAGAATTTGACTGAACGTTGGGTACCATCATAGTTGGAATAAGGGACGACGCTTGCGCCCATCGCAATCTGGTTGTCAACTTGAACAAAGCCAGAGCACGCCAGATTGTAGCAACCTGTGTATTGATATGAATCATCCTGCAGCGATGATAAATTTTTATTTTTTTTTTTAAATACGCTTTTCAAAAATGAAACAGTATATATAAAAAAGGCTAGTGCTGGCAGGGAAGTCAGATATTAAAACACGTACAGTCCAATACGTGAAGAGTCTAGTGTTGTTATCTCCATATAGATATTCGTAGACCTGTTTTTGCACATAAAATAATTTTGTAAAAAAAAAAAAAGGAAAATTATTAGTAATTAATTGTTTAGCAAGCGCCTAAAAGAAAAGATGATGATGAAATTATATATACCATCATGCCGGCTTCAATGGTGTTAAGATCTTGACCATTTCTACCAGCTGTCATCCAAAATTGAGACAAGCTGAACTCTGTTGTTTCCTGGGTATGGGGATTCCACACGTTTATCTCTGCCATCATTCCATAGTACTTATCTCCTTGCTCAATAAGCACTGCATGCTAGAAACTCAACCATAAAAATAAAGGTTGTGAATGTCGATTTGAGTCCTTCGTTATAGTAGATACCATTGAGCTCAAACCTATTAATAATATTGGTTAAAAATTTGGACAAGGATTTGCTGCAAACATGTTTGTAGGAGTTGCTATAAACAGTATTAAGTGTCAACTTTTGAAGCCAATATGTGTCCTGGGTCATGTGCTTGTCACATGACCAGTCAAAGTCCCCAAATTCCCTTAACCACAGATAGCTTAAACCCAAGTAAAACAAAACCCATCCATTAATTTCTTTACCGGTCCCCTGTCTCTCACACCACCACTGTTCAGCGCCACCCCCTGTTGGAGACACCTCGATCAGCTAAGCTCAACTGAGCCAGAACACTTCTTTCTCTCTCATTTAGTCTTACCCTCTTTCAAAAGTGAAAAAAAAAAAAAAATTCTGGTGAGGACGTGAAGTAGATGAGTAGATCTATTACAACTGTGTCTCAATATGTATGCACAAGGCTTAGATCCAATTATTCAGGAAAAAAAAGAAGACTTAGATCCAATTACTTAGTGGACCACATAAAAAATTATTGCCAAAATTTTTGTATTGGCAAACCCACAAAAAATTTAGAACTTTAGATCAAAGCAAAGCCAACCAAGAAAGACTATATTCTTCAGAATGTTGTGTTTTGGGTTGAATTTATATTGGCAATGAGAGTGTGAGGCTCTAGGTAGAGAGTTGGTTCAAGTGGATGCGTGAGTGGAATATTTTGCTTTGCTCAAAGAGTCGGGCAAATTAAAATCATGAGATCAACTAATTAATAGATATCTTGCTTTGCTTGGAGAGTTGGAATATTTTGCTTTGCTCAGAGGCTAAGATCATGAGAGACATAGTAAAGGGAATGAGTAAGAAAGGCTCTCGCTGCCAAAAGACAGTGGTGAACGATGGTGGAGTGAGAGAGAGGGACCGGCAAATAGAGAGATGGTTGGGTTATATTTTAGTTGGTTGGTTAAGAGAGAGAGAGAGAGAGAGAGAGAGAGAGGGGAGTTGATGCCTGATGGTTAAAGCTACCTTTGGTTAAGGAAATTTGGGAAATTTGGCTGGTCATGTGACAAGCACATGACCCAAGACACATGTTGGCTTCATAAGTTGACACCTAATACTATTTGTAGCAACTCCTACAAACATGTTTGCAACAAATCCTTATCCTAAAAATTAAATAGTACCCCATGGATAACTTGACCGGCACTATATTGAGCACTAGGGATGGAACGATGTTTTTTCCTTCCATAATTTGCTGCAGAGCCTGCCCCTAATAAATCTTCTTCTTTAGTTCTTCTTATGGGAATGGTTCCTTCTGGGCACCTTCCATTCAAGTGCCATGGCTGAGTAAATTTGGGCTTGAAATTTGAAGAGACGTCGTTGCTCTCATCGAATGAAAACCCTTCTGGGTAAGAACTTGGTCTCATCTATTGCATTCGGTATAGATACCAATACAAACCCAGCCCGTACCATACATACAATAAGTATCAAATTATTCGTGATACCAAATGAAATTTACTTAATTTAACTAGTTACCTGTATTGTGTGATTTTTTAACAAAGGATGATCAAAAGCTAGTTGCTTGTTGATATCTACACAATCAATTATATCTCTATCTGAGCTCTGTATCAGATACATTTTCTCATCACACATACATAGATATTAGTCAAAATTCACAATGTTGTAATAAAATTACACTGGTACTGTACATGGGACTTATGAAGAAACCACAACCCACAAAAGTGAATGACTCTTCTTAAGAATAAAGCTGAAAATACAATATAGAACACAAACATGGTATATGAAGTGATTAATAACCTCGATGGATTAAAGAGCAGGCTTGTTAAGGCGCTTCAATTGCTGTTGAACCTCCAGTTTTTGTTTCTTATCAAATATGGTGTTAGTGTTTCTATTTCCAAATGATGACATTGGTATGAGAAAGAACAAGTAGAATGTCATCTCTACTGCCCTCGTCCACCTCCTCCCACTTCCACAAGGCAGAGCCATGAGTGACTAGCTAATATTTGAATCAAGTGGCGGATTTTTGGTGTATAGAGATGTAATAGCTAGCTTTGGTCGTCCCCTTTGCAATACTTAAACATATATATACATACAAACTTCTATAGAATGGATCACCCTATTTTTGGCCATGTCTAAATGGGACTTTGACTTAGTTGTTTAACTTTAATTTTTTCACCTTAGAAGTACAAACTTCCTATTTAATTTCCTATTGACTACTGCAATTCTTTTGTTTCTTTGTCATTTTCCTGGACTATTGGAGGTTTCCAAAATAGACTTTTGCCTTGTTGAAAGCTAGCTGGTGGATATGATGGGTGTCTAATAAATGACTCTAATCTAATGACTTAACAAGGAGTCAGTATGGATCTTCTGCCGTGATTTACTGTGATGGAATAGGAATTTGGTTCCAATTTGGTTTTCTATGTAACACCTTTGGACCTTTGGTCGTCTTCTATCTAAATATTTTCCTACAACTTTCTATTCTAGGGTTTATTAATTCTCCTCTGTGGTAAAATTATGCATCAAACTTTAAAAGTTTAATTTGTAATTTTTTAATATAAAAAAATGTCACATCATTTAAAAAATACCAAGTTATTATTCTGTTAGTCATGTGAGCAGTACCAATAACAGAAGTTAACCAAAGGACTTATACGGCTTATTTTAAAAAATTGAGGGACTAATTGTGCTCACTTGAAAGTTGAGAGACCAATTGCGCACACAAGATAACCAATTTTTATTTTTAGTTAAAAAAAAAAAAAAAAAAAAAAAAAAAAGAAGGAAGAAACCAAACTAGTCAAGTTAAAATATACAACAAACTCAAAAAATTGACCCATACTGCACTTTATCTTTCTCTCTCTCTCTTGATGGATAGAGAAAACAAAGACCCATAAACTTGCTACAACTCAGCACAGCTAAGACCCATCAGATGGGCTATTAGTCTGGTCAGCGATGACATTACGAAGTCTTTAGAACACTAGTCTTTGCCAGCTTCCAATACATCAGGGTGATTAAACTGTGTGGAATAATGAGAAAGCCAATGGAGGTTTCATTGATTTAAAAAATAAATAAATAAATAAATAAATAAAATTAAAAAAAATTAACAAAGTGGTCTATTATTGGAGGTTGAGTTTTAATAAAATCGCAAGGTGGATGGTTGATGAAGTACGTACACAGTTAGACCTAGACTTATTGAAGGGGTCGAGGCTGGAATTCTTGACAATGAGTCAGTCTTTGGCCGCTAATATTGTATAAATATTAGCTAGTATTTACAATATTATAAATACTAGCTAATATTGTAATATTGTATTTCCCCTAGAAGATGAATTAATTTAACCTATTAAATAGGTGAAATAGCTTGAAAGACTAAAACCTTAGGCTTCCCAATTAAAACCAATCATATGACTGCATATTCGTATTGACTAATAAACCACATGATTGAATTTAATTCTCAATATAATTATGAGAATAAATCCACTTTTTTTTGGATAAAATAAATCCACTTATTTTGATTACAACCAAAGCATATATTTTAGTAAAATTTTCACATTAAGAACCCTTTGACTTGTTATTATTCATTGACAATATCAAAATTCCGGGCATCGATGACATTACCAAGTCTTTATAACACTAGTCTTTGCCAATTTCCAGTACCAACATTTGAAAGTCCCGGAGTAATAAAGTTGATTTTTGATTTCGAAGCTCAAAATTGCAAAACTTGACCCAATGTTCTTGGCAGAAAATTAGAACGGGCAATGGAGATTGGAGATTTTATGTACGTCAGTCATTCGGAATTTTCTAACATTTCATCCCCTCATATAAGTTGTGAATCTAATATATTGAACTTTAACTTAGGAAACCATTATTATGATTCATAGGACTGACTTTGGTTTAGGCCATTTGGAAAATTTCCTAAGACCCTCAAGTGATGCAAAGCCCTATAATTGTTGGTCTTATATATAGTAGAAAGTTTCAATCTATGGCATTCGCTTCTGATAGTAACTCTTTATCATCATACTAAGACACTAATTAATTTTTGGTGTAACCGATGATTGAATCTCAGATCTTTTATTCAAAATAATAGTATACAATACTTTTATAGCAATCCAAATTAAAATATACTTAATACCCACTAATGTTTTATAGATTGGGTAATTGGTTTTTGTCTAACTAATTATAAACTGTTTTTCTCTTTTACCCCTAAACGTAAACTCAAGATTCAAATTTAAAGCAAACAAGTACATACAATTTTAGATTATATATTATACTTTATACACAATTGTTGTGAACATTTGGGTTTATTTAGATATTTGGTACAGGATTATTGAACCTTGTGGATCAATATTACTGCCAACATAGTGGGTTTATTAATCTACTGGCACTTCTCATGCCATTTAAAGTGATAGTACGTACCTCTTATTCTCTTAACACTAAAATAGATTAGCATTGTCCATTCCGAAAATGGTTTCTAGGCATGGAATAAAGGCTCCTTTGGAAACGTTATCTAGTTTGATTTCAATGTACACCTTTGGTTTTCTTCTCTAAGGATTTTTCCTACAAATTACTATTTACTGATTGAGTGAGTCTATATGGTAGCTGTAGGTGATAATATTTGTCCCTGCATTCCCATGAGTATTTCAAACTTGCCAGGAAGCACACTCACGAAAGAGGGAACTAGGGAAGACATAACTCAACATCGTGAGGCTCGAGTCTTTGTAGTCCAGTCATTTTTCTCTGCTAAAGTACTACACCGACATTTTTGAATCATAACGACCAAGACTATCCTCCTCTCAAGAAAATGAGTATCAAAGACTAGAAATGGCTTGATTCAATGTCAGGCTGACTAGGAAATCCTGATTGGTTTTGCTTGCAATCGTGAATTACAAGGACCGAAACTTAAGCATTGATTAACTTACACTTGTGTATTCTCTCTACAGCCAAAAAAAAGAAAGAAAAAAACAAGAAGAAGAAGAAGAAGAAGATACACTTGCGTAATACATATAAAAAATGTTACATCCACAATATTTTCACAACAAATCTTAAGTATCAGATTGTTATTAGTTGATATTGTTGAGGCAAAAAAGTTATTTGAGTGGATATATATATACACACACACAGAGCTTAATAGATAAGATAAGATTTGAATAACTCTTTGAAACAAGGAGTTATTCAAATCTTAGCTTAATAATGAAGAGAAAATGCTAAAGTTACATGAACTCACCCCTTTGAAATTATTTTTTAATATAGTATACCAATCACAATCTTAACATAATTACAGATCTAATTATGTACTAAGATAGTATCTTTCTTAGCTAGGCTATTGTTATAATAATAAAGGTTATTGAGTTTTTTTTTTTTTTTGGTTGGGGAGAGTTTCAACCTATGACCTCTGCTCCTAATAATAACTCTTTATCATCAGACTAAGACACCAATCAATTTTTGATGTAGGCGGAGATTGAACACCAAATTCTTATACAACCATTAGAGATTTTACCAGTTGAACTAATTGGAACCCACTTAAAGGTTATGGAGAGTGATTGCCTATATAGCACATCGAATGTGCACAATCCAAGATCAAATCAAAAAAATAATGTGCACAATCCTTTTCATCGAAAATGGATCTCAAATTGGGCCCATGTTAACCATCTGCAATTATGGTAGTGGACTCTGGGCCTCTGGCCATAAAAGGAAATATTGAAACCAATTGAGATCAGGTTCTTTACAAATTATTCTCATTCAATTCAATCGGTTTTATTAAAAAAAAAAAAAAAGTTGATTACTTTTAAGATTAGTTGTTGTTAGAGAGTAGAGTGAAATTGATCTAACTTATTGAAAGTTGAAAGTTGAAACACAAAGGTCACACTTTTTTTTTTATAATCACAAAGATGTGTCCATGGCCAAGACCAATGTCTAAGGTGATTTACTAGTTTTGGCCCTCACAATATATGTGGTGCTCTGTATGATCTGTCTTCTTGAGGAAATTATATTGGCACCACAAATTCTTGGTTGTTAGATTTTATGAATATATATATATATATATATATATATATAGAGAGAGAGAGAGAGAGAGAGAGAGAGAGGGATGCAAGAATTACGTGGTTTGGCCTAACGGCCTACGTCCACAAAGAAAGCCTTTGACAGCTACTTCTTCATTATAATCTAAATTTTTATGTTACAATGAACCCCGAACTAGGTATATATAGTGATTAAGAGCTAGAGTTTGGCATATATATATAGGAAGTAATATAATTGAGCCTCTTGAACCAATACACATAAACCTAATATCTCTAACATTGACAATCAGGCTTGACAAGTATTGGAACCTGCTTTGGTCCTTGGTGTGCATTTGGGCACATATTTTGTGTGTTAAAATGATCATGGTTCTAGGCCTTTACCTTGGCATTCATAAGGAGGACCAACATGATTTCTACTTGCAAGATACAATTCTATGTGATTTGGGAATGTATAAGAAAGAAACAGAGCAAGACTCAGCAACAAGAAACTCTCCCCTATTGATCCATTGATCCCATGTTGGAAGGCATCAAATTATTGAGTAGGAAATTTGATGCTTGTTCTTTTGCTTTTTGCGTCAAGACTTGGTAACTTGGGAAGCTCACTGTGTAGCCCAGACCCCATTAGGCTCTATTTTGTAACTGGACAGGTCGGCCTCAGTCTGTTTGTTGGGCCGTCAGCATAGTCTGAAGCCTCCTCCTCTTATTTTTTCAGCTCTTTTATAAATAAATTTTAATATTCAACCAAAACTAAAATCTATAAGGTAAATATTTTTTTTAATGCAAAATTGTTGCCATCATATACTAGCTCTAAAATTTCTTCAACATGTAAATTGTAAAGCCTGTAGGTCTTTATTGTGAGTAGTATTGGCTACAAAAATCTTATTCAGTAGTACATAAAAGACACAATGATAATTAAAGAAAGAAAATTCATATGCCTGATATACGAGCGAAAAAAAAAATCTGGATAGCTATAAGATTGATTATTTGCTTCTTTGTTTATATTATAATATAAACTCGCCCTGTCGAGATCAATGAAGTTAATACCGTACCGTACCGGCCGGTACGGCCGGTTTTTTTCGTACCAGTGAACTGACCGGTACCGAAACCCCCCTTGATTCGTACCGTTCTGAGTACCGGCCCATACCGGACTGTTTCGGCCTTACCGGCGAAAATTAGATGTTTCGGCCGGTAAATCTAAACCGGGCCGGTACCAAAAAAAAAAAACAAAAAAACCCAAAAATCACCTGTTTTTGTCATCACTGCCATTCACCACCACGTTGCCGGTCACTCCCATGCCTCCAGCCACTTCCATTTTGTCAATTGCAGTCTCCCCACCTGCTTCAGCTTCTTCTTCCTCGCCTCTTCACTTCTCCGTTCTCTGTTTTTCTTCCACTCTTCAGCTTTTCTGTTCTTTGGTTTTCCTAGTTTTGAACGCCTGGTCACCTGTACATCTTGTTTTGTTTTGGACACTGAGTCACACTCCCACGTGAATGTACTGAAGTCATTAATGAGTCAAAGGCTTTCAAAATTTCAAACTTATCTCCAACACCACGTGTTCTAGTTTTAACTTTTACTCATTGATTTTTTTTTTTTTTTTTTTGGGAATCATTTTACTCATTGATTTTTATTTCTTTTGTTTTTTCATTAGTGCATTTAGTTTGCACATGTACGTAGTACTACTACTATTATTAAACTACAACTCTTCTTAAAATAAAAAGTTATACTACAACCATAATTATTAATATTTTAAAAAATTATTATTATTGGTTAGACTTTAAATTATTTTATATTTTTATGATAATATATAAAATTTTTAAAAGAATATATATATTTAGCGGTAATTCCGAAACGGTACACCGGTATTAACCGGTATCCGAAATATATCGTACCGCTGACCAAACCGGTACAGCCTCCGGTACGGTATTGACTTCCTTGGTCGAGATGACAACCTTCATATAAAGTCATCATTCTTCTACACCTGTGGTGATGGAAGATAATCTCAATTCATTAGACTAATAAGCTTTGGATTTCAAATAATGATAGTTTTTTATTTTTTGCTGAGAAAATAATAATAGTATTAGTATATTGAATTTTTTCCTCTAAATTAGGTTGAAGGAATCTCCTACTTCCTATTACATGTCAGTTTATAAGACAATTCATATTTTTACATCATCACTTGAGTTATTAAATCATACAAAAAAGTCACATAACCATTAAATAGATTGCATGACTAAAAGTACATATTGATGATCTTATGAGCAGGCATATAGTGGATTGGAAGAAATTACCTCCAAATTTGTTTGGAGGAAAATATTGTCCATAACTTAAACATGTAAATTAAGTATTCATTTATGTTTTACTAGTAAGCAAATTTATGATGCAAGAATGCCGGCCCATATGAATTTTAAAAAGGAAAAAAGGAACGCCCATTTGTAGAATTAGCTCCCAACTTATTCAGTTCTTGGAGAATTAGTAACCATTGACTCAGATTCTATTTTGAATTATAAACAAGCTAACTTGTCTAAAAAAATCCTTTACTTTTGTAACCTTCAAATATCTATGTCAGCAATTGGTACTAATTTAACTTTATATTATCAATAGAGACACCCATCTAACATGATAAGATGTATGTCACCACAATGCATCTTTGACGCAATGAGCAATTCACCAATATAAGTGTTTATGGAGTGTGGAAGGCAAGAGCTGAAGTTCAAGTTTTCATGAGAGAGTTTTACATACATATACACTTAAATTAAGCTAGAGTAGAATTTCTATTTTGAAAAAAAATATATATATATATATATATATATAGGCCAATTTTTTGTGATATCAACAGCCTCAATGGTAGAAATCAACAAATTAAAAATAGATTTCATTTCACTTCGGAAAAACAATTGATTTTGAACAAGCTATTTACAGGACAAAAAAATCATGCGATTAGGTATTGCAGAAAGATAATTGGGTTTACTTGCATACCATGGATCGCATAAGGAGCTAATCAAATTAGATCATGTGGTTTGGGAGATATGCTACCAATTTATAACATCTAATAAAGACAAGCATAATTTACCTGTGAATTGAAACCTTTGTCTGCGTATATAGTTCCAACTTCCAAGAAGTTTTTGAAAAATAGAATGTAACTCAATTATAAGTTATAACAATACTCATGTTCATCCTTTCTCTTGGAATTCAACGGAACAAGCAACTCCAATTTCAGGTATCAAAATCAAGCATTCTTGATTTATTGGACGAATACTTTGACCTTCAAGCTTTCTTGATTTATTGGACTAATACTTTGACCTTCATTGCAAGTACTATCGTTCATCTTTGTCTCAGCCACTTCTCTTGTCTAAAGAAGAATAGGATCTATAATGTCAATTATTCTTTCTGGCATATCTCTTTTGACAAAGTCACGAAGGTTAAAGTTATCATAAAAAATGTTATCAGTGAGTTTTTTTCTTGTGATCAATAAGAATAAGATCTATAATATTCTACTCATAACAACTAATTAATGTCGACTTACAACTTATGATTTGTTGTAAAAGTATTTTGAAAATATTATGGATGTAGCCCTCCTCTTTTTCTTTTTCTTTTTCTTTTTTATATGAAATATGAGTGGGTGGAAAAAATTAAAAAACAAAAAAAAAATAAAAACAAAACGAAAATTGTTCAATAGGCCAGTCATAAGATTAGGTCCGATCCAAAATGAGTCCAGTTAGACCAAACTAGCATTAGGCCTGATCAATAATGAGCCCAGTTCTTAACTTGCATTCGGTCAAAAGAGATTGGGCCGAACAGAAGATGAGCTAGTAACTACATAAACTAAAACACCTGGATCCAGATCAATAATAACAGGATAGATCCATCGATTCATTTCATAATCTCAATTCTCATGAACCCAATATAATGACCCAAAAGCTCAAGTGCACAAAAAAATTTAAAGAGAGAGAGAGAGAGAGAGAGAGAATTTCCATCAAAGTTTGTAAAATTAAGTCAAATTACATTTTATTTTTTATTTTTTATGAATTGCAAATCTAATTCAAATTATTACATGTTGAATGGATAAAATTTATTAAATTTATTTTTAATGCTTTTTGAATGACTGAAATTCACGGAAATGAATTTGAATTACAATTTGAACAATCCAAATTCTCCAAAATTATTTGGAATTACACCTTCAATAAATAAAATTCAGGAAAAATCAATTTCACTTACACCTGAGTTGATAAACTTCACAAAGTTAAAAAAATTTGACACATTACTCTGTTAACATTTAGAAGATTAAGTTTGAATTATACAATATGTAGTTAAAATTGTCAAACTCCGCATGATTAGACCTTAGCCAATTAGAATCCACAACACATATCCATGCATCATAGCCCATTTTTAAGTGTTAATTGGAAAAATCATTCTTTGGATCAGAATAAGATTACTCTCTTATGATCCTTCATCAAGATTAGATGGGTTTATAAGTGTGAAAACTCAAATATAATTCAAAGGGGGACACAATAAGAGATTGGAATTAATAGGCAATAAATTATTGAAGTCTTCTCCATTAGTAATTGAACACTAGCTACATTATATTTTCTTTATTTTTATCAGCTGCAGATGAAGAACTAGACCCATTTCATGATAGACTTAATTAATCACTTAATAATTTTAATTTAATTACATTATGGCAGATTTAAATAAATTGACCAATTAATTATTTTCATTTGATGGCATTACCCATCTGTACTAAAACAAATACTTCAAAATTTTTCAAGATTACAAAATTAGTTACCATAGTTTCAAGTAAACATATGAAAAGGAGTATCATGATATCTTAATACTTGCAAGTAATTTCCTGCATATGCACAAGTGCACTTAAGTTTTGAAATTTCTACCAACTTTCGAAAGAAACTTGTACGGATATCGTTTGGTAGAGTTTGCAAGTTACTTATTCTTTATTAATTACTCCCATTTGTAAGGGATGAAATGATGTGGTTTGTTGACATACAATTGTAAACGTCAGTTTAACATCCTTACAATTTTTCCCCCCTGATTCAATTAATTTTGTTAATTTTTTCATTAGGAAAATTTGTTCACTATGAAGATATATTGTAAATGCATAGCTTGTTTGTTGGAATATGGTTAATTTTTAATTTAAATTCATTACACTTGAATTAATAATAAGCTTTGGTAAGAGAATTTGGATTAGTTTCGAATGAGATAGAATTAACTTTAAACCGTGTTGAAAGAGTTTAAATGTGTTTGAAATAGTTTCAAATGGACTTGAAATCGTTTTAAATTGGATTGAAGTAGTTCTAAATATGCTTCAAGTAATTTTAGATTGGGGGGACTAATTTAGATTTTATATTAAGCTTCCACATTAACATTGTAAATAAAATTTTTCTTGAACAAGGGATTTGAATTGCGAGCTAAGATAACATATAATTGGTTACATATATATTTAATCAGAGCTCTTATATCCAAACAATGCCTCATTATTAGTTCATTTGTCGGCACAAATTTGACAAAATATTCATATTTGTATATTCGGGACATTTGGAGAATAAAAGGCAAAAAAGAATATTTCCCTAAAAATATTTCATATTGTTAAGTTATAATCGTGGATCATCTAGTATTGACTATTAGAAGCCAAAATACCAATTTTACTTATCAAAAAAAAAAAGACCAATTTTATAATCAGTGACGTGGGTATTTACATCTCCTAACTAAATTTCTCAATAGAAATTAAAGAATGTAGATAGAATCATTGAGCCTAAGCTACATGTCACACAAGTCATCCTATTTTATTTTTTAAATTTGCTAAATAATCAACTGGTTTAGTTGCAGGTTAAGCTAGATTCCCAACAAATGTACAGCAGATAAGGAACTTTATAGTAACGAAATTAGACCAAAATTGAAATGAACAATTAAGGCAAAGCTTAGCAAGAGCCTAGAGTAACCTTATCATGACATTCGGGTTTAATTACACACTAGTTGTGGACTCACGCGATGTGTGAGAATATATTATTATTTTAAGATGTGGTCTAATATATAATTTACTCTTTAACTTTTTTTTTTTTTTTCTTTTTTTTTTTTTTTTTGAGAAAAAAGCATATGAATTGACTAACTGAAATCAGCCAAAATCGGCTAAAAGCACATCATTAACTTGTGGTGGAACATCCTCCATCCACACAGAACATCAATCAATAAGTCTCACATATTTTGCTAAAGAATGAGCTACTGAGTTACCCGATCTGCGGGTGTGTGAAAAGGAAATACAATTGCAAGAATGTAAATAATGCTTAATATAAGAAATTAAATGGCCAAAAGATGAGAAAGATTCCTCTTCCTTTCTTAAGGCAGAGATGACAACCTCTGAATCTCTCTCGACAATAAAAGAGGGTAGGTTGAGGTCCATAGCTAGGATGATATCTCGAACTGCTGCTAGTGCTTCCACTTCATCTGATGAGGATGGGAGTTGGATTTTCTCTACCAAGGAGGCAATTACCTTCCCTTGAGAGTCACAGACTACCACTCCCATTCCAGCCTCACCATTTTCCTTAAACACTGCCCCATCAAAATTTATCTTAAGGAGTGGTGAAGGAGGTGGCTCCCATTTGGGTGTTTGCCTTTGTGGCTGAGGCAGTAGAGACGAAGCAACTGGTTGCACTTGAGTGAATTCTTGGATCATTTGTTTTGCTGAAGAAATGACTTGAGAAATTGGGTAAGGCTTATTGCTAGTTTTGAGATGGTTGCACTGACACCAAATCATCCAAGCCAAAGCAGCAAAAAGTTCAGGATTCTTGCCATTCTCCAAAACGAAGCAAGCCAGCTCATAGAAATTTGTAAATTTTTTTAACCTACAAAGCAGCCATAATGTGTCAGCTTCCCAAATGGCTGAAAGTTCAACACAATCCCACAGCGCATGGTACCCGTCTTCTGCTCTCAGATTACAATGACAACAAATATCTTCAGCTAAGACTTTCCGGTGAACCATATTTGTCTTCCATGGTAAAGCTTCTATACACGCCCTCCAGAGAAAGTTTTTTACTTTTTTCGACACCAAGAACCCCCATATTCAACGCCAAACATTTGGAGTTTCAACTTGAACTTGAAGAGAAGGCTGAGGACCTACCTTGTCCTGAACAAGGTACCTATATTCAAACTTCACCGTATACACTTTGTTAGGTAAATGGGGCCATATGAGTTTGTCTTCTACGTTGGTAGGACTAAGTGGGATTTTTAACATCAGTTCAACTTCCAAAGGAGCAAAGAAACCAGCCATAACATCCTTATCCCAGCTTCTACTTGTTGGGTTGATGAGGTAATCTACTGTAGCTTCTTGTAGACCATCAATGACTAGAGATAAGACCCTCGGGTGCTTTGAGTTAGGCAGCCAAGGGTAATCCCATATCTTGATGGATTCTCCATTACCCACTCTCCAACGAGCCCTTCTCCACAACACCTCATTACCCTTAAGTAAACTACTCCAAGCATATGAACCACTGGCACAATTTGGGGCCTCCATGAAAGAGCAGTCTAGGAAAATTTTGCTCTTAAAGACTTTGTGGAGAAGCGAGTCTTTATTGTGTAGGAGACGCCTGTTAGGCTTTGAGTTTGTAATGTTGACATACCATGACAAAACATGACAAAAACTAAGTCTCATTAGTTTAGAATGGTCTACATTGAAGCCCAAGACAAAAACCTCAAGTTAGGGATAAAAACAAATGAGTTACAAGCTGTTTGGTTCGATTGATACTAGTGATTTTCGATCAATCGAAAATCGCATATCAACAAAATCAGCAAACACAAAAAGGCCATAACTTATTCGTTTGAACCCCAAATTGCAAGCCGTTTTTTCCAGTATTTAAAGGACATCATAAGCTAACCTTAGTTAAGGTTTCCAGAGCTTTTTAGAGAGATTAGAGTGCCTCTTGTGCCTCTTTGGTATTTTAGGGTTTTGTACCAAAAAGGCTCTCTAAGGTTGTTGCTCATATTACTATTTTGTGTAAATCTCTTGTGAGATCTAGAGAAGCTTCCTTTATACAAAACTTAGGGTTTTCAAGGAGGAGATTTTATCTACACCTTGATGATCGACTCAGTTGCTGCCATTGAAGTTTAAAGAAAAACAAGTGTAGGTGCTTGCATTTGCTGAAGAATCTAAAAAAGAAGTAGTCCATAGTCTCGGAGCTTGCACATAGTCGTGTCAGTAAGTTCTACTGGTGGGTAGTAATAAGAAGTCCAGCGCAGGGGCCTATAAGTCTTATTGTATGATCTTTGATTCTTTCAAGATAGTAGATTCAAGTTTACCTTGAGGATAGTTAGGTTAAATCTTTCTTAGGTTTTTATCGTATGGTTTCCTGGGTCATCGTTTCATTGTGTTATTTACTTTTCCGTTGCTTTATACTTGATATGATTATGTGTTTGTGATAACCTATATTTGCATAATTTGACTAAGTTAATCACTTGGTTAATTAACTAGGTTAATCTAGTTGTATTAAGGGATCTAAAAACTGTTCAAATGGTATCAGAAAGGGTAGCTCTCTATTCGAGATCTTTTGATCTCTAAGCTAATCTTTGACCCCTGTTGTCATGGATAATTTGAAGTGTCTTTCTGATCATGTTTATGTTCATGCCTCTGTTGATTTTATTGATGTCTATGAAACTCTTCGTAAGAAATTATCTAAATCTTTGAAAATTTCTAAAAAATTCAAAGAAGAGTTAAAATTGGCTAATCTTGAAAAAGAGGAATTGATTGTTAGATTAGATGAATCTAATAAAAAGAATGAGTTTTTGAGAAATCAAATTTCCTCTGAAGATGAGAAGATGAAAAGCTTGGAATAAGAATTAATTGAATTTAAAGTTAAAATTAAAAATTTAACTAGTACCAAGCCTGCTGTTGATAACAGAAGTGTTTCTGTTTCTCTTAAGCCTAAAGCTGAAAAAGTTTATATCCCTCCTTTCAAGAGGAATAATAAAGAAAATGCTTATTTTGTTAGGTTAGAAGCTTGCACATGGTCGTGTCAGTAAGTTCTACTGGTGGGTAGCAATAAGAAGTCGAGTGTGGGGGCTTGTAAGTCTTATTATATGAACTTTGATTCTTTCAATATAGTGGATTCAAGTTTACTTTGAGGATAGTTAGATTAAATCTTCCTTTGGTTTTTATCGTGTGATTTCCTGGGTCATCATATCATTGTGTTATTTACTTTTCTGTTACTTTATACTTGATATGATTATGTGTTTGTGATAACCTAGATTTGCATAATTTGACTAGGTAATCACTTGGCTAATTAACTAGGTTAATATGGTTGTGTTAAGGGGTCTAAAAACCGTTCAAGTGGTATCAGAACGGGTAGCTCTCTATTTGAGATCTTTTGATCTCTGAGCTGATCCTTAACCCCTGTTGTCATGGATAATTTGAAGTGTTTTTCTGATCATATTTCTGCTCATGCTTTTGTTGACTTTATTGATGTCTGTGAAACTCTTCGAAAGAAATTATCTAAATCTTTAAAAATTTCTAAGAAATTCAAGGAAGAGTTAAAATTGGCTAATCTTGAAAAAGAGAAATTGATTGTTAGATTAGATGAATCTAATAAAAAGAATGAGTTTTTGAGAAATCAAATTTTCTCTGAAGATGAGAAGATGAAAAGCTTGGAACAAGAGTTAGTTACATCTAAAGTTAAAATTAAAAATTTGACTAGTACCAAGCCTGCTGTTGATAACAGAAGTGTTTCTGTTTCTTTTAAGCCTAAAACTGAAAAAGTTTATATCCCTCCTTTCAAGAGGAATAATAAAGAAAATGCTTATTTTGTTATGTTAGACAAAGGTAAAAGTTCTAATGTAGATGCTGAAATTTCTAAACCTATGTCTAAACCTGCTGCTAGTGTGCAAAAGAAATTTGTTTTTGTGCCTACTTGTCACCTTTGTGGTATTGTTAGTTATATTAGACCAAATTGTTATTTTATTGATGCAAAAACCGTTCAATACTGATGTTCCTAAATTTGTTCCTGTCTGCCACTTTGTGGTGTCCGTGGTCACATTCGTTCTAATTGTCATAAATTGAAATTTAAGCATTCTGTGTTTCAATCTAGGATATGTGATGATATTTCTCCTACCATAAGTCCATACAAATTTTTTCATATTATTTTGAAAAATTTAAGCTTGTTGGCTTGTGAAAGGAATTTGCAGGATTTCAGTATCTCTCAGAAGATTGGTGTAATCCCTCAAATACACTTTGCTTCACATAGATTTTCACCTATAAAACTGAACACTCATGCTCAATGGGTGAGAAAAGATTCTCCAAGGTGAGTGTTGCTAACTTGTCCTTGATGTAATTCTTTCAATTAACTGTGGACATGTTTTGTTTTTGTTTTTGGTCGTGTTTTTTTAGGTTGTTTTTTATTAAAAAAAAAAAATCCAAAAATATTGAAAATTTTCAAAAAGAAAAAAATATTTTATTTTGTGTCTTGTTTTATTTTTCTTGAGGATTACATGAATTACTATATCTCTCTCTTGATTTAAAACATGCTTGACATTGTGGAAAAACTTGAATAATGTGTTATATAAGTACTAAGCTATTTATGATTTTGTATGAGTATATACTAGTTTGTACATGTACTCATGCGTTAATTAAGAAATTGATATTTCTTGTTTGTGTACCCTTTATAACTTAGTTTAGCACTATTATGCATAGTTTTGCATTGTTCATCTAGCACAATGTGTGCCTTTTGTTTTTGGTCATAATTTTTTTTTTTAAACCAAAAATATTTTTGTGTTTTGTATTACATATCGTGGATTTGGAATCAAGGTTGGCCACCTTATCTTTACATAACATGTTTATGTACCTTGTTTAGCTTGGATGAGCTTATTTATTGTATTTTACTAGTTGAAACTTTGTAGTGTATATTATGTGGGAAAGATGTTTATGGTGTTTATCACTTTGTCTTAATCTTGAAGTCACATGTTATTTGATTGTCAGACTTGATCCTTTTGAGAAATGCATAAATAACTATCTCATTACTGTTCACTAGCCAATCATGAACACCTTAGTGCATATTGTAAGATTTTGTGCTCGAAAAAGTGTAGCACATGCATAAAACGAACATAAGGTGTAGCTTTGGTTTAATTTTTTAATGCTTAAAATTAGTGTGTACTATTAGGCTTGATGCCAAATCACATAATTAAAATTGGTGTGTACTTTTAGGCTTGATGCCAAATCACATAACTAAAATTTGTGTGTACAATATGAGGCAAAATTCAATAAACTTACATGATTGCAAGCTTATGTTCTAGGAGATGTGAGAGTTATATGATGTAATTCTTTAGCTATGTGATGGATTTTGTAGACTTTGTAGTTGATTTATATTCACATATCACCTCACATGTATCTCAAGTTTTTGCTAGTTGCACACACTACACAAGTTACTCTTTATTAAACTTGGTACATTTTATTGTGTGTGATCTTATTGTGGCCATCCAAGATTAAAAGTTCCTTGATCTTAATGTAAATGTGTTTAAAGTTTAAGAAATTGGAAATTCTAGAGCTTGAATGTACCGAAATTGGGGATTTTGTTAAAATTGAGTTTAATTGATGAAATTGGCTTATTGATTTGATGAAATTAATCATTATTATCTGTTCTTTAACTTGTGTGATGATCAATTCGTCAATTTATTTCAAAACATTCAAGTGGTTTTCAAATTTTTTTTGGGGTTTTTGCTAGAAACTCTATGCTCAAGCCAATTTTGTGAATTTAAACTCATATTGAACTTAGTTTCACTGCATTAGAGCATGCATCATGACATATTTTTTCATGCATCATTTTTGTTTAGGATTCACATGCATTGCATTGTTTTCTGTATCCATCTTGCATTTTTGCAGTCATATCTCTCATTTTTTTCACACATAACATGCATACACTATGCTAAATTAGGTACTCAACTTGATTTAAAAATTGATTGATTAATTTTCAGTTATGTACTTTTTAGTATATGCTATTTTTGATGTGTGAACTACAAAAAATATTTTTCTTAAGAGATATGATGGATAATCAATGTGCAAATATTTTCTCTACTCATGCAATTGTTTATAGGTCACATAGTGTCATGTTTGCATTTTATTGAAAGAAAGAATATTTTTTCTTCATGTGTATCCTCAACTTAGTTTTTTTTTAAAAACTTGGTTTGCGTCTTTTTATTTATCCCTAGCCCCTTTATTTTTCCCTAAAATCGTTTTTCCCAAAACTTGTTTTGTTTTTCCTATTTTTATAGGGGAGATATTTTTTTTAACCTTTATGGTTCTTAGGGAGAGTTGTTGCTCTTCATAGGGGAGTTGTTTCTATTTTCTCTTACTCTGTTGCGTATTTTTTCTGTCTACTTTCTGATTAGGTAGTCTTTGTCAATACGTGACAAAAAGGGGTAGACATAGATGACCTGTTTGTTTTGTTTAGGGGGAGAATATAAAAACTTTTTGATGTATCTAACTTAGGGGAAGAGTTTGTTTACTTTTGTTTTTATATTTATGTTTCATATTATTATTTATATGTCTTTCTTTCCACACATGCATTGATGTGTTCTTTTGAGTGTTTTCAGGAAAGACAGGTACATTTTGATCAAGACCTTCTACCTCTTCTTGCAACTGCTAGGTTAGGAGTCTTAGGTTGGGATTTGTGATGTATTTGGGCATTTTATTGTATATGGGTATTATGTTGTATGTGTGTTTTGTCACGAATTGTCAACAAACGTAAAAAGGCCATAACTTATCCGTTTGAAGCCCAAATCGCAAGCCCTTTTTTCCAGTATTTAAAGGACATCATAAGCTAACTATAGATATGGTTTTCAAAGCTTTTTAGAGAGATTAGAGTGCCTCTTGTGCCTCTTTGGTATTTTATGGTTTTACCCAAAAGGCTCTTTAAGGTTGTTGCTCATATTGCTGTTTTGTGTAAATTTCTTGTGAGATCTAGAGGAACTTTCCTTTACACAAAGTTTAGGGTTTTCAAGGAGGAGATGTTATCTATATCTTGATGATCAACTCAATTTCTACCATTGAAGCTTAAAGAAAAACAAGTGTGGGTGCTTGTACTTGCTGGAGAATCCAAGAAAGAATGAGTCTGTGGTCTCGGAGCCCGTGGTCGTGTCGGTAAGTTCTACTGGTGGGTAGCAATAAAAAGTCGAGCATGGGGGCTTGTAAGTCTTATTATATGAGCTTCAATTCTTTCAAGATAGTGGATTCAAGTTTACATTGAGGATAGCTATGTTAAATCATTCTCAGGTTTTTACCGTGTGGTTTCTTGGGTCATCATATCATTGTGTTATTTACTTTTCTGCTGCTTTATACTTGATATGATTATGTGTTTGTGATAACCTAGATTTGCATAATTTGACTAAGTTAATCACTTGGCTAATTAACTAGGTTAATCTGGTTGTGTTAATGGGTCTAAAAACCGTTCAATGCCAAGCTTGTTTAGCTAACAAAGCATCATTGAAGAGAGCCAAATCTTTAAAGCCCATACCACCATCAAATTTAGATTAGATAAGTGTCTCCCATTTAACCTAATGAATTTTATGCTTATCACCTCGTTGCCCCTACCAAAATTTCTGAATAAGACTCTTCAATTTAGTACAAAACTCTATGGGAAGTTTGAAGTAACTCATAGTATAGGCGGGGATTGCTTGTACAACTGCTTTGACCAAGATCTCTCTCCCAGCTTGAGATAATAATTTTTCCTCCCACCCTTGCAACTTTCTCCAAACATTTTCCTTAATGAAGTCAAAGCTGGCTTTTTTCCTTCTCCCTACAAAGGATGGTAACCCAAGATACTTCTCATACTATTTAATCTCCAGAACCCCCAAAGCTTGTTTGATATGCTCCCTTTTTTCTTTTGAAGTGAGCTTACTGAAGAAGATGGTGGTTTTATTCCTATTTATTTGTTGGCCAGAACAGCTCCCATACACCTCCAAAATCTCCAAAATATGATTGCATTCCTGTTCTGTGGCTCTGCAAAAAAGTAGACTATCATCTTCAAAAAGAAGATGTGTTAGTCTAGGGTCGTTTCTACATAAAGCAAAGCCTTTAATATCTCCACAGTTGACTGCTTGGACAATCAGACCATTTAAACCTTCAGTACACAGCAAGAGTAGAAAAGGAGACAATGGGTTGCCCTGTTTGATACCCTGGGTTGGAGTAATCAAGCCTTTAGGTTCCCCATTAATCAAGATGGAATAGGAAATAGTAGTAATGCAAAGCATCATCAATTGAAACCATTTTCCAGCAAACCCCATTTTCCTCATCACTGCTTCCAAATAAACCCACTCCACTCTGTCATAAGCTTTGCTCATATTCATTTTTATGGCCATATAATCATCTTTTCTAGTGTGCCTCTGCATACTATGTAAGGACTCAAAAGCCACCAAAATATTATCTAAAATTAGACGACTCTTTGTGAAAGTACTCTGATTTTCAATAATAATATTTGGTAAGATTATTTTGAGTCTATTTGCTAAAACCTTTGAAAAAATTTTATACAATACATTACAAAGGCTAATAGATTCAGACACAAATTCCGGATTTTTAACCTTTGGAATAAGAGTAATAAAAGTATGATTAAGGTTAGCAGGAAAAGATGTAGAGTTTAAAAAATAAAGCATAGAATAGGTAACATCCTCACCTAATAAGTCCCAATAAGTTTGATAGAAAATAAGGGGCATACCATCTGGGCCGGGAGCTTTTAGGGGAGCCATTTGTTTAATTGCATCATGCACCTCTGAATCATCAAAATCAACCACCAATTTTGCATTCATCTCCTCATTAATAATGGTACTTATATGCTAAGTGGTATTCTCTAAATTAGTGGGGTTAGTCGAATGAAATAACTCCTGATAGTAAGCCACAATATTTTTGGCCACTTCATCCTAACTATGACACCAAGTGCCATCAACTTTCTTTAGAGAATGGATAGAGTTACGTCTAAATCTTTGAGTGGCACTTGCATGAAAGTACTTCGAATTCCTATCACTGTATTTAGCCCACTGAAATTTGGATCTTTGCGACCACATCCGAGCCTCCTTTTCCATAAGACTATTAAGTTCAAGCATTAGTTCTTTGACCCAAAAATTTTTTCTAGACCTCATGGCTTCCCTTTCAGCTTTCACCAACTCCTTTTTCTTTAATTTCAGGTCTCTCCGTATACTGCCAAAACTCTTCATGCTCCACTTCTTCAGTTCAACACAACATCGCTCAATCTTCTTTATAATTCTAATACTCGAGTCAATAGAATCGTGCATGGCCTATACAGATTGAATAGTATCCATGCACCCTCTCTCTGCCAACCACATTTCTTTGAATCTGTAGGGTTTGGTTGCAATCAAGAAAATCAAATCCTTTGGCACTATCCATATTGGACAGTGATTTGAAGAGAAAGATAGTAAATAGTGGACAATGGTTCCAGCAAATTTAAACATCCATTCTTTATTAGCCAAACCCCTATCCAGTTGCTCCCACACCAAATGACCATCATTAAAGTGCTTCTTTCAAGTAAATTGAGATCTCATAAAGCCAAGATCCATAAAACCACACTTGTCAATGGCATCTCTAAAGAGTTGCATCTATTCTTGACTTCTGATGCTACCTCCCAATTTCTCTGATTGTCTAGTGATTTCATTAAAGTCTCCAAAACAAAGCCAATGAAGTGTCATCCGAAAATTAAGCTCTCGAAGGAGATTCCAAGACTCTATTCTTTTGTGTGTCACAGGTTCCACGTAAAAACACGTAAGCCTCCATGCGCTCTCTACCCCTTTACTTACAATGGCATCAATATGGTTTTTTGAAGACATTTGAACTTGCAAGTCCACATTATTCTTCCAAAAGAGAGCCAAACCTCCCCCTCTATTTATTCTTTCTACAAAGTGTAGATTATCAAAACCTAAATTCCTCTTTATTTCTTTTAGCCTTGTTTCGTCTGCCCATGTCTCAGCTAAAAACACGATAGAAGGATCTTTAGCCCAGATTAAATCTCCAAGCTCCTAAACTATATATGGGTTCCTAAGCCCACGACAATTTCATGCTAAGCAACTCATTAGAACTGGTAGGACTGCACAGTAGCCTCCACCAATATATAGTGATCTCTATTTGAAGTCTGCATCCTCTTACTTGTCTGTACAGTCTCTTTACCACCCTTAGCCTCAATAGTATGTTTACCCAAAGTTGGTGCATGCATGGCTAATTCAACATTTTGATCTGAACATGCCAAACATTTCCAATTTCTCAAGCTTGATTGGTTCCCTTCAAGGTCACGTGGGTTTTTATTGGACCCACGTGCATCATTATGGGTCAATGGAGCATTAATGTCACGTACACAACTCACATTGGCATTGCTAGACACACTAGGGGACACATCTTCCTGAAAATCCGGGTTAGCTACAAGGGAGGCATGAGAATCATATTTATTTAATTCCATATCAATATCATGAATTTGATCTTCAAAGTTTAGTAGTTTACCATATTAGTGTGCATGTTAACAGGCAACACAATAGGAAAAGATTCAGGGCCATCAACATCGTTACCTACATGGGAAGTTGGAAAGTTTGTTGCCTAAATTTTTGGAGTTGTTGTATTTTGAAACTCATTGGACGAATTGGGGTCATTGGGGCTAGTAACCATCGTCTTCGGTGTCTCCTCCCTCTGTGGCCTTCTCTCAGATCCCTTATTATTTCTTACCGGATCATCTTCCCCACCAAAATCTCCTCTAGTGCTTTAGACAAACACAAATGACGTCTTCCTTACTGAGAAAGGGTAGGCTCAGAGCCATGCACCATACCCCTGCTGATCTAGTGATAGCGATCCTTTGCTAAAAAGCCAAACACTGCACTCCTTTGCATCGTGGGACACCAGGCCACACCAATAACAGAAGTTAGGCATCTTCTTGTACCTAAATGTTACCCACACCTCGCCGTCCTTGCTGAGGAGGACTTTACGTCCTCTGCTGAGTGGTCTGGTAACATTAACACTGACTCGGATCTGTAAAAAATCACCACTAATTAATTCTTTGGCCTATGCTGCTTTAGAAACTTCCCCAAGGCTTTCCCGATCTCATAGGCTATCTTCTCATTTAGTCTATTCACTAGAAGCCTATGGAGTTGAACCCAAAATTTTACAGTGTGAAATCTGATATTCTGAATAGGGCTTGAGCCATCATAGCAAGAGAGAATTATAAGATGTTTGTCATATGTCCACGGTTCTGTAGCTAAAACCCTCTTGGCCTCGTTTTCATTGTCAAACATGAACAATAGAATATGATTACCAACATCTCAAATCTCAAAACCATTTCGGGTTTTCCACAATGGCTTGAGAGTTCTTCCAATCACCTCTATGTTAAGTTCTCTTCTTGTCATAAACTTTGTTGCGAGAATCGCCTCTTTAGCAGCAGGATTTTCTTCATCCACAGCAACCCTGTTGCTTTCTTCATCTAGCAGAGAAAACTGTTTCCAATCGTTGAGTACGTCCTCCATAACCTATTAAGGGTGCTCAGTACAATAGAAAGAAAGAAAAAAGATTTCTGTTTCCCCACAGCAAAAAAAACCACAAGCCTTACTACCAATAAAGTCAATAGAGGGGAAGATTATCACTTCTAGAGGACGATAAAGTATTCTACAACCCCGTCTCTCTAAACTGCATTAGAGAGTCGTGAGCAGGGAAAAACCACTAATAAAGCCTACTTTTACTCTTTAACTTAATTGTATATAATTTGTTCTTCCGAAATATTAAACAATTTCTAAAAATAATTTCTAGCTATCTCGCTATTTTTACAAATATATAAATTTATCATTTTGGGTGTTTTTGTTTGATGTTATCCTTTTGATTGAAGTGGTCCATTTTCTTCTAAATATTTTTACTATGAATTATATTTTTCTTAATTTCTTTTAGTACAACTAAAATTTTTAAATTTAAAATTTTCATTCTCTTAAAGATATTATCATGATAATAAAAAATTATCACGTAGTTACAATTAACATTATTCAAATAATTGATAGGCACATTTAAATTCGTGATAGTCATGTAGATTGTATTTTGATATAAATTCAAATTTTCACTTCCAAACTAACTAAGGATTAACTCTGTAAAGTTGTTATTTATAACTATTTTTTTTTGTTGGCTTTTATTCCGTGACAAATTTAATTGTAATTATTGTTCAATCTTTTGTACCCTGTATTTATTGTAGGATTTGATTGTAAGAGTTGTGTGATAGAGAGAGAGAGTGTGAAGACTCAAGCTATTGAAGACTGAAGTGTTCTTGCGGGTATCTCGTGACTAAGCATCCCGCGAAGTGACTCATGTGCTTTGCACATGCTGGAATGCATAGAGTCAGGACAAGATGGAAACAGCTATGTCTCGCGAGTATTTTGCGGATAAGGCCTTCCTACGAGACACTTGTGAGACATTCTGTTCTGCCAACCTATCCATTATGATACACACCTTTTGTGCCTATACTATTTATACCCACATTACCCATAAATGTTGAGAAGTGCTTTTGAGAGAAAACCCTAACCAAACACCTTAAGAGTTAGAGATTTTTATACCCACAATCCTCTACACATTTGCTTTTGAAATTTCCTCAACTCCTACCTCTCCATTTCCATATCATTGAGAGGTTGACAGTCCAAACACTTACCACACCCTTTTAGAGTGTCAAGTATAGTTTTGGTGCTACTAGGAAGCATTGGAAATAGTCAAGGATGGCAGATGCAACATGGAGCTTGTTGCAGGATTTGGAGAGCTAGACAAAACACGGTTCCGAAAAGCCTTGTTGGAGTAAGATCTTGGAGGGCTTAGGTACATCAAGTAGATTAGGCTTGGAGGGTCTCTTACTAACCCATGTATCCAAACTGATTGTCTAATGAATCGATTATTGCTAGAAGGGTGGTAGGGAGGTTTTTCACTGAATTCTTCAGTTTTCTCTTTGATAATACATCAGCATGTTATCTTGTATTTGCATCTTTCTTCCCTACTCTTTTACTTTCTATTTTACTGTTGTGTTGCTTAGATTATGGATTAGAGTATCTTGTTTGTTTAGCTGCTCACTTTTACACTATTCCCCACTTAGTATTAAGTTAGTATAAAATCAATCGAGCCGTAATTTTATTTTGGGGGTCTTAATAGCTCTTGTGTTTTCAACACATTTTCGAGCTTTAAAACTCAAATAAATATCAACCCAAAAACTATAAGAGGGAATAAAAAGACTTGTGATGCGAACTCGAAAAACACAACACCAAAACATATCAAGAGTTGCAAGAAAGAATTATATATATATATATATATATAGAGAGAGAGAGAGAGAGAGAGAGAGAGAGAGAGAGAGAGAGAGAGAGAGAGTAGATCGCATTTTTTGGGGGAGAAAATAAAAAATATAGAATAAAAAGATAATGAGAAGAATATTCAAAATAAAAGATATAGCTGTAAACACCAAATTATCAAAACCATGCTATGTAATAAAATAACATAATATTATTATATAATATATTTATAATAAAATAGGACCACATTTAACAATCAAATAAAAAAAAGATAACAGCTTAAAAACACAACAAAATTAGATCAACTTAATTTGCTTGTAATTTAGCGATTAGATACTCTATATTTAGGTGGGAATTATGTAAAAGTGGTGTGTGAAAGAGTGTGAAGAAATCTCAAGAAGTGTGCAATTCAAGGGAGTCTTGTGACTGAATCTCGTGATTGGCAAGTCGCTAGAATGGCACACGTGAGAAGCATGCAAGGGGAGTTGAAGGGTCATGACAGCTAGAGAACTACAGGACAAAACTTCTAGTTTAGCCAGGCAGTTAGCTCATGACTCAAACTCACGACTCGTTTCAGTCACGAGGTCGAGTTGCCAGAATGCCCTGTTTGTTAAAAACTGACCTTCGCATTCCTCATACATCCTACTATAAATACCTTTATACCCATGAAATGTAGAGAGTTTCCAAAGAGAATTTTGAGTGAGAAACCCTAGAGAAAAATAAGATTGACTCATCTAAAATCTTCATCCTTTAATTCTTCAAATTCCTCTACTCTCACCCTCTCCATTGACATATCCTTGAGAGGTACATTTGCCAAATTATTATCTCACCATACCCATATCTGTGAGGAGGTGTTTTGGTGCTTGGGAAGTAGTTTAGAAGGGATTAATTCATTTTGGTTGATGTAATGGGCTATTGCAATGGGCTATTATAGGATTCGGTAAGCTAGAGAAGATAAGGTTTAGCGTAACCTTGTTGGAGGAAGAAGCTTGGAGGGCTTAGGTGCATTGGGTAGATTAGGCTTGGAGGGTCTTCTGCTATTTATATATCCCAATTTTATTCTCTAATGGATTATTGACTACTTGGAGGGCGGCAGAGAGGTTTTTCACTGAGTACTTTGGTTTTCTCTTCGATAACACATCGCTATGTTATCTTTATATTTACATCTTTCTTCCCTTTCTTTTTACCTTTTAATTACTGTTGTGTTGGTCATTAATTATGGTTTAGAGTGTGTTACCAATTTGGTTATAGCTTATATTTCATTTTCCGCACATATATTGTTTGATTATAAGCTTGTGTTGGTAACTTTATATTTGGGGGTCTAAATGTTCATTGGTGTTTTACACACTATTTGAACTTTCACTATCTATGAATTATCAGTCCTCCCTTCCCCCCCCCCCCCCCCCCAACACACACAAACATATATATATATATATATATATTCCAGAACTAAATAAGAGATTGTGTTCTCAGTGACAATCATGACCAACTGTTTTCTTCTTAATTTCTTTTTGTCTAACAAAAAAAATAAATAAATAAACAAGGGAAAAAAATCAATCGTGTAGTAGAACATGTAGAAAATTTCTATATGGGTTTGTGATTTAACTGTAATTGAAACAAAAGCACCAAGATTCTTCAAATTTTCTTGACAAAAGAAGAAGGGAATATGAATTTACACATATGTTGCATAATATTTACACAAGAGTATGCTTATCAAAAAATATTTACATTGACTACAGATGAGAGGATTTCACTTTAAATCAGTTCAACAACACAAATCCAACTGATTCCTCCCAATTCCCACCAAAGCTGGTGAAGTAGAAGGTGAGGAATAATTAGAAACAGCCAAGACCAAGGACTCATATCCATAAAATGCCAAAGAACATAATAATATTTGTCTATTAACTAAGTGGCATGCAAAGTTGGGAAATATAGCGTGTTCAGAGGCTCTTAATTTTATTTTATTTTTTTGAAAAAAAAATTATAAAACATTCCTATTTTTTATATTGCATCACTATTTTTTTTTTTTTTTTTTTTTGTATTTCTATATAAAAAATGACCAATTGAAATATACACAAATTCTAGTATATATATATATATATATATTTTTTTTTTTGAGAATCCAAATTCTAGTATAAAATAGTGTTTTAATTTTGAAAACAGGTTTCTCAAATTATTATTATTTTTTTTTTTTTTTGAAAACTTACAAGCTACAAACTTGTTTGGAAGAAGGGAATGAAAAAAAAAATTGAAAAAAAAAATTTTAAAATATTCTTTTCTTCCCTTGTTTAGGAGTTTAATGTTTTGTTGGGAAGTTTAAGTGAGAGGGAATAAAATTGGTAGAACTTAAGAGGGAAAACTCATTCTTCTTTATTTCCTCAAAATCTCAAATTTTCATTCCCCTTAGAATTAGGAGAAATTGGAGGGAATGAAATTAGATTTAATGAAATTTTTTACTAAAACTACCAAAATACTCCTATATATTTGACATTTTAATTTAAAATAGGACTCTAATAGTAATATTGTTATAAAATGATATTATTCCTTTAACTGTATGTTACTCTTAAATAAGGTTACATACCTTCCATTCTTTTATTTAAAACATCCAAACAAGATTATTTAATTTTATTTCCATTTCTTTCTTTCCAATTCATTTTATTTAATTAAATACATTTCACCCCATTCATTTATATTTATTCAATCCCATTCTTTTATGAACCCCAAAACGAAGGCTTAAACTTAAAGAGAGAATCCTTTCATAATTATAAACTTGTGTAAAATAAAAACATACAAACAAACATGTAAGTGTTTTTTTAAATAGAAAAATGGAACTCTTATTAATTCAAAAAATATAAAATTAAATCATTTGAGAAAGTATGTTTTAAGAAATAAGGGTTCTCCTCAATCGAAGTAATATAGTGCCCACCATTTCGGGCATGTTTTGCAAACAAGTAGGATAGTTGGTCACCATTCCTCCTTGGGTGACACTTGAAAAGTCCGGAGCTCATGTGGCAGTCATGAACTATAATCCCAATCTCAACCTGCTGTTGTGACGGAAAAATTAGTTGTCAAAATTTTTTTATAGTGGGCCAAGTTGGGTGCAAATTAGCAAATTCACAAATCTAACTAACTCGACCTCACCTACCTATATTTAATATATAATATAAAAAATGAAAAATTCAAGGAGAATACATTGCATATACAGGGGTAGCTGCTTTCAGTCAGTTTAGTCTGTTGGTATCAAATATGTTCTAGCAGCCTGGATTGAACAATAATTATTTTCTTCCACCCATTCCTTACATGTTGGATTTTCTCTACAACCGTAGGGCTTGCCCGCTACTCTAGCCCTTGGAATGTCTCTGGGATCATATGGGCTATCAATGGGAAACTAGGCCCTTCGGCGAAAGAGATATGTTTCCCTATGGCCCAATAGAGCCAGTGCCCATTTGGGATATCGGGCTTCTTAAAGAGTTAAGGCATCTTTTGCTATTTTTGCATCACACAATTGGAACCGATACCAATTTATTTATTTATTATCAATCTCTAATTTGGGGTTAGATGAGCTGTGGTTGGATCAAATGGACACAAACACAATGTTACACTGGACCAGAAAAGGATGGACAATATACGTTGAAAAAAAAAAGCAAAAGAAAGTGAAGAAAAGAAAAAAAAAATTGTTAGTTAAGTGTGATATAGTACCATACACGTATGTGCTACGTGGATTATTAATTATATTCTTTTTATTTTTTGTGATTTTGTTTCACTTTTGTACCTTTAATGGAGTTCATCTAAATTTATGTATTTTCTTGAAAAAAAAAATCTAAATTTATTTAGAAAACTTTTTTTTTTTTTCGTGTTGATAATTTGATTATTACAAAAAATGGAAGGATGGTTTGAACACTTTGAATCATAGTTCTTCTAATAAAAGAGAATCAATAATACTAGTGAAATACAATACTCTTAACAATTTGTGTATACCTTTTTAGTTAGGGTCATTATTATAAGTAGGTTTATTTTCTTTGTGCTGCATGTTGGCTGTTAGTTGTTGCAAATAGACGGGTGGGAAAATACTTCATGGTAAAAATGATAGTAGGTTATTATTGGTCCACTTCTACCCATTTCGGTCTATTAGGTTCATATTGGTCCACTTCTACCCATTTCGGTCTATTTGGTCTACATCAGTCCAATTAGTCCTATTCAGTCTGTTTCAGTCCACTTCGATCCATTTTCTTCCTCGTTGGTCTATTAGGTCCACTACAGCTCACTTTGGTCCATTTGGTCAACTGTTGTCCACTTGGGTCAAATCAGTCCCATCTTGTCCATTTGGTCCAATTATATCACTTTCTTAGTGTAATGTTTGTAACTCCAATTACATCATTTTAAAAGGGTTTTGGACTAACATTTATTGAGTCTCATTTACTATTTTCATTTTTATATTAAAAAATATATAACACCAAATTTCTTCATGTATCACGCAAGTCTGTGACTTGTTAGTTACACTAATTCCTCAATAGCAATTCCTCTAAAATTTTCCAAGAGAACAGTTCAATCTATACTAAGTTTTCAAACAACATATTATGTGAAAGTGGAATGGGGTTTAAAATCTTAGTGGTTTAAGAAGAGTAGGATGACCAGCAATTGAGAGCATTATGTTCAAGCAAACAATTCCTAATATCTTATTAAAATTAAAATTAAAAAAAAATAAAATCCTAATATATGATTTAGCAACAACTATAAGACCTCATATTCTATTTTTATTAGCGCAAAATAAAATAATGTGAAACTTGGAAATCTGATGGGAGCATTTTCGCTCCCACTGTTTCTGCCATTTTTTTTTAAATGAAAAATGAGTTGGATGAAAAAAAAAAAAAAAAAAAAAAAAAAAGAAAAAAAAAAAAGAAGGGAAGAAGGAAAAATGTAGTCATAAGATTAGGTCCGATCCCAAATGAGCCTAGTCAAACCAAACAAACTTTGTCCTAAGCACATTGACTACTGGTTAGATTAACATTAGGCCTGATCCATGATGAGCCTATTTCTAAAATGGCATTTGGTCAAAAGTGATTGGGCCAAACCGAATTGAGCAAGCAACTACATAAACCATATAGCTGGACCTAGATAAGACCAATTGGTTTATTTCAAAATCCCAATTCTCATGAACCCAATATTAAAGAAAATGACACCAAAGCTCAAGTGCACCAAAAAAAAAAAAAATAAATAATAATAATAATAATAATAAAAAGAAAAGAAAATTTCTATCAAAGTTTAATTACATTTTGAATGGATAAAATTTATTAAATTTATTTTGAAATGCGTTTTGAATGATTGAAATTCACCAAAATGAATTTGAATAATCGAAATTCTCCCAAATTATTTGGAATTACACCTTCAATAAATAACATTCATGAAAATTCAATTTCACTTACACCTGAGTTATTAAACGTCACAAAGTTATTCTAAATTACTTTTTTTTTTAATTGGTTAAAATTCACCAAAATTAATTTGAATGGTTGAAATTCACAAAATAACTTAAAATTACATCTTCAATTGTTGAAATTAAATTCCCCATATTAATTGAATTACAACTTAAGTTGTTAAGATTAACCAAAATTAATTTTTTTTGACACATTGTTCCGTCAACATTCATGAAATTAATTTTGAATTATACAATAAGTTGTTAAAATTGTTAAAATTCCCTAGGATTAGACCATTGCCAGTTAGAATCTACAACATATACCCATGCGTCATAGCCCATTTTTAATTGTTGAAGGGAGAATCATCCTTTGGATCAGAATAAGATTACTCTTTTAGGGACCTCCATCAAGATTAGATGGATTTGTAAGTATGAAAAGAAAAACCCCAAATATAATTCAAAGTGGGGACACAATAAGAGGATAATATCACAGCAAACAAGCGACAATATTGAATGAATATAGAAAACACAAAAAAGCCACACATAGCTTATAGCACACATCAAGGAAAAGGCAATAGTGTTTGTTTGTTCTTTTAGACCCCTATAAACTAGATTTGTTTAACCTAATTAATTAACCAAGTAGTTACTTAGGTTTATTATCATATCTTGGTTAAACACAAACAATCATATCACTAAGTGCAAAAAAGTAAAAAAGACAAGAGATATGATTATCTAGGAAAACCAATGAAACCAATAGTTTCAAGGTAAAAAACCTGAGGAGGATTTAACCTAATCTATCATTAAGGTAAACAAATTCACTATGATGGAATGGAACTTTACAATAGATTTTCTCCATAAAATCTTAAGCTACCTCTTGTAGTACTTACTCACACGACCACATGCAACTTTGACTCCATGGACTTTTCTATTTGAATTTGCTTAATTAACACAAACACCTATGTTTGTGACTTTGAGATCCCACTCAAAGGGTTAGACCATCAACAGTAATTGATCTTGTATGCAGCAACTTCTACAACATCAGATCTTGAGTTTCTTTAAAGAATATTGCCGGTAGAAGATTTTAGAGAGGTTTGGGTACAAAAACCCTAGATCTACAATTGGAGGCACAATATGCACTCTCCTCTCTCTAAAAAACCCTATGGTTAGCTTATAATGTCCTTTAAATACTGTAAAAAATGGATTACGATTTGGGCTTGAAACGGTCAAGTTATTGGCTTTTTACGTTTGCTGACTTTTTCTAATTTGCGACTTTCAACCGATCGAATAGCAATTGAGAGCAATCAAGAGAACTAGATTGCATCTCACTTTCTTCATCTTGAACTTGAGTTTTTATCTTGGACTTGAAATACACCATTCTAACTCAATAAGACTTACTTTTTGTCATGGTTTGCCAACACTACAAACTCAAATCCTAACAATCTCTCCCTTTGGCAATTTGTGACAAAACTTACATACAACCAATGCCCATATACAATAAAATGCTCAAATACATCACAAAACTCAATCTAAAACTTCTAACCCAAAAGTTGCAAGAAAAGGTGAAAGGTCTTGATTAGAATGTACCTGTCTTTCCTAAAACACTCAAAAAAGGACATCAATGCATATGTTGAAATAAAGATAGATAAACAACAATCAACTAATATGCAATGACAACAAATAAAAAATATGCAAATTAACTCTACCCCTAAGTTAGATACATAAAAAAACTTTTATTTTCTCCCCTTTTCAAAAACAATTTCATCTCCCCCTAAATAAAAATAGTTAAAAACATTTTCCAAACATGTTCCAAATTTCATTTATTTCTCCCTTTTTTGTTATGTATTACAAAAAGGGTCAACTCTACCCCTATTGGCTTTTTTAAAAATAGTTATTGGCTTTTTAAACATAACAATTAAACATTTTCCAAATTTCATTAGAAGGTAAACAATAAACATACGTAATAGAAGTCAAGAGAAAATATAGTTGAGGCTGCATGGAAAAATCCATGTTTCTATGCAAAAATTTAGTCTTCATATATCAGCCCTAAAATTTCTCAAGATTGTAATTCAATAGGGTCTATATTATGAATAGTTGTTTAACTATAAATTTCTCAAAAAAAGAAAAAGAAAAATGCTTTAGCTATAAAATCTTCAATAGTGCATTAAAACACAAAGTTTATTAATGATGAAAATTTTACATACTTGATACAGAAGAAAACAAAAATACATGACTAAAACAGGGAAGCAAAAAGATTGATTATAATTTTCTCCAATCTTATATATCATAAGCAGAAAATCATGATAACAAGTAACAACCATGTGAAATAGCCATAATCCTTGTGCATCTGTATAGTTAGGGAAGATAATTTCAATATTGTAAATAATAAGCTTTGGACTTCAGAAAATGACACTATACTAAATGTCGTTTTCCCTAAAATAAAAAGAATTCAAAAGATAGCAATTATCAATAACTTAACTTGTAAGTTAAAATTTTAATCATGTTTTAATTAATAGTATCTTTTCTGCTTTGCAAAATAAAAAATTGAAAATACTAATATAAAGACACGTGTCTTCTAATAACTATGTAGATGCCCAACCAAATTATAATGCCTAATGTTGGAGCATTTTAATATTAATTAATTAAAATGAATAAATATTACAACATAAATATAAAGATGTGGGAGTGAATATGGAAGATGAGGAGTTAGTGAAAATATTTAATACCATATTGAAAAGGAGAGAGACTATTTTATTTTTTTTAATTGTGGTGGTTAATGTGCTAATATGAATTGACTTAGATATTGGGCTAGCTACATGTGCAAGGGGGAGGTGAAGGGGGAGGTGAAGGTGTCAAAAATATACTAAAAAAAATAGAGAAGTTCTTGGCAAGGAAGAGTGTTCTTTCTGGTGAAGCTTTGGACTTGAATAGCAATTATTTCTATTATTATTGTGTTTGCACCAACAATTTTAAGGAGATTCAAGTCATGAAGGCTATACAAGAGAAACCAAATGAGTCTGTTGGAGATCTCAACAAGCCCTTTTGCTTTAAGGGAGCCCACTTCAAGAGGTGGAAAGGAAATGTCCTATTCTACTTGAGTTTTTTCAAAGTCACCTACATCCTCACTGATAAGAATTCGTCAAAGGTTTCTACCGATGAGATGAGTGAGGAAGAATATAGTCTCCATCAAGAAAAAATAGATAAGTATACAAAAGATGAATACAATTGTCGCTCCTATCTTTTGAATTGTCTTGCCGATCAATTTTATAATTATTATGATACAACTTATAATTCTCCCAAGAAAATTTGGAAAGTTTTACAAAGCAAGTATAATACCGAGGAGGCTGGTACAAAGAAATATGCTGCTAGTAGATTTTTTCGTTACCAATTGGTGGATGGAAAATCGGTGGCGGATCAAGCACAAGACTTCCAAATGATTGTGGCAAAATTGAGATCTGAAGGTATAAATATTGGATATAATTTGGTGGTAGCTTACATAATTGATAAACTACCACAATCTTGGAAGGAGTTCCAAAAGACTTTACTGCACAAACAAAAGGAGACATCCTTGGAGACTTTGATTACACGCATTTGTGTGGAGGAGGAGGCTAGAGGACAAGATGCGCTCATGACACAAGAGAGCAATGGTAATTCCACCACAAAGGTAAACCTTATTTCAACCAATAATAATATGCCCAAAAATCATTTTCCTAGAAATGGTCAATTGAAGCCTAAAAAAAGAGTTTTCAAAAATAATAATATACCACAAGGAAGGGGAAACCCGAATAAAAATTACAATAAGAACCAAGGACCCCTTTCACAAGATCAATTTAATAGATCTTGTTTTGTCTGTGGCAAGAGTGGGCATATTGCTCGATTTTGCAAATTTTGGAAACGTGAATCTGTCCCACAAGCTGACGTAACCGAAGAGCCTTTAGTGGCTATGCTTATAGACATCAGTATGGTGCAATATGTTGAAGGGTGGTGGGAAGATTCTGGTGCTAATAGGCATGTTTGCTATGACAAAAATTGGTTCAAGTTGTACACTCCTTTTGAAGAAGAAAAAACTGTTATGCTTGGTGACTCTAGCAAAACCAAGGTTCTTGGGAGTGGTGAGGTTGATTTGAAATTCATTTCTAGACATGTTCTAACATTGAAAGATATACTTTATACTCTGTCCATGAGGAAGTATTTGATGTCAAGTTTTTTGCTTAAGAAGGCTGGCTTTAGGCACACTATGGAATCTGATAATTATGTAATCACTAAAAATAGATTATTTGTGGGCAAGTGTTATGCTTGTAATGGGATGTTTAAATTGAATATTGAGAATAATAAAGCATCTACTAGTTCAGTTTATATGCTTTCTTCTATTAATTTTTGGCATGCTCGTTTGTGTCATATAAATAGTAGATACGTGGGAATCATGAGTAGTTTAGGATTAATTCCAAGATTGTCAAAAGATTTTGGAAAATGTAAAACTTGTAGTCAAGCTAAGATTACAAAAAGGCCTCATAAAAGTGTTGTAAGAAATATCGAATTGCTTGAGTTAATTCACTTCAATTTATGTGAATTTGAGGGAATTTTAACTTATGGAGAAAATAGATATATTATCACTTTTATTGATGATTTCTTAAAATATACAACTATTTATTTGTTGGAAAATAAAAGTGATGCTTTTGAAAATTTTCAAGATTTTTTAAAAGAAGTTGAAAATCAATTCGGTAGAAAAATAAAAAGAATAAGAAGTAATAGAGGTCGTGAGTATGAATCAAGTGCATTCAACTCATTTGTTCAATCTTTGGGAATTATCCATGAAACTACTGCACCATATTCACCTACTTCTAATGGTGTGGCTAAAAGAAAAAATAGAACTCTAATTAAGTTAACAAATGCCATGCTAATTGAATCTAGTGCAACTTTACTTTTTTGGGGTGAAGCTATTTTAATTGCATGTCATGTTTTGAATATGGTGCCACATAAAAAGTCACATACCACACCTTTTGAGAAATGGAAAGGACATAAGCCAAATTTGGGATATTTGAGAGTATGGGGTTGTCTTGCTTATATAAGGCTTACTAACCTTAAAATACCTAAATTAAGTATAAGAGCTATTACTTGTGCTTTTCTTGATTATGTGATTAATAGTGCAGCATATAGATTTTTTGATCTTGAAAACAAAATAATTTTTGAATCTGGTGATGCAATTTTTCATGAAGAAAAATTTCCTTTTAAATTGAAAAATAGTGAGGGTGAAGAAAATATTTTGTCACAATCCAATTCTTCTACTTTACATTTACAAAATCAAGAAAATTTTGAAATGGAACCTAGAAGGAGTAAAAGCGCTAGAGTTGAAAAGGATTTTTGTCCTGATCATTATGTTTTTAACATTGAGTAAAATTCCCAAAATTTAAAAGAGACTTTAACATCGCTTGATGCTATATTTTGGAACGAGGCTGTAAATGATGAGATGGAATCTCTAATTTCTAATAGAACTTGGAAATTAGTAGATCTTCCATTGGGTTATAAGACCAGAGGTTGTAAATGGTTCCTTAGAAAAAAGTTGAAACTAGATGAATCAATAGATAAGTTTAAAGCTAGACTTGTTGCAAAAGGATTTAAATAAAAAAGTGATATTAATTTCTTTGATATATTTTCTCCGTTAACAAGAATTGCATTTACTACATTGTTAATTGCTATTGCTTTGATTTTTTATTTGAAAATTCATCAAATGGATGTAAAAACTGCTTTTCTAAATGGAGACCTAGATGAAGAGATTTATATGGATCAATCCGAAGGCTTTGTAGAGTCTGGACAAGAAAGCAAGGTATGTAAGCTGACTAAATTCCTATATGGCTTAAAACAAGCCCCAAAATAGTGGCATGCAAAATTTGATTCTTGCATGATTAAGAATGATTATAAATCAAATGAATGTGATAAATGTATTTATTCTAAATCATGGAATAATTTACATGTTATTATTAGCCTCTATATGAATAATATGTTGATTTTTGGCTCTAATATTCATGTTATAAATGAGGCAAAAAATATGTTTAAAAACCATTTTGATATGAAAGATCTTGGTGAGGCTAATTTTAATTTGGGCATGAAAATTACAAAAACATGTGATGGATTATTTCTTGATCAATCACATTATGTTGAGAAAATATTGAGAAAATATAATTTTCATGATCACAAAAGTGTAGCTACACCTTTTGATTCTAGAGTTCATTTATTTCCTGTGAATTATGATGATAAGATTTTTAATCAAAAGGATTATGCTAGCATTATTAGTAGTTTGCGTTATGCTATTGATTGTACTAGACTAGACATTGCATATGCAGTAGAAGTGCTTAGCAGATTTACTAGTAAGCTTAGTAAAGATCATTGGCTAGCTATTAAGCGAGTCATGAGATATTTAATTGGTACCAAAAGTTATGACTTATTTTATAAAAAGTACCACGCTGTGATTGAAGCTTTTAGTGATGCTGATTGAAATACTTTGTCAGGTAATTCTCTTTTTACCACGGGTTATATTTTTACCTTAGGTAGTGGTGCTATTTGTTGGAAATCTAAAAAGAAAACAATAATTGCTAATTCAACAATGGAAGTTGAATTAATAGCATTAGCTTTAACTAGTAAAGAGGCAAATTGGCTTAGAAATTTGTTATATGAAATTCCACTTTGGAAAAAGCCAATTCCACCTATATTAATTCATTGTGATAGCACTGTCGTAATTGGTTGAGTTAAAAACCATTACTACAATGGTAAATCTAGACCTATAAGAAGAAAGAACAGTACCGTGCGATCTTATTTGAGTAGTGGCATCATAACTTGTGGATTATATTAAATCTAATGATAATCTTGTAGATCCATTTACCAAGGCCTTGGCAAAAGATAGAGTTTGGAATACATCGAGGGGGATGGGACTAAAGTCTATAAAATCATGAGCCATGTATGAGGATACCCAACCTAAGGACCAGAGATCTTGAGAATTGGGTTCAATGGGAAAAACGAATCATACGATGGTCGTAACAAATGCATTATTTATTTATTTTTAATTATTTATTTTGTAAATAATTTTTTTAATGGTTCATCCCTATGATGTAAGTGCATTAATCCTGTAATGTAGAGAGGTTGAGTAAAAACCTCTTAATGAAATTTGTAGCTTGTATGAGTGGGGTGTCAAAATTACAAGAGCACCATTGACAAAATTTCACCTATGTGAGTGTGGGGGTGGGTTCGCTCCCTATGAAATTTGGACTTAATCTCAAATACACTCATGAAACTGTCAGCACATGGCTGTAAAGTGCTAGCTATAAAAGCTCATGTCAACACCTGGGTTGTTATGTGTAAGCAGTGATGCTTAATTTTCCTAAAGAAGTTCTAGCTCAAGTTAGAGACCACTGCGACTCTGGAGTCGAGATTGTTGTTTTACTCAGTGAAGGTTCAATGCAGAGCACACCTTCATGATGCATAGTGACCCATCTTTGCCTAGTAATCTCTCTTTAACTAAAAACTTTAATATTAAAATGAGTGGGGGATAGTTGGAGCATTTTAATATTAATTAAAATGAATAAATATTACAACATAAATGTAAAGATGTGGGAGTGAATATGGAAGATGAGAAGTTAGTGAAAATTTTTAATCTCACATTAAAAAGGAGAGAGACTATTTTGTTCATTTTAATTGTGGTGATTAATGGGCTAATATGAATTGACTTAGATATTGGGCTTGATACATACACAAAGGGAAGGTGAAGAGTGGAAGTGTCAAAATTGGAAATGAATCAGCCTCTTAGATCCTCCTACTTGACAGCCCATTCAGAATAATTACCATACCCATTGATGAGTAAATGGCCTGAATTAATATTTCATATTTATTATGGAAAATGAAGATCCATTAACCCACTTAATGGACTATTTGTTTGGGCCTTTCATTCTTCAAAAACTCCTTATCTCACCATTAATTGTGTAACTCCAGCCCATTAGATTAATATCTAGCAATTAATCTTATAACATCCACTACATCAGAATAATATGCCTAATTAATCAGATTAATTTGGGTAGTAATTTTGTGAGGCCCATTGAGCCTATAAATAGGGCTTGAACATTTTGTGCAGAGGTTGTTCTAGCCATACAACACTTGTTGGGCTGTTGTATCATGAGGGAGACAAGTCAAAGAAGGTCTGCACCGGTTACAAATTTTAGCCAACCAAGGGCTTGAATCTCCTTAAAGAGAGCGAGTGTCATGCCTCAGTTCAAATAATGTTGTGTAATTTTCACTTTAAATTAATAATATTTAGAAGTATTATTCAGTTTCTCGTTATGTTATTTCCATAATTATTGTGTTTGCACCAACACCTAACAAGACACAAAATTTACTTGTGGCTTTAAGCCTTTATCTACGAAGATTACTTCCTAGAATTTTCTTTCGAATTGCGTGTAGCTCAATTATAACAACCCCCATGTTCATCCTTTCACTTGGAAATTCAACTGAACAAGCTACTCCAATTCCAAGTATAAAAGTTAGGCATTCTTGCATTTTTGGACTTCCATTTTGGCTCTTATTGCAAGTTATGTCATTTACCCTTGTCTCCCCTTCTTCTCTATCACAAAGAAGGGTAGGATCTATAATGTCAGCAATTCACTTCGGCAAAGCTGCTTTAACAAAGTTATGAAGGTTTAAGCTATCTTGGAAAATGTTATCAATAGGTCTTTTTCCTGTGAACATCTCTAACAATAATATACAATAACTATAGACATCACCATAAGTTGAGACTTCATTCGCCACTCCATACTCTACTATTACACATAACATATATGTGATGTGAACATTTGTTTTGTGTCAGATGGAGGAGAAGATACAGAACCTATTAGTATTAAAGGAGAACTTTCAATGGCATTTAATAAGAAAAAGATTTAAGATAAATAGAAAATTAGTCATATAAAATTCGTTCTTCTGGCTATAGTACATCCATGTTAAAATTGTCCCTTTAAGGCTTTATAATATAATAGAATATTATGGGAAAAGGAAAACAATTCAATATAAGAAATGACAATGATATTTACCTGGAGGAGTATAATTAATTGTTCCTCTTATCTCGATGGAGCTTGATTGGTTATGAGAAGAATCTTGGATATCACCAGAAAGAACTCTTGCTAGGCCAAAATCACCTACATGTCCAATCAATTTAGCATCAAGAAGAATATTACTAGGCTTGAGGTCGCAATGAACAATTGGAGTTTGGCAATGATGATGAAGATAATCCAATGCATTAGAAACATCAATGGCAATATTCAATCTTTGACAAAAATATCTTATTTTGAGTCTTGTTTTATTTTTTTTGAAGATTACTTGAATTATGATATCTCTCTCTTGATTTAGAACATACTTGACATTGTGGAGAAACTTGAATAGTATGTGTTGCATAAGTGCTAAGCTATTTCTGACTTTGTGTGAGTATGTACTAGTTTGTATATGTACTCACAATTTAATTAAGAAATTGGTATTTTTTGTTTGTGTACCACCTACAACTTAGTTGAGCACTATCATGCATTGTTTTTGCATTTTATTCATTAAGCATAATGTGTGCCTTTTATTTTTGGTCAAAAAATATTTTTTGAAAATCCAAAAATATTTTGTTTTTGTTTTGCATTACACATCATAAATGTTTAGTAGAGATTGGCCTATGAAATTTGCACTTCATGACTATGTACCTTGTTTAGCTTGGATGAGCTTATTTTTATTCACTTTGCTAGTTTGTGCTATGTAGTGCTTATTTGTGTGAGTTGTTTACAGTTTTTAATCACATGCTTTTGATTTTGAAGTCTCATTCTTTTGATTGTAAGGACTAAAAAATAATATAAGAAAAGCATAAATAACCATCTTACCACTGTTTACTAGCCAATCATGACCACTTTAGTGCATATTATAAGATTTTGTGCTCGAGAAAGTATAGCACATGCACACAAAAAAAAAAAAAAAGGTGTAGCCTTAAAATAATAATTAAAAAAAAAAGGCAAAGAAATAAAAAATGCATGTACACTATAAGGCTAAAGTAAAAAAAAAAAAAAAAAAAAAAAAAAAAAAAAAAAAAAAACTACATGATTCCAATCTTGTTTTCTAGGAGATGTGGGAGTTATGTGATATAACTCTTTAGGTGATAGTCACTTTCAAACTTATGTGATGAATAATGTAGAAATTGTGATTGATTACTATCTACATATCACCTCACATGTATCTCATGCTATTACTAATTGCACACACTTCACAAGTTATTCTTTGCTAAACTTAGTACATGGAAATTGTGTGTGAATTTAGTTTGGTCATCCAAGATTATGTTTTCTATGGTGTTTGATGCAAAATATGTTTAAGGGTTGGCAAAAATTGTGTTTTTGATGATTAAAAACCTTGTTTTGAAGTTCTAAGTAGAAAACTCATGTTTTTGAAAAATATTTAAACTCATTCTCATGCATTTCATTCATGAAATTCCTTGGTTTAAGTAGTTTTTGCATAATCTTTTTAAATTTTTCAAAAAAATTTAGTTTTCTAGAATTTCGATCAATTGAAAATTTCTAGATTTTTCAAGTCTAGCTTTTGCCTGACTTGATTGATATTTGATTGATACTCGACTGATCGAAATTGAAAAATTTTCAGTTTTTAATTTTTTTACCAAATTTTGTTTCATGCATCATTTATGTTTAGAATTCACATGCATTGCATTGTTGTTGTTGTTGTTGTTTTTTTTTTTTTTTTTTTTTTTTTTTTTTGTCCATCTTGCAATTTTGCAGTCATATCTCTCATTTTTTTTTCACACATAATATGCATACACTTTGCTAAATTGGGTACTTAACTTGATTTAAAAATTGATTGATTAATTTTTGAGTTCTATACATTTTAGTATATGCTATTTTTTATGTGTGAACTGAGGAAAATATTTTTTTTTGAGATATGATGGATAATAATTGTTTAAATATTTTCTCTACTTGATTTGAGTTCAAAAGACCATCTATTTATGTGTCACATAGTGTCAAGCTTGCATATATTGAAAGAGAGATTATTTTTCTTCAAGTGAATCCTCAATTTTTTTAAAGTTAGGTTTGTGTGTTTTTACTTTTCCCCACCTCCTAAATTTTTCCCCAAACTGTTTTTTCAAAAACTTGTTTTGTTTTTCCTATTTTTATAGGGGGAGAAGCTTGTTTTTAACCTTTGTTGTTCATAGGGGGAGTTGTTGCTCTTCATAGGGGGAGTTGTCTTTATTTTCTATAGAGTTGAATTGTTATGTGTTCTCTTAACTCTCTATTTTCTCTTGGCATTTGTTGCGTATGTTTTCTGTTTACTCTTTGTTTAAGTTGTCTTTGTCAATACGTGACAAAAAGGGGGAGAAATAGATGAAACTTGGGAATCCTTTTTGTTTTGTTTAGGTGAGTTGAAATTGTTTTTGAAAGGGGGAGAAAATATATATATATATATATATATATATATATATGTATATATATATATATATATATATATATATATAATTTGTTTGTTTAGGGGGAGTTGAAATATTTTTTGGAAGGGGGAGAAAATAAAATTTTTTGATGCATCTAACTTATGAGGAGAGTTACTTTGTATATTTGTTATTTGCTTTGGTTTGATTATTTATTGTTAATGTCTTTCTTTCAACACATGTGGTGATGTGTTCTTTTGAGAGGTTTAAGGAAAGACAGGTACATTTTGATCGAGATCTTCTACCTCTTCTTGCAGCTTCTAGGTTAGGAGTCTTAGATTGGGATTTGTGATGGAATTGGGTATCCTATTTTAGGGTCCAGTTAATGTGTGCCTTAAGGGCACACATTAAGCTATTAATTTTTAGAAATATTTTCTCGAGAATTGAAAAAACTATCAATACTTTTTTAATTCCCGAGAAAATTTTTTCAAAAAATGAAAATTATGGGCACACATTAGCAAAATCCTTTATTTTATTGGGTTTTCTTGTATTTGAGCATTTCATTTTATATGTAAGTTTTGTCACGAATTGCCAAAGGAGGAGATTGTTAGGTTCTAAAAGTTTAGAACAATTGACAAATCATGAACACCAACTTATCTAGATATAGATCCTAGAGTCTATAGGTATTATTAGACAATACTCAAGGAGATTCAAGTCAAGATTTAATAACAAGTAAGCTGCAGAAAGAAGATTTTAGAATTTGCATGGTTCAACTGATTGAGAGACAGGCTCAATTGATCAAGAGTCATATTTGCAGAATTTTAATTAGGCCCAATAGCAGTTCAAGCCCAAAAAGGATTAGGGTTTCAGATCTACTTTTTCTAGCATATAAAAGAAACCTTAAGCACGTTTTTAATAAGACTGTTCAGAGAGAGAAGAGTGTGCCTTCTTTGTATCAAGGGTTTTGTACCCAAAAATATTTCTCATATCTTCTACCGATGTTATTCCTTGAAACCTCAAGATCTGGTGTTGTAGAAGTTGTTGCCTTCTCTAGTCATCAAAGGTGCTAATGATTTAAACCTTCAAGGGTGGTCTTAGAGTCATAAATAGGAGAGTTTGTGTTTTTTATCACAAGTGTGGGTGTTTGTATTGCAAAGGCCTAATAAAGAAGGAGTCCATGGATTTAGAGCTTGCATGTAGTCGTGTCAGTAAGTTCTACATGTGATAGCAATAGGACGATAGTGGTCTAAGTCTTATTATAAACTTCGATTCTCTATAGTTGATTTGCTTTTTACCTTGATGATAGTTAGATTAAATCCTCCTCAGGTTTTTTACCAGTTTGGATTTCCTAGGTAATTATATCATTGTGTTCTTTATTTTCCCCTAGTTTACATGATATGACTTTATTGTTTTAACCTAGATCTGAATAATAAACCTAAGTATTCACTTGGTTAAATAACTAGGTTAAACAATCAAGTTTACAGGGGTCTAAAAACGAACATTCTCAAGTAATGAGTATTTCTTGACCAATTTCAAATATAAAATAAGAAAGTAATTACTGCGAGATTAATAGTTTATAAGATATGAGTTTATTTTTCAGGATCATAACAAATTCATTACCAAACCCATAAACAAGCCTACATTGGTCTTGTATTTTATCAAGCCCTATTGTTTAAAAGCCTGTTTATGTACACTTTTTTTTGGGGGGGGGGGGGGGGGGGTGTGGGAGGGGTTGGGGCAAAACTTGTTTATTAAACAAGCCTAAAATTAAGGCTCAAGTTTGACTCATTTATAAACAAACAAATATGGCCAAGTTTTTTATAAATCCAAGTTTGAGCTATTTATGAACAGCTTGGTTTATTTACATCCACAATTTTAAATATATTTATATGAATGGAATGCTAGAGTTTGGACCCAAGAAAGTCAATATAATGGGAATTTCTAGAAATTTGGAAAATAAATTAGGGCAATCAGTAAGTTTTTCTTTTCTATGTAAAAATGCAAATTATAAAAAAAGACTATTAGTAAATATATAGCAATAAATAAATTCACCATTAGATTACATTTCGTTCTTATATCTTCCATGCTCTCAAAATTTCTAAAAGATAAAAAATCAATAGCAATATCATCAATCAAATATTTAAATTTCAAATTTTTATAATCTAAAGTTATGGTGGTCAACAGCAAAGGCTAAGGCGAATGGTGGCTCTAGGAATATTTTCTAGGGTGGTCATTAAAATACTAAAATTATACAAAATTTAATAAAGAAAACTTTATATATTGATAAAAAAAAAAAAAAAAATACACACACACACACACAAATACATATAGTCTTACAATTTTCTTTTATGAATTTTCTTATTTTGAAGTCTTTGCATGATAGTCTTGTTATCAATGTTGCAAGTTACAACATTTTCAAAATTTTAGTTGGATAAAAATTTTCTTGGGCTTTTTCTTATTGTTTGTAAGGACCTAATATATTGTTAAAGGGACCAAAATTTAAGGACAAAATTTAGTTACAAACTTAGTTGTAAGACTACAATTCTCACTAAATAAATTAACATGATTACATATTTTGAAAATTTAACGCCAATGCTTTTAATCGCTGGCCAATAAGTGTGACAATAGCTCCAAGTGAGCTACATCGGCAGTTTGAAAAATGTCGGTATAGGTCCCGACAGTTTTGACCAAGCTATCTTGATGGTTTGAAAGTGACCCTATATGTTTATTTATTTATTTATTTTTATAAATATAGGCCGTAACAGCGATTTGAATGCGCTGATATAGCTCTTCTTTTATTCTTTTTGAATACATGCTTTAGTAGGCCATAATCCTAAGACATTTGTTAGAGAAGTCATTGACTCATTGGTGCATTTATTTCTTGTGTTTGTTTTTTTGGTTTTCCTGCTATGCACCTAGGGCTTGGCTCTGTCTCCTCTACGTAAATAATGGGAACACTTACCAGATTGCCCTCCCTAGGTGCCTGTGATTGGTGGGAGCTGACGTTGCTAAACTAGCACTAATGTGCCGTGTGGGAGAGTTCCCCGCAGTTTCAGATCCTTCATTAATGGGTACACTGACCAGGTTGAGTTCCATAGGTGCCGTCTGGGGTAATGCCCGTGTTTAATGGGATGAGATATTTACACTGACCAGGTTGACTTCCATAGGTGCCGTGTGGGGTAATGCCCGTGTTTAATGGGATGGGATATTTACAGTGTGGGGTAATGCCCGTGTTTAATGGGATGAGATATTTACACTGACCAGGTTGACTTCCATAGGTGCCGTGTGGGGTAATGATTCTCCATCATTGATGTGCCCGTGTTTAATGGGATAAGATATTCCCATATCAGTTAGTGCTACGTGGGACTTGAACTCTCTACAATTGTGGGAGTTGCGGTTTCAGAGCCAACATATCAATTCATTATATTTTTATTAAAAGACAGAATAATGCAGTTAAGAGATGTAATTCTAAAGATTCAAAATTTTACAGAACATGAACATCGCAATATTACTAGATTTTATTTTCTAACTCTAACAAAATTAAGACTTTCATATCATTTAAAAACAGAAAGAAAAGGGAACTAGATGAGCAATTTGCCTTTTAGTGAATCCCCCATTTTCAAATGCGAGTCTAACTTATTATTGTTGGAAGCTATTAATTGCAAGTGAAGTCTATTGAATTAGGTAAAGTTGAAGTTTTTGTAGATAAAGACACGGGGCAACATCGAGATGGACAGGTCTTTGGGTGAAGGATTCCTAAATAGATTTTGGGTTGCTTTACTGAAAGCAAGCGAGTGGAAGTGATACGTGAATTAAGGGTAACGAGGACTGGTCTTCTGGGATTGAGATGATGCAATTGTTCTCAACGGTTGAGATTGAGAGTTAAAAAAAGCAACTTTTAATCTCAACCATTAAATAAAATAAATGAGAATCGTAAAAACTTTTTGTGAGGGGAATATGGAGTAACCTAGGTATTGCACCGGATCTAAATTTAGTTTTTTACCATAAGTCCTTTCCTTCTATCCTCATGATGGATATACACTATTTCTTTCTCTCTTTTTTCTCTCTCTCCTTTTTTTTTTTAATTTTAATTTTTTTTTTAAATTTTTACAAATAACATAGTAGTTGATAGTTGCCTTAGGCCTGTTATGAAAATTGCAAACATGCAAGTAGTCCACGAATATAATAGACTTATATATAGGGTATATTATACCCTTTTTGTGGTTGGATCTGGTCACAATTTAGTTTACAAAATTTCAATTGTTATATTTGTCCCATATTGTTTAAATTAAAATGAAACCATTAATTCTGTTTAAATTAACATATTTTGTATTTTTTATACTAATAAATTACTCATTTCTAGTTTGATAACAATGGAGAGCTACGCATTCCATTAGCTTTTGTTATGCTTGGTATGAGTAATATATTGACTCAATCAACTCAATTTAGATTAAAAGGCCCATGTTTAATACAACTTTGTTCTAATGTGCAAAGTTGGAATCCATACACCCAAAGCTATTCAAGTCTTCAAATCTTCATGAAAATAGACCTACTTCATGATAAAATTCACTCCTTGTTTCTTCTCATGCCATTTAAAATTTAAAATGATAGTGCTTCTTAGTTCAAACCTGGACCGTTCAATGAACCGTAAAAAGGAGATGTTTAAAGTTTTTAAGGCTAAATCGAAGTCAAACCATGATGACATCATAATTATTTTAACAATTTATTAATATAAAAATAATAAAATACATATTCAAAATTTAACCATTTTAATTAAAATAATGATATTTTTTTTTGTAATTTATTACAAAAATGATAAAATATCTCTTATATTATTTAAAATATCTCAATTTTCTTTCATTTTATCTCCCTGGCCACTTCCAATACTTTATCTTCTCATTCTTATCTCATTCACGTGTCCCCTGTCTTATTCTCTCTAGTTTTTATTTGTTAGAGCATTCGCATCAGCCCAGTTAAAGATGTCTAAAATAGATATACAATGTAAATTTTATACATTTTGAGCAAAAAAAACACCCACATTAGTGGGTGTAAAAAGTGGCAAAATCATGTATATATTTCCACGAGCTACAGTACCCGTGTAAATATATACGGGTACTGTAGCTCGTGTATTTATTATTTTAATAATTTTCATTCGCCCCAAATTTTCTCTCTCTTCTCTGATGCACAACAACCTCAGAAACACATTTTCTTTTTCTCAGATGCACACAAACACAAACACACCCACACTCAAACACATCCACAAAAATAGACCCACGCATAAACAAACCCACATAGACAAACCAACGGAGAGATAGATCAGTGCTTGTGGTGCTTGGTTCGTGGATCGGCCGGTGAAGACACGATCTGGGTCGCTAGAGCTTGGTTCTGGGTCGCCGGAGCTTGGTTCTGGGTCTTTGGAGCTTGGTTCGTTGGTCGCTAGAGCTTGGTTTATGGATCGGCGGGTGAGACACGATTTGGGTCACCGTGAAACTCGGTTCGTGGGTCATCGGAGCTCAGTTCGTGGGTCGCCGTGAAGCTCGGTTCGTGGGTCGTCAGAGCTTAGTTCATGGGTCATCATGAACTTCGATTCGTTGGGTTTTCTTCGTGGGTCACTGGGTTTTCTTCGTGGGTTACTAGGTTTTTGTTTTTGAGAAATAATGAGAGAAGGCAGAAGAGAGAAGGTAGAAGAGAGACACACAGAGAGAGCTGTTCAGCAAAAATGAAAAGAGAGAGAGAGATAACGCGCGTATATTAAGAGTGAGTTGAGGGAAATAATAAAAAAAATGAGAGGAATGAATATTTTATTGAAATAACTTGTAAAATAAATGAGCTGATGCGGGTGTTTTGTAAAAGTTGTAGTGTAAAATAGAAAAAGTAGGTTTTTAGTGTAAAAATGGATGTGTAAAATACAAATACTGATGCGAATGCTCTTATAAATTGTTCTAATAGTCTGATACTATTCAGCAAAAAAAAAAAAAAAAAATTAGTTTGATACTTTGTTCATTTTTCTTTTCTTTCTTCCTTTTGGTAACTTGGTTAGCTCCAAGAATGCCTACAAAACATCTCTTCGAAAATGCATGATTCAGCTTCTATTTCAAAAAATATAATGCCAGAGTAAGTTTGCTCTCCATTTTCCATTACTATATTATTTCATTCTCTCTAATCTCTATTACTCTCACCTTTTTCTCTCTCCCTCCCTTCTCTTGGTCTCTCATTAAACAGTGAAATCCAGTGATGTAGTTGACAAACGAGATGAAAGCTAAATATTTTTAGAAATTATGTTGGGAAAAAAACCGAAAAATCCATGCCCAGTTCCACAAACTAGATGGTTTTTTATGTTTAAAAACCCGAATTGATGGCCAGTTTCCAGTCAGGTTTCAAAGCCATTTAACACCACGCACATTTGATTAGCATTTACCCATCCCATAATGTTTCTAAACAAATTAGTATGTTGGAATTTGAAAAGGACACACTAAATGAATTAATGACAATATTTAATATCAGTCAAGAAGAGATAGATCGAGTAAAGAAAAAAGAAGAACTAAAATCAACTAACCCATTTAAAATTAATAAAAGAAAAAGAAAACAAAAAGATATAATAATGAAATTGATAGATAAATTACCTAATCAAGACAAAAAAGATTATTTACTAAGTCTGAAAGAATCTATAGATATACCTCTTGCCTGTATTAGATGTAAGAAATATGGACACCATGTTACAGAATGTAGAAAACAAGAAAAAGCCAAAAAAGAAAAAGACAAGCAAGAAAAGATAAAAAAGAAAAAAGATGATGCAGAAGCAGTAAAACCTGTAACCATACAAGACTTATTGACAGAAGCAAAAATAAAACAAGAAATTAAAAATATTAAAGAAGATAATTTCGTAAATATATATAAACAAAATTTTAAAGAAATAATGAACTTGAAAGAATTCCCTAGACCCCTGATAGAAACCTCTTTAATAGAAAAAGATAACTGCAGAAGACATAATTTTTTAATAGAAAAAGATAACTGCAGTAGACAGAATTTCTTTAGTTTAATTAACAAAGTAATCTTTCAAAACTGGCATACAGAAATCACTTTAGTGATTAATAAAGGATTTTCTTTGACAGAAACTACTTTAATAGACTCAGGCATTGACATGAATTGTATACAGAAAAAATTAATTTAGGCAACCATTAGATTAATTAATTACAAATTACCCAATGAGATATGTGATCCTTCTTTAAATTATTTATTGGAAAAGACTAATGTAACTAACGTACCTTTTACTTTACCTTTTATTCCAAAAGAAATTGGTTTCCCCTACAAGATCACTATCTTACAGGATACTAATAAAAAAGGAATCTATAGAATTAAAAGAAGCTGGTCAATTTTAGAGAGAAATATATCAATTGCTCACTAGTTGACAGAAAAAGACATAAAAAAGGACAAAAAAGACAAAGAGACAGAGATTCATCCTGAGACAGAGATTTGTTCTTATTTCCCTATTGCTCTTACACATAAACACCAACATATAATTCAGAAAAGAGTTCAACTACTTTATGAAAAGGAATCCAAGACAAAAGATAGAACTATGCTTATAAGTCAATATGATTGGACTAAACAAACAGATAGGTTGACAGATATACTAAATAAAATTATAAAAGATAGTATTCATGCACCCTTTGTAGTAAAAGTAATCTCAAACACTCATAATTTAATAAAAGAAGACTTGACAGACCCCCCTTTATTAATAATTAAAGAAGATATTAATTGTGATAATTTCTTGAGTAAAGACAGATTTAACTTCTTGACAGACTTGATTAATAGGCTTCTTATAGATTTTCCCCATACTAATTTAGTAATTAATAAAACACTTTATGGAAAGAATGTATTCCCACAAAATGAGATATATACATACATGAATAGAACGGATAGAATCATAATAGATCTTGAAAATATTTTGGATGCTACTCACTTTGGCAGATTCCATCATGACTGCTCCAATATTATTACTACTCAGCAAGGGCACAAAAGTGTACAGGAAAAACTTTGTTTTACTATACATACTTTAAAACTTAAAAATGATTTTCTTATAAAATATTTTAAAGAAATTTTACAAAAAGCCACCGGTGAAAAGATTTTAAAAATATGTTTGAAAGAGACTTTGTATATAAATGATCATTCTCAAAATATTTCAAGACATAATCCTTTTTCTCAACCCAATTTGCAGTCAAGACAATCTTTTTCCCCAATCCCATTTGCAGACTAATATGAGTAACAGAACTTCTCAGGCAGACAAGAAAGGAAAGGGCAAGGCACTTGCAGTGCCCGAACATTTTCGAAAGCCTTCAGTAAGAATTATAGATGGGCAGGAAGGTGTCTCGATAGAGACAATATCCCTTCAGGATACGTTGCAAGCAGAAGCAATGTATTCATGTGGTGAAAATAGTATAACTCTGCAGAAAGTGCTTCGCACTGACCTTATGTTTCAAGACGTAGAATTTACAGACCTTCCTTTTTCATATTAAGTTACTTCTTGATAATTTACAGGCAGCTTTTACCCTTAAACAGAAAGACTTATTCCAAAAGACCCTTCAGGTTTTGGAATTACACCTTGTTAGCACCGGGGCATTTATTGAAGCTCTCGGTTGTCAACTCCCTGGCAAGGAGGATGGAAATTCAAGCTCCACAAAGACAGAATCACAGTCTCTAAAAAGCTATCTTATGGGAACAAGCTTTTCAAAGCTACACCCTAAGATTCAGCAAAAAACGAGGCTTGCCATCAGAAATTTACTTCCTGAAATCCAACAGAAAATATTAACCCATGCAGCTTTAACCAGTTCTTATGACAGGTGGATGCATCTTTTTCATGTATTTGTTTCCACAGCATTTATCAGAACAGAAGACATGACAGGCGAAATATGGTTATCTCATAAAGCTACATGGTATGAAAATTTTGGAGATGCAGACAGAGTTTATGAAAGAACAGGAGACAGATATGATCCCTACCTGGGATTACTTATCAATACAGAGACAGAAGATCCAGTAATTCGTGATCCTTTATGGTTATTTGAAATGCTGGAAGCAGGCTTTATTAGTAAATTAGTTATAACTTCTGCAGATCAGATTAGTTTATTCCCTAAAGTCATTAAAGAAGCGGCAGCACAGATTGGAGGACTTAATTATATGAAGATGGAAATCTGGAGTACACTTCCATTTTGGGACACTGGCTATTATATGGAATCTCAGCCAGCACATCTTTTGGTTCTTATTCATGATTGGGGCTTTATTCCTGGATACAACTGGTATTCAGGAGATACTTTCTTATCACTAGATGATCCAAGTGCTCTGGCTCAAGAATGGTCTAATTTCAAGTGTAACAAGATTTATGAAGTACAGAAAGATTTAGACAGAGATTTCCACTTATATGGCTACACCGACAGGATAGCTGTGTATGGTCCAAGACCTTCAGCAAGAAGGCTTATTGGGAGAAGAAGGATTGTTAAAGACCCCAGATTGATGACAGCCAAGGATCGTGTTCCTGTTTTCATTCTGATTTCGTATTGTGCTTTATGCAATGATTATGGGGTGCCCCATGAGCATGAGCAGTATGAAGATAACACTGATCCGATAGATTATGATAACTATGCAGATACAGATTGAGAAGACAGACAGAAGAGTTTTCCCAGACAGACAAAAATGACAGATCACTATTCACTATTCACTAGACACATGACAGATCACTATTCACCAAGACAGATCACTATTCACTAGCATGCCTCCTGACAGATAGACAAATTTTACTATGCGCAAAAGTACTTCGGAAAAAGACAAGACAGATATTTTAAGTTACTGTTCTACCGACAGATTAACTTGAGTTCACTTTACTTAACTCAGGTTACTTTTAGAAGCTTACCATGGTTCACTTCATCTATAAAAGGACAGACTCCGAAGACAGAAGACAGGTCCAACTTTGAGGTCCAAGTTTAAGGTCCAATTCCCAGGTTCAAAAAATATCATAGAAAGTTTTAGAAAGCCTTTTAGAAAGCCTTTGTAATAACCTTCCCTTTCAGAAAGACTTTTGTAATTTCCCTTTTGTAATCTTGTAACCTTTCTCCCCAAATAGTTTACTTTGTAATCTTCAGACAGTGTTTTATTTCAAGCTTGTATCAAAGACAGTTTGTTTTCAAGTTTAATCAAAGACAGAAGTATTTTCAAGTAAGATTTTATCAGTTTCAGTTTTATATATTCCATACTCTGTTTTAACTTATTTTTGAATATATCTGTTTTGCTATTTTCTTCTTTATCATCTATTTTATCATTGTTTATGCTTCTATATTAGGGAAATAAGAACAAATCTCTGTCTCAGGATGAATCTCTGTCTCTTTGTCTTTTTTGTCCTTTTTTATGTCTTTTTCTGTCAACTGGTGAGCAATTGATATATTTCTCTCTAAAATTGACCAGCTTCTTTTAATTCTATAGATTCCTTTTTTATTAGTATCCTGTAAGATAGTGATCTTGTAGGGGAAACCAATTTCTTTTGGAATAAAAGGTAAAGTAAAAGGTACGTTAGTTACATTAGTCTTTTCCAATAAATAATTTAAAGAAGGATCACATACACAATTTCATTTAGCATAAATACTTTTTAGTAAAGTTTTAGCATAGTAGCAAACACAATTTTTAAGAAAAAATTGATCTGCCATAATTCAAAATTCCGTTTACAAATTCAACCAGTTTAAGTGTTATAATCCAAATTTGAGCTCATAGTTATTTAAAAAAAACTGTACTCCACAATCAAATAATAAAAAATTCATTTCTCTCTCCCATTTTCAATCCCTACTCTTTCCATCCCAGCCAAACATATGCAGTCTACAAATAGAGGCCCATGCATTGAACAAAGTTCCTTACATATGGGCTTTGGGAATTCAAGGAGAATACATTGCATATATAGGGGTAGCTGTCAGTTTAGCCTGTAGGTATCAAATATGTTCTAGCAGCCCGGATTAAACAATAATTATTTTCTTCCACGCATTCCTAGCTTACATGTTGGATTTTCTCTACAACCGTAGGGCTTGCCCACTACTCTAGCCCTTGGAATGTCTCTGGGATCATATGGCTATCAATGGGAAACTAGGCCCTTCGGCGAAAGAGATATGTTTCCCTATGGCCCACTAGACCCAGTGCCCATTTGGGATATAGGGCTTCTTAAAGAGTTAAGACATCTGTGTTACTTGAAATACTGATGATATTCTTTTTCTTTTCTTTTTTTTTTTTTTGCTGTATCAGAGGGCCTTTAATGAACATGATTGAATTTCCAACAATTACACCGAGTCTTGTAGCCTAAGTGGTACCTGATTCACCAAGTAACCATCACCGCGGGAGTTATTCCCGCAATAAACAATAACCCAAAAAAAAAAAAAAAAACAATGGAATTCCCAACAATTGCATGGTTGGGGTGAGAAATTCCCATATCAGTTAGTGCCGTGTGGGACTTGAATTCCCGACAATTGCGTGGCTGGGGTTTCGGATCCTTCATTAATGGGTACACTGACCAGGTTGACTTGCATAGGTGCCGTGTGGGGTAATGGTTCTCCATCATTGATATGCCCGTGTTTAATGGGATGAGATATTCCCATATCAGTTCGTGGCGTGTGGGACTTGAATTCCCCACAATTGTGTGGTTGGGGTTTCAGATCCTTCATTAATGGGTACACTGACCATGTTGACTTGTATAGGTACCGTGTGGGGTAATGGTTCTCCTTCATTGATGTTCCCGTGTTTAATAGGATGAGATATTCCCATTTCAGTTAGGTACTATATGTTTATTTATTTATTTATTTTTATAAATATAGGCCGTAACAGCGATTTGAATGCGCTGATATAGCTCTTCTTTTATTCTTTTTGAATAGATGCTTTAGTAGGCCATAATCCTAAGGCATTTGTTAGAGAAGTCATTGACTCATTGGTTACTAGATGAGAGTATATCTTTTACCTTTAAAATGTTCAGATCAAATAGGGAAATACTGTTATAGATAATATAGATTATTCTTCTAAAATATCAAAATATTAAAACAAATAATAACTCTCTCATTCATTTAAATTTCAATATTTTTTTGTACTTTAAAATTACACACAAAAAATGAATTTATTTGATTGAGTGGTAAATGATCTGCATACGCATAAAAATATTTAATATGCTTGTTCAGAATAGAAGAAAATTTGATGAATTTTTTCAAAAGTTATGTAGCTCAATTAACTCTTTTGTTTTTGCTAAAAAAGAAAATAAGACCATTTTCTTTAGTCTTCTTTCTTCCTTCTTAACGTGTGATAAAATGATTTGAAGCGGTAATTTATCCCGTTTGATAACCAAATTGAAAAAAAAAAAATTAAATATGATTAATATCAGAATGAGAACATAATAAAAGTAATTTATATTTTCATATTTGGACCCAAGTTATTCAATGAATAGGTATTATTATTCTTATTATTATTAAATCTCTCTCTTAAAATGGCTGACGTTGCTAATTCCTATTATTACGGAATTACAGTTTGCTTGTTAGATTAGGCTAAGCTTATCTCTGACTCTATATATATATATATATATATATAATCACATTTTGTTTTAGTTATTGTTGCAATACAATTCAATAATTTTTCATTCTCTCTCTTTCTCTCTCTGCTTCCGCCATTGTTACACATACAATGGCTTGAGTAAGAATGAAAAATCCAATCTACACCAAGTCATTCCAAGCTTCATCTGCTGCTCTTGTTCTATCTTCTTCATGTCATCCTCAATCTTTTTATCCTGCCTTCACTATTCAAAAATCTAATAAATGGTTGCTATGGCATCATAGGCTAGGACATCCTAGTGATGGAATTCTTAGCTCATCTTTGTCTTCTCTTGTATCCAATAAAACTTCCTTTGATAGAGATGTAACAAAACAAAATTCTATTGTATCACACTGCAGACACTGCCGTGTGGGAGAGTTCCCCGCAGTTTCAGATCCTTCATTAATGGGTACACTGACCAGGTTGAGTTCCATGGGTGCCGTCTGGGGTAATGCCCGTGTTTAATGGGATGAGATATTTACACTGACCAGGTTGACTTCCATAGGTGCCGTGTGGGGTAATGATTCTCCATCATTGATGTGCCCGTGTTTAATGGGATGAGATATTCCCATATCAGTTAGTGCTATGTGGGACTTGAACTCTCCACAATTGTGGGAGTTGCGGTTTCAGAGCCAACAATTCAATTCATTATATTTTTATTAAAAGACAGAATAATGCAGTTAAGAGATGTAATTCTAAAGATTCAAAATTTTACAGAACATGAACATCTCAATATTACTAGATTTTATTTTCTAACTCTAACACAAGGGCGGCTCTACAGCCAGCCCAGGGGGTTCAAATGAACCCCCTGGTTTGGCCCAAAGTGTATATATATATATATATATATATATATTATAGATAGAATTTTTTTTTTTGACCCTTAAAATATAATTTTGAACACCCTGAACTTAAATTTTGTTTCAACTCAATTGAAATAAACTTGAAATATGATGATATTAAGTGACAAGTTGTAATTGACTTTTTATTTAAACCCATAACTGTCAACATTTTTTTTTATTTACCTTTAACCACTTGACATCAAGATTTTATTGCATAAATGTTTTGTTAGTAGCACTACCTTTAAAATTGCCCCTTTATTAAAAAATAAATAAACCTTCTCTCTGAACTTTAGCTCACTTTACTGTTGATGGTAGAATGAAACTGTTTTTTCCTGCACTTTACTTCTTCATCAACAAAAAAATACACCACTTATACATCCAACTGATTTATATTTACATCTATGATTCTTTTTCATTCTCTTTCTCCCTTCTATATTTTCTTTCTATTTAATCTGGTAGTTTGATAAGTGTTCTTTCAAGTCCAAAAAGTCTTTTAATGCCTACTCCAATTCCAAGAGAATGATCACATGTGTGGTTAAAAATCTGTGCACTTCAAAAGCAAAATCTTATCTAAGTTACTATTTATTTTCCTTAGTTTAACGTTTACTCTCAAACTTATTCATAAGTGTGTTACTATTTCTTTTCTATCATATATTTTTATTTAATTGATATTACATATGATTATAATAAATTATTATTAATTTGAGAAATATTATGATTAGTTATTTATTTATATGCATTCTATCGTTGTTTTCTTACCGATCTTTAAACTATTAATTATTTTTTTAGACTATTTTACAATATAATTGTATTTTATACAATTTAGATTATTGTATGTAATATGACAATTATATATACAAAATAATAATAATAATAAATAAATAATCATTTTGGTTTTTTACTCCCCACAACAAAATCCTAGCACAAGATGCTATTGAACCTCCTAAAAGCAAAACCTGGAGCCGCCACTGCTCTAACAAAATTAAGACTTTCATATCATTTAAAAACAGAAAGAAAAGGGAACTAGATGAGCAATTTGCCTTTTAGTGAATCCCCCATTTTCAAATGCACCAAGTCTAACTTATTATTGTTGGAAGCTATTAATTGCAAGTGAAGTCTATTGAATTAGGTAAAGTTGAAGTTTTTGTAGATAAAGACTCAAGGCAACATGGAGATGGACAGGTCTTTGGGTGAAGGATTCCAAAATAGATTTTGGGTTGCTTTACTGAAAGCAAGCGAGTGGAAGTGATACGTGAATTAAGGGTAACGAAGACTGGTCTTCTGGGATTGAGATGATGCAATTGTTCTCAACGGTTGAGATTGAGAGTTGAAAAAAGCAACTTTTAATCTCAACCATTAAATAAAATAAATGAGAATCATAAAAACTTTTTGTGAGGGAAATATGGAGTAACCTAGGTATTGCACGGGATCTAAATTTAGTCTTCTGCCATAAGTCCTTTCCTTCTATCCTCATGATGGATATACACTATTTCTTTCTCTCTTTTTTCTCTCTCTCCTTTTTTTTTTTTTTAATTTTAATTTTTTTTTTAAATTTTTACAAATAACATAGTAGTTGATAGTTGCCTTAGGCCTGTTATGAAAATTGCAAACATGCATGTAGTCCACGAATATAATAGACTTTTATATAGGGTATATTATACCCTTTTTGTGGTTGGATCTGGTCACAATTTAGTTTACAAAATTTCAATTGTTATATTTGTCCCATATTGTTTAAATTAAAATGAAACCATTAATTCTGTTTAAATTAACATATTTTGTATTTTTTATACTAATAAATTACTCATTTCTAGTTTGATAACAATGGAGAGCTACGCATTCCATTAGCTTTTGTTATGCTTGGTATGAGTAATATATTGACTCAATCAACTCAATTTAGATTAAAAGGCCCATGTTTAATACAACTTTGTTCTAATATGCAAAGTTGGAATCCATACACCCAAAGCTATTCAAGTCTTCAAATCTTCATGAAAATAGACCTACTTCATGATAAAATTCACTCCTTGTTTCTTCTCATGCCATTTAAAATTTAAAATGATAGTGCTTCTTAGTTCAAACCCGGACTGTTCAATGAACCGTAAAAAGGAGAGGTTTAAAGTTTTTAAGGCTAAATCAAAGTCGAACCGTGATGATATCATAATTATTTTAACAATTTATTAATATAAAAATAATAAAATACATATACAAAATTTAACCATTTTAATTAAAATAATATATATAAAGAAGTTAAAATATATTTTTGTAGGGGCTCCTTTTTCAGAGGTGGGCCCCCGACAATGAATTTGTAGAGAGTGGGGCAAAGGGTTTGGCTCCGGCCGGCCCTCCTCCGGTCTTCTTCCGCACTTCTCGCTGTTTACTCCACGTCTGGGGTTGCTCCTCGGCTGGGGTGCGAGGGGGCCCCCCCTTCACCAGGGGGGTTCTTTACCTTATATACCATCTTTAGCTCGATCCTGGCCTTACAGCTGTTGGTCATCCGGACTAATAGTTCAGGACTTGTCCCATCAGACAGGTTCTCTCCCATGCTGGGGGTTGCTGCCTCCAAGGTTTTTCAGTGAAGGGTCTTGTCAGCATTAATGGGACCTGGAGGGCTAGGCAGAATCGTTAAGTGTGGATGTGACCACCCGCAATAGGTCTGCCCCCCTACCTAGATTAGTCCAGGTGCGCCGAGGATGGGTGCATCCTCGGCTCGGGCCTTGGAAGGACTAAAGTCTTTGGGCTGACCGTCCGGGGAGGTCGCTTTCCTCAGCTTGGGCCCTGGGCCTGCCTAAAGGTGGGCCGGGGGTTCTGGGCCCTCGGGCCCCACAATAGCCCCTCAAAACCCTGCTGCACGTATCCTCGGACGGGGAGGAGGGTTTTGCAAACCTCGGCCCCTATTGTCCGGGTGGTCGTTGGTTTGGCTGGTCCTTCCTTGAGTGGTCGGATCGACCCTTAGGCTCTTCATTAGGTGGTTAACTTCCTCACGGGAATAGGCCTTCGGACCAAGCAGTATTTTGGCTTTGTCGTAAGTGGATAGCTCCCCGTAGGCTTGAGTCCGTAGACCATGCAAGACCTAGGTACGGCTGCTGCCTTAAGTACGAGTGGCAAGCTCCCCGTAGGCTTGAGTCCGAGGACCATGCAAGACCTAGGTACAATTGCTGCCATCGTTTCCATGTGGCTAGCTCCCCATAGGCTTGAGTCCGTAGACCATGCAAGACCTAGGTACAGTTGCTGCCTTAAGTACGAGTGGCAAGCTCCCCGTAGGCTTGAGTCCGAGGACCATGCAAGACCTAGGTACAATTGCTGCCTTCGTTTCCATGTGGCTAGCTCCCCATAGGCTTGAGTCCGTAGACCATGCAAGACCTAGGTACAGTTGCTGCCTTAAGTACGAGTGGCAAGCTCCCCGTAGGCTTGAGTCCGAGGACCATGCAAGACCTAGGTACAATTGCTGCCATCGTTTCCATGTGGCTAGCTCCCCATAGGCTTGAGTCCGTAGACCATGCAAGACCTAGGTACAATTGCTGCCATCGTTTCCATGTGGCTAGCTCCCCGTAGGCTTGAGTCCGTAGACCATGCAAGACCTAGGTACAGTTGCTGCCTTAAGTACGAGTGGCAAGCTCCCCGTAGGCTTGAGTCCGAGGACCATGCAAGACCTAGGTACAATTGCAGCCATCGTTTCCATGTGGCTAGCTCCCCGTAGGCTTGAGTCCGTAGACCATGCAAGACCTAGGTACAGTTGCTGCCTTAAGTACGAGTGGCAAGCTCCCCGTAGGCTTGAGTCCGAGGACCATGCAAGACCTAGGTACAATTGCTGCCATCGTTTCCATGTGGCTAGCTCCCCGTAGGCTTGAGTCCGTAAACCATGCAAGACCTAGGTACAGTTGCTGCCTTAAGTACGAGTGGTAAGCTCCCCGTAGGCTTGAGTCCGAGGACCATGCAAGACCTAGGTACAATTGCTGCCATCATTTCCATGTGGCTAGCTCCCCGTAGGCTTGAGTCCGTAGACCATGCAAGACCTAGGTACAGTTGCTGCCTTAAGTACGAGTGGCAAGCTCCCCGTAGGCTTGAGTCCGAGGACCATGCAAGACCTAGGTACAATTGCTGCCATCGTTTCCATGTGGCTAGCTCCCCATAGGCTTGAGTCCGTAGACCATGCAAGACCTAGGTACAGTTGCTGCCTTAAGTATGAGTGGCAAGCTCCCCGTAGGCTTGAGTCCGAGGACCATGCAAGACCTAGGTACAATTGCTGCCATCGTTTCCATGTGGCTAGCTCCCCGTAGGCTTGAGTTCGTAGACCATGCAAGACCTAGGTACAATTGCTGCCTTAAGTACGAGTGGCAAGCTCTCCGTAGGCTTGAGTCCGAGGACCATGCAAGACCTAGGTACAATTGCTGTCATCGTTTCCATGTGGCTAGCTCCCCATAGGCTTGAGTCCGTAGACCATGCAAGACCTAGGTACAGTTGCTGCCTTAAGTAAGAGTGGCAAGCTCCCCGTAGGCTTGAGTCCGAGGACTATGCAAGACCTAGGTATAATTGCTGCCATCGTTTCCATGTGGCTAGCTTCCCGTAGGCTTGAGTCCGTAGACCATGCAAGACCTAGGTACAGTTGCTGCCTTAAGTACGAGTGGCAAGCTCCCCGTAGGCTTGAGTCCGAGGACCATGCAAGACCTAGGTACAATTGCTGCCATCGTTTCCATGTGGCTAGCTCCCCGTAGGCTTGAGTCCGTAGACCATGCAAGACCTAGGTACAGTTGCTGCCTTAAGTACGAGTGGCAAGCTCCCCGTAGGCTTGAGTCCGAGGACCATGCAAGACCTAGGTACAATTGCTGCCATCGTTTCCATGTGGCTAGCTTCAATCATGGGGACACAGTGTTCACCTCTTTGGGCAACTCAATCCCACGTCGGGCAGAAGTCCTTCCCTTCAGCCCCTCTGAGGATGCGGGAGCAAGAGCCATTATACCGCCACTGCACAGTTGCCTCCATTAGGAGTTTGTCCTCGGGTCCGAGGACTTTGTTTTTGGAGTGAGGGCGTCCACGGGTTTTTCCAGTGAGCTGTCTTTCCTCGGGTCTGCTCGTGACTTCGCACGTGGGGCTGATCTTGCCTCTGGTTCGTGTTTCTCATTTTTTGGTTTACGAAGCGTTGCTTGGCCTTCCGCGCTTCCTGTTTGACGCTTCGGTGTCCGTAACGCGCCTCCATTAATGCCCTCGTGGATTAACACGCAGCCGCAGCTGGCAATCCTCTTGGAACTGGGTGGGAATTAATTCCCTTTGACAATTCCCCTTCGAATTCCGCGCGGTTCAGCTCCCGCCGGTTTTCGCCCTCCATAAAAGGCGTTCTGGGGGGAGCGTTTCTCCTCATTCCATGAATTCTCCCCCACAAACAAGCGTAAACACTTTTGCCCTTTTGAGTCCCTTTGATACCTTCACCAGGGTTGTGACCGCAATTAAGAGACCTGGAGCCAAGTGCCGCCGTGGCCGCAGTCCCCACTGGGCTGCCGACGCGGCAGAGTTTAGGCGTAACACTGGCCGAGTCTCTCATGGCGGCTAGGGGGGACGTCGTTGAAATACCTAACGTCCTCCCCCAGAGTGCACCTCCGACGGAGGGAGCACGCGAACTCTCGTCATGGCTGGTGCCCGAGTATTGCCGTCTCCGGCGGTCAATGCTCGTGTAGCTCAGAGGGGGTCGAGGAAGCATCACGAGGGAGGGTGTCCCGGGGTCTAGGGGCTCCTCACTTTGTTCAAGCTTTGGTTTGAAGGTGAGCCAGCCCCTAGCCCCCCTGCCCGTGCTTTTACCGTCAAGTTCTCCCATTCTCTTGACGCCAATAAAAGCACGACTTGACACTTCCTTTATTCCTGGCATCAATTCTTTGCGAGCCTCTTGCCCGGCCAGTTCCAACACCGGTCCGCCTGAGCCTCCGATTGTAGGATTAGTTGGTAGGAATTCTTGTAAAACATGCCTGTCTGAACCTCTGATTGTATTTGTAATTTTTTTATGAAATAATGAGAACTGTAGTACTTGTAATCTCTTGTAATCTCTTGCGAATTAATAAAGGACTTTTTCTTTCAATTGTTGTTGAGTTTTCTTTTCGCACTACCATTCTTCTCTTCTTCTTTTCTTTTGCTTTCTCTCTTTTTTTTTGCACCGCCAACTTCTGAGTAATAATTGCCTTAGAACGATCGCCGGTTGCGCCGGCCGGCACACTAACCCTTCCCACAGACGGCGCCAATTGTAGAGGCTCCTTTTTCGGAGGTGGGCCCCCGACAATGAATTTGTAGAGAGTGGGGCAAAGGGTTTGGCTCCGGCCGGCCCTCCTCCGGTCTTCTTCCGCACTTCTCGCTGTTTACTCCACGTTCGGGGTTGCTCCTCGGCTGGGGTGCGAGGGGGCCCCCCCTTCACCAGGGGGGTTCTTTACCTTATATACCATCTTTAGCTCGATCCTGGCCTTACAGCTGTTAGTCATCCGGGCTAATGGTTCAGGACTTATCCCATCAGACAGGTTCTCTCCCATGCTGGGGGTTGCTGCCTCCAAGGTTTTTCAGTGAAGGGTCTTGTCAGCATTAATGGGACCTGGAGGGCTAGGCAGAATCGTTAAGTGTGGATGTGACCACCCGCAATAGGTCTGCCCCCCTACCTAGATTAGTCCAGGTGCGCCGAGGATGGGTGCATCCTCGGCTCGGGCCTTGGAAGGACTAAAGTCTTTGGGCTGACCGTCCGGGGAGGTCGCTTTCCTCGGCTTGGGCCTTGGGCCTGCCTAAAGGTGGGCCGGGGGTTCTGGGCCCTCGGGCCCCACAATTTAATTAAAGAAAAGATGATATTTTTTTTAATTTATTACGAAAATGATAAAATATCTCTTATATTATTTAAAATATCTTAATTTTCTTTCGTTTTATCTCCCTGGCCACTTCCAATACTTTATCTTCTCATTCTTATCTCATTCACGTGTCCCCTGTCTTATTCTCTCTAGTTTTTTTTTGTTATAAATTGTTCAAATAGTCTGATACTATTCAGCAAAAAAAAAAAAAAAAAAAAAAATAGTCTGATACTTTGTTCATTTTTCTTTTCTTTCTTCCTTTTGGTAACTTGGTTAGCTCCAAGAATGCCTACAAAACATCTCTTCGAAAATGCATGATTCAGCTTCTATTTAAAAAAAATCTAAGGCCAGAGTAAGTTTGCTCTCCATTTTCCATTACTATATTATTTCATTCTCTCTAATCTCTATTACTCTCGGCTTTTTCTCTCTCCCTCCCCTCTCTTGGTCTCTCATTAAACAGTGAAATCCAGTGATGTAGTTGACAAATGAGATGAAAGCTAAATATTTTTAGCAAAATTATGTCGGAAAAAAAACTGAAAAACCCATGCCCGGTTCCACAAACTAGACGGTTTTTTATGTTTAAAAACCCGAATTGATGGTCGGTTTCTAGTTAATCAGTCCGACCCTACGGTTTGGTTCGGGTTTCCAAGCCATTTAACACCACGCACATTTGATTAGCATTTACCCATCCCATAATGTTTCTAGGCATGGAGTAATGGCACCTCAGGAAGCGTTATCAATCCAGCTTGATTACTATTTAACACCTTTGGTCATCTTCTATAAGGATTTTTTCTTCAACTTTATGTGCTTCCATTTATTAATTCTCTTCTATGATTAAAATTATGCATGCATCAAGCTTGAAAGAGTTTAATCTATCGTGAATGTATATGCAGTGGGCGAAATTTGTCCCTGCATCATACATTCCCATAGTCAATTCAAACTAACCACGACCACAAAAAAAGAAAGAAAGAAAAAAAAAAAGAATATGTACATGAGCAATTTGCTATCCAGTCATGAGTCGCCCATTTTCAAATGGATTGGGACCAATTTATTATTGTTGGAACTTGGAAGCAATTGTAACTTGCAAGTGAAGTCTGTCGATACAGACATGGTGCAACATCGAGATGGACAAGTCTTCCTAGTCTCATCATTCTTCTTTGCTTAGCCATCGTAAATTACAAGTTACAACGACTTCGACTCGGAATGGGCCAAATGGCTAAGAAGTCAGGATTGCTTAGCTTGCTTCCACTAGTGATCAATCAAACATGAGTGCGGAATTTTGGTATAGAAAACATAGCACCATTAATAACAAGGACTAAAACACGAGGATGGATTAAGTTCCACTAAACTCTTTGTTTGTTGTGAGTTGGAGTTAGCTTAATTGCTAAAAATTCCTATAATTGAATAAAAAAATATAGGGTTCAAATCTCCGTCAATACCAAATATTATTGGGTATTTTAGCTTGATGATAAAAGTAATTTTCAAGAAGTGATTATAGGTTGATGTAGGGGCTCCTTTTTCGGAGGTGGGCCCCCGACAATGAATTTGTAGAGAGTGGGGCAAAGGGTTTGGCTCCGGCCGGCCCTCCTCCGGTCTTCTTCCGCACTTCTCGCTGTTTACTCCACGTCCGGGGTTGCTCCTCGGCTGGGGTGCGAGGGGGCCCCCCCTTCATCAGGGGGGTTCTTTACCTTATATACCATCTTTAGCTCGATCCTGGCCTTACAGCTGTTGGTCATCCGGGCTAATGGTTCAGGACTTATCCCATCAGACAGGTTCTCTCCCATGCTGGGGGTTGCTGCCTCCAAGGTTTTTCAGTGAAGGGTCTTGTCAGCATTAATGGGACCTAGAGGGCTAGGCAGAATCGTTAAGTGTGGATGTGACCACCCGCAATAGGTCTGCCCCCCTACCTAGATTAGTCCAGGTGCGCCGAGGATGGGTGCATCCTCGGCTCGGGCCTTGGAAGGACTAAAGTCTTTGGGTTGACCGTCCGGGGAGGTCGCTTTCCTCGACTTGGGCCCTGGGCCTGCCTAAAGCTGGGCCGGGGGTTCTGGGCCCTCGGGCCCCACAATAGCCCCTCAAAACCCTGCTGCACGTATCCTCGGACGGGGAGGAGGGTTTTGCAAACCTCGGCCCCTATTGTCCGGGCGGTCGTCGGTTTGGCTGGTCCTCCCTTGAGTGGTCGGATCGACCCTTAGGCTCTTCATTAGGTGGTTAACTTCCTCACGGGAATAGGCCTTCGGACCAAGCAGTATTTTGGCTTTGTCGTAAGTGGATAGCTCCCCGTAGGCTTGAGTCCGTAGACCATGCAAGACCTAGGTACGGCTGCTGCCTTAAGTACGAGTGGCAAGCTCCCCGTAGGCTTGAGTCCGAGGACCATGCAAGACCTAGGTACAATTGCTGCCATCGTTTCCATGTGGCTAGCTCCCCATAGGCTTGAGTCCGTAGACCATGCAAGACCTAGGTACAGTTGCTGCCTTAAGTACGAGTGGCAAGCTCCCCGTAGGCTTGAGTCCGAGGACCATGCAAGACCTAAGTACAATTGCTGCCATCGTTTCCATGTGGCTAGCTCCCCATAGGCTTGAGTCCGTAGACCATGCAAGACCTAGGTACAGTTGCTGCCTTAAGTACGAGTGGCAAGCTCCCCGTAGGCTTGAGTCCGAGGACCATGCAAGACCTAGGTACAATTGCTGCCATCGTTTCCATGTGGCTAGCTCCGATCATGGGGACACAGTGTTCACCTCTTTGGGCAACTCAATCCCACGTCGGGCAGAAGTCCTTCCCTTCAGCCCCTCTGAGGATGCGGGAGCAAGAGCCATTATACCGCCACTGCATAGTTGCCTCCAGTAGGAGTTTGTCCTCGGGTCCGAGGACTTTGTTTTTGGAGTGAGGGCGTCCACGGGTTTTTCCAGTGAGCTGTCTTTCCTCGGGTCTGCTCGTGACTTCGCACGTGGGGCTGATCTTGCCTCTGGTTCGTGTTCCTCATTTTTTGGTTTACGAAGCGTTGCTTGGCCTTCCGCGCTTCCTGTTTGACGCTTCGGTGTCCGTAACGTGCCTCCATTAATGCCCTCGTGGATTAACACGCAGCAGCAGCTGGCAATCCTCTTGGAACTGGGTGGGAATTAATTCCCTTTGACAATTCCCCTTCGAATTCCGCGCGGTTCAGCTCCCGCCGGTTTTCGCCCTCCATAAAAGGCGTTCTGGGGGGAGCGTTTCTCCTCATTCCATGAATTCTCCCCCACAAACAAGCGTAAACACTTTTGCCCTTTTGAGTCCCTTTGATATCGTTACCAGGGTTGTGACCGCAGTTAAGAGACCTGGAGCCAAGTGCCGCCGTGGCCGCAGTCCCCACTGGGCTGCCGACGCGGCAGAGTTTAGGCGTAACACTGGCCGAGTCTCTCATGGCGGCCAGGGCGGTGCCCGCGAACTCTCGTCAGAGTGCACCTCCGACGGAGGGAGCACGCGAACTCTCGTCATGGCCGGTGCCCGAGTATTGCCGTCTCCGGCGGTCAATGCTCGTGTAGTTCGGAGGGGGTCGAGGAAGCATCACGAGGGAGGGTGTCCCGGGGTCTAGGGGCTCCTCACTTTGTTCAAGCTTTGGTTTGAAGGTGAGCCAGCCCCTAGCCCCCCTGTCCGTGCTTTTACCGTCAAGTTCTCCCATTCTCTTGACGCCAATAAAAGCACGGCTTGACACTTCCTTCATTTCTGGCATCAATTCTTTGCGAGCCTCTTGCCCGGCCAGTTCCAACACCGGTCCGCCTGAGCCTCTGATTGTAGGATTAGTTGGTAGGAATTCTTGTAAAACATGCCTGTCTGAGCCTCTGATTGTATTTGTAATTTTTTTATGAAATAATGAGAACTGTAGTACTTGTAATCTCTTGTAATCTCTTGCGAATTAATAAAGGACTTTTTCTTTCAATTGTTGTTGAGTTTTCTTTTCGCACTGCCATTCTTCTCTTCTTCTTTTCTTTTGCTTTCTTTCTTTTTTTTTGCACCGCCAACTTCTGAGTAATAATTGCCTTAGAACGATCGCCGGTTGCGCCGGCCGGCACACTAACCCTTCCCACAGACGGCGCCAATTGTAGGGGCTCCTTTTACGGAGGTGGGCCCCCGACAATGAATTTGTAGAGAGTGGGGCAAAGGGTTTGGCTCCGGCCGGCCCTCCTCCGGTCTTCTTCCGCACTTCTCGCTGTTTACTCCACGTCCGGGGTTGCTCCTCGGCTGGGGTGCGAGGGGGCCCCCCCTTCACCAGGGGGGTTCTTTACCTTATATACCATTTTTAGCTCGATCCTGGCCTTACAGCTGTTGGTCATCCGGGCTAATGGTTCAGGACTTGTCCCATCAGACAGGTTCTCTCCCATGCTGGGGGTTGCTGCCTCCAAGGTTTTTCAGTGAAGGGTCTTGTCAGCATTAATGGGACCTGGAGGGCTAGGCAGAATCGTTAAGTGTGGATGTGACCACCCGCAATAGGTCTGCCCCCCTACCTAGATTAGTCCAGGTGCGCCGAGGATGGGTGCATCCTCGGCTTGGGCCTTGGAAGGACTAAAGTCTTTGGGCTGACCGTCCGGGGAGGTCGCTTTCCTCGGCTTGGGCCCTGGGCCTGCCTAAAGGTGGGCCTGGGGTTCTAGGCCCTCGGGCCCCACAGTTGAAATCCCCTATTTATCAAAAACAAAAAACAAAATTTGCTTGTTTGTTTTCTTTTTTAAAAATATTTCAATGAGAGGGAGGGTTAAACCCTAGCTAGACACATCAAGAGATACGGTGTAAACTCTTAATTAGTTAATACTTAATATTACATAATTTTATAATTTTTTTTTATTGAATGCTTTTTTTTTTTTTATGTTGTTTTTTTTTTTTTTTTTTTTTTTTTTATTTTTTTTTTATAATATTATGCTTACAAAATATATTGGATTAAAAAAATAATAAATATCTCATTTAAAAATGTTTAAATTTCAAATTTTTTTATTTTAATATTGTACACAAGATTGTTTTATGGATGGTAGTACATAACATCTTATTGATAAGTAATTTGGTATTTTTATTAGGAATAAAATACACTATAATCCAATTATTGGATTTTCTAAATTAATCTAAATTAATCCAATTTTGTAGCTTAAGATTATACATAAAATATAAGCTTATAAATTATATAATAATAATATTCGATTAACACAAAATTTGACATGTGTATTAAGAGTGTAAAAAATATGTAATTCAATGGTTAGATTTTCAAAATATGTAGTAATGTTTATTTTATTAAGAAGCTGTAACCTTAGGCTATAACCAATTTTTTAGTTAAACTTTGTTCAAATAAATCATTACATTGATTAAAATTTAATTATCAAAAGTTTCAAGAAATTCAAAGGCAATTATTATTTATTGTTTTAAATTATTTTATAATCTGTTAGAAATTTTTTTTCCCTTTTACATATATAAAATCTTAGTCCCAATCGATGTACATTCTTCATGTAACTTAAACTTTGTTCCATTGAAAAAAATAATTTTTTTGTTTTATTTTTATCATCTATTTTATTATTCAAATCTAATTATATTTGCGTGTGTGCTTCTAATGAAAAGCATAACAAAATATAAAAGACATTAGTATATATGTTGCTTGATTGATGTAATAAAAATTAATTTCATATAACCTCTTATATTTTTTTCCCTTTTTTAGTGCTTGTTCACTCAAAACACAAATGTTTTTTTTAACAATATAGTATCCATTGATATAAGTAGAAGACTAATAATTTAGCAAATAAAACAGTAGCAAAATTAATTTATATTTATTTCTTAAACAAACTATTCTATAATAAACAATATCCTGCAAATTCTAAGTACCAATAATTCAAGTGAAAAACAGAAAAGTTAATAGACAATCCGCATGCTTATAAATAAGCATCTATAACAACGATCCTTGTAAGGAGATAAGGGAAAATGGCCAACATGAATACCACCTTTGTACTTCTTCTTAATCTTCTTTACCTTCTTTTGATAACCGAATCTATTTCACTTGAAGCTGTACCATCCAATTCTATTGCTGTAAATGCCAACGTGCGTTGCATTGAGATAGAGAGAGTAGCCCTTCAAAAATTCAGAAAAGGTCTTAAGGATCCATTCAATAGGCTTTCTTCTTGGGTGGGTCAAGATTGTTGCAATTGGGAAGGCATAGGTTGTAGCAATCAAACGAGCAACGTAGTAAAGCTTGATCTTGGAAGCTCAAATCCATGTGGTTTTGGAGGAAGCCAATATACTCCTGATCAGCCTAATTGTTTGAGTGGTAAGTTAGATCCTTCTTTACAAAATCTGAAATATTTGAGTTACTTAAACCTAAGCAACATCAATTTCCAAGGAGTATCGTTCCCATATTTCCTTGGCTCTCTCAAGAAGTTGACATTCCTTGACCTTTCCTTTACAATGTTTTCTGGAGTAGTGTCTCCCAGTCTTGGAAATTTAACAAATTTGACCTATCTTAATCTCATTCCATCTCAAGATTCTGACAGAACTCTTTCTTTTTCAAATATATATTGGCTCACCAATCTCTCTTCCTTACAATACTTGAATTTGCAAAACATAGACCTTAGCAAAGCAGAAACTCATTGGTTGCAAGTCGTTAATATGCTTCCTTCACTATCAGAGTTGTATTTGTCAAGTTGCGGTCTTCATCATCTCCCTCAAACTCTTCCATTTGTGAATTTGACGTCCCTTTCGGTCCTTGATCTCTCAAATAATGGCTTCAACTCTTCTTCTATTCCCCCATGGTTGTTTAATCTTACTGCCCTCATTAATCTCAGGATCAATTTATGTGACCTAAAAGGCCCCATCCCTAACATAGCAAGGGCTAGCCTATGCAATTTGAAGAATTTAGATATGTCGTTCAATTTTTTTATCAGTGGCCCAATAGCTGAATTTATCCAAGCACTATCCGGATGTAGCAACCATAGACTAGAACAATTAAATTTGGGATCAAACCGACTTACTGGTGTTTTGCCTCATTCCTTGGGTTATTTTACACATTTAAGAGAGCTCCATCTCACCAACAACTCATTCTCAGGCCCAATTCCATCAAGTATACAACATTTATCACGTTTGGAGATACTAGATCTCTCTTACAACTTGATGAATGGAACCATCCCAGAATTTATTGGACAACTTACTGAGTTGAGCACTTTGGATCTCTTCAGTAATTCTTGGGAAGGTACCATGAATGAAACTCATTTCCTAAATCTCAAAAAACTAACTTGGTTTTCCTTGTCATCAACTAGGAAATCCTTAGTTCTCAATGTGACGCATGATTGGACTCCCCCTTTTAGTCTCCAAAATGTCCTAATCAAAGACTGCCAATTGGGTCCTGCATTCCCGGCATGGCTCAAAACTCAGAAGAATCTTCTTGGGATCTCCCTTGTAAACTCTTCAATTTCAGCTAAAATACCAAATTGGTTGTGGAATTTGTCTTCGTTGCTTTGGAAGTTAGATCTTTCTCATAACCAATTGAGGGGAGACCTTCCTAAGTTATCATCTATTGAGTGGGTAGATCTAAGTTACAATAATTTAACTGGTTCACTCCCACTGTGGCCTAGTGTGTCATATCTCTCATTGAGGGGAAATCTTCTTTCTGGACCATTACCAGTAAACATCTTCCAACGTATGAAAGATTTGGTCACCCTAGATCTTGCAGGGAACTTTCTAAATGGTAGTATCCCCTCATTGATCATTGGGCCGACGGATTTGTGGTTTGTTGATTTGTCGAACAATCTTTTATCTGGAAACATCCCCAGGCATTGGATGAGTGTGCAAACTTTAGAGGCCATTGATCTGTCGCGAAACAATCTATTGGGTAACATCCCAACCTCATTGTGCTCACTACCTACTCTTAATTGGCTGCAACTAAGCTACAACAATCTTTCTGGAGATCTCTTTTCCACCTTGCAAAACTGCTCGAGCTTATATTCACTTGATGTTGGTGGTAATAGATTCTCAGGGACTTTGCCAAAATGGATTGGAAAAAGGCTACCTTCAATATCAGAATTGCGCCTACGAGGAAACATGCTCTCAGGACCCATTTTGGAACAGTTGTGTTTTCTCGCTCATCTACATGTTTTGGACTTTGCACATAATAATTTTTCAGGATCTATCCCTACTTGTTTGGGCAATTTGGCTGGTTTGAAATCTTTGGTCGAATATTCTACATCACCAATCCGAAGTCTCCTTCTTCCAGTAACCTACTTGGAGCATATGGATTTGACTGCAAAGGGTGCCCAACGTGAATATTACAGCCAAATTTTCTTGATGAATAGTATAGATCTTTCAAGAAACAATCTAACCGGAGAGATTCCAGAAGCATTAACAAAGCTCTCATTACTATCAACCTTAAATTTGTCATGGAATCAATTGACCGGAAAGATACCAGAGAATATAGGAGCATTGCATAGTTTAGAAACTCTTGACCTCTCATGCAACCATCTTTCAGGTCTCATTCCTCCAAGTATGTCTTCTTTGACTTTTTTAAGTCATTTGAACTTGTCATATAACAACTTGTCTGGACCTATTCCATCAGCCAACCAATTTCAAACCTTCATTGATCCGTCCATTTATGAGGGTAACCCAAAACTTTGTGGGCCTCCATTGATAACAAATTGCTCATTATTGCCAAGTGATGGGGATACAGAAGCTATAGATGAAGATGAAGACAGTGAGGAATTCAGGTCTGAAAAGTTATGGTTCTATGTAAGTGTTGTATTGGGGTTCATTGTGGGATTTTGGATTGTTTGTGGTAGTTTGGTGATAAAGAAGTCTTGGAGACATGCTTACTTCAATTTTGTTGATGAAAAGAAAGATAGGCTTTTTGTGGCTATCAAAGTTAATATGGCTCGTTTGCAAGGGAAGATTGAAAAATAGAGACGCAAAGATTGAAGGTAATTAAAAAAAGAAATCACTTTGTAGCTTCTTTTTTGTGACTTCATTTCTTCTTTTTAATTTCTCTTTATTATTTATTGGTGCAGTTGTGCTTCATTATCATGTGGAAGTCCTAGTACTTGCAGATCTTATGATTTACAGCATGTGTTTCTTTAGTTCATGCACGTGGAGAAGTACTCTGTTAGAGATCAAGTTATGTTAGTTTGTTTGTTGTAACATAAATAGTTGTGTAGTTGTATCAATGGAAAAGCTCAGGCGTGGTATTTTGATTAGTATAAATAGATAGCTCACTATAATTAATGAAGAGTATTTAGTTGTATAATTTTTCTCAGTTTGATCCAATATTGCGAGTTTCTTCTCTTCTCCTCTCTCTCTCTCTCTCTCTCTCTCTCTCCTCACTTGAACATTGATAAACATGAAAAATAAATAAATCTTTCAAACACAAGATGAATCTTACATGTTTGATTGTACTTCTATAATATTTTTTGAGCATTCACTTGCGGCCAGCTATATTGTAATGGAAAATAATAAAGTCATAAACTATTTTATAAATTTTTTTACAATTTACTGATGTGATACATGGTTATTAGTATGTAAAAAAGTGATGTTGATAATGGGCACAAATAAAAACTATTAATAATTTATCATATTAACAGATTATAAAAATATTATAAAACACTAGTGGAGCCAGAAGGGGGGGGGGGGGGGGGGAGGGGGAGGGGCAGGTGACTCCTAAAATTTTCTAATATTAGTAGTCTAAAGTAATTACTTATTGACATGGAGGAAAAAAAGGACTTCTACTTGGTTGAAAGTGACTCTAAGATAGGAAAAAGAAAGGAAAAAAAAGTTCTCAAATACCAAACCATGCTTTTGTCTTATCCTACGTCCAGCTTGCACCTATTTCACTATTTTTTATTTTATATCATTATTTACACTATTTTCACTATTTATGATACATTTCACAGCATTTTATCTTTGAATAATGTTAGAGATATTACAAGTTTTACTACTTATGTCTTACAAATTGGCATGTCACCAATTACAAAAAATAATTTCAAACATTTATTCATTATATTTTTTAAGTAACACTAATCACATTTTTACTCCATCAGTTGGTAAAGTTTTTAGTAGCTATGAATTGGTTATTTTTGTTTATTTATTTTAATAATATGAAATATATTCATATTTTCTTACAATTGTTTATTTATTTTGTTATTATTGTTGATTAATGTTTTTAAAATGAATTTCACTTTTAATATCTTCTTTTAATTTTACCCCCTCCAGACTAAAAGCCTGGCTCCGCCACTATTATAAAATAGTTTGTTATAACTGCAACATTATTCTTTTGTCATGGACTATACTAAACATAATGGTGAAGAGGGACGAAGCGACAGTAGTTTGTAGCAATTGTACATACTACACACTACACAGATGATTTTTTAAATAAAGTATCTATACTATTATTTAAGGGGCTTCCCCGGTTTGGATTTTTTTTTGTTCAAAAATGCCCCTACACCCTTATGTTTAAGTAGAGAAAAAACTAAATAACAATCTGGTAAAAATACAACTCTAACTTCCACTAAAATATTGCCTAAAAAATAGGGTCACTCTGCTGTTAGATTTTCAAAATAGTAATATATATATATATATATATATATATATAATAAAAATTATGACTCTATCATCTTTACTCAAAAAAAAAAAAATTATGACACTATAAAAAAAAAAAAAAAAGTCTTAATGCACACACGAATAGTTAGTTAATAATTAACTTATGCCTTTGCTACTATTTACTAGTATAACTTTTTTTATTATTTATTATTATTGACTTCAAAACTCAAAATAATAATAATAATAATAATTATTATTATTATTATTATTAACGCGTGTTCCAATTAGTTTAGTTGGTAAAATCTCATGTCATCGAATAAGATTCAAAATATGAACTCTATTTATATTAAAAACTGATTAGTGTCTTAACATAATGATAAGAGCAATAATCATGAAATGAATCTCATAAATTAGAAATAATAAAATCTCAAATAAAAAAGAAAAATATTTACTTACTATTATTTTTTTTTGATAATGGTAATAATTAACAACTGAAGTATAATTATTTGTGAGATTGCTACAAGATTTTTCTCCCTAGGCTAGCTGGCTGGACAATTGGAGGATTACAAAATAGACTTTTGCCTTGTTGAAAGCTAGCTGGTGGAAGTGATGGGTGTCTAATAAATGACTCTAATCTAATGACTTAACAAGGAGTCAGTACAGATCTTTTGCCATGATTTACTGTGATGGAATAGTAATTTGGTTCCAATTTGGTTTTCTATGTAACACCTTTGGTTGTCTTCTATCTAAGGATTTTTCCTACAACTTTCTGTCCTAGGGTTTATTAATTCTCCTCTGTGGTTAAAATTATGTATCAAACTTTAAAAATTTAATCTGTAATTTTTTAATAAAAAAATGTCACATCATTTAAAGTATGTTAAGTCATTATTTCGTTAACCACTTCAACAATACTACTAATGGAAGTTAACCGAAGGATTTAATAGCTCATTTTGAAAATTTGAAGGAGCAATTGTGCTCACTTGAAACTTGAGAAACCAATTATGCATACATGATAAACTTCAAGAACTAATAGTATAATTTCATCTTATTAATTTAATTCTCCTTTGTATTTAAAATTATGCATAAAGCTTTAAAAATTTTAATTTGTTGTTGTGAGTGAATACACAGTGGGCGAAATTTGTCTCTATATCATACTTTACCATAATCAATTCAAACTTGGCAGGAAACAAAAACAAAAATAAAAGAGGCCTATTGACTTGGGACCGCATCAAGTAGGACAGGTCTTCTTGGTCCCATCATTTTTATTTTCTAGCCATGCCATTACAACAACGAAGACAAGAAATGGCTTGAACCATGTTGGACTTTGAAATTTTGATTAGTACACAGTTAGACTTAGAATTATTGAACGGGTTGAGACTGGAATTCTTGCCATTTGGTCATCCTTTGGCCACAATCGTTGATACATTGTATTTCCTGTAGAAGATGATTTAACCTATTGATTGATGTAGGTAAGATAGCACATGCCTTTCTGAAGCAGTAAGGGCGTAGGAAGTCATAACGCAAACTCAAAGGGGATGCCAGTAGAGGCCATTGGGCGTGCTAGTGTCAGAATTTTATAAAATGTGGCAGGTTGAAGGGAAATGGTGTTCTCATCCAGACTCCTAGCAAGCCATGAGTGTCACCAAAATTTAGGCGAATTTATTTGTTAAGGCCCCAAAAACAGTGTTTTTGCTATTTATAGTAATATTTTGTTTTTGCTTAATAACTTTTAGTTTAAAAGTCAGAATAAAGTCCTGCATATTTTGTGTCGACCCTTAAGGTTAGTAGTTTATGATTCTACATTTAACTCAATTTTTTCATTTTTGGTAAATTTCAGTATTTTGTCACCTAATCACATAATCAGTGCAAATTAGGGTTTTAAACGTTTTTCTCAGTATTTATATGTTTTGTAGCTGTCAGAGGTAGACCAAACTATTATCAATAAACACAAATGTTTTGTCAAAATTTCTTCTTGTGGATTCAGAAAAATCTCTCATGCATTCGAGGTTTATTACTAGAAACTAACAGTTTGGTTTCTATCTTATCAAGAAAGCATTGTGTTTGTGCTTTTTTCTGGCTTCCGCAACGTTAGTTGGTATCAGATGTGGATGGGATTCATGTTATTGAGGACATGGATCATGCAGTTAGAGAATGGCCAACCCCAAAGACAGTGAGTGATGTGCAAAGCTTCCATAGGCTGGTAACCTTTTATTGAAGGTTTGTTCGAGATTTTAGCAGCATAAGGGCCCCTATCACTGAGTGTCTAAAGAAGGAAGGTTCTTATGGGGAAAGGAGGCAGAACAGAGTTTTGCCTTGATCAATGAGAAGTTGAGCACCGCTCAAGTTCTGGCATTGCCCAACTTCGATAAAGTATTTTAAGTGAAGTGTGATGCATCTGTGGTCGAAATAGGTGTTGTTCTTTCACAAGACAACAGACCAATAGCATTCTTCAGTGAGAAAGTTTATGAAGCTTGAAGTAAATGGTCAACCTATGAGCTAGAGTTCCTTGTTGTAGTACGGACTCTTAAGCATTGGGAGCACTACTTGATTTAGAAGGAGTTTGTATTATGTACAAATCATTAGGCATTGAAGTACATCAACAGTCAAGTTAGCATTAACCGAATGCATGCTCGATCGATAGCTTATATATAGCGCTTCCATTTCACATTGAAGAACAAGTCTTGTGTCACTAATAAGGTGGCAGATGCACTCAGCAGGCAAGTATCTTTGTTGACCACTCTACTTATTGAAGTTGTAGAGTTTGATTGCCTTAAGGAGCTGTATGAGAATGATGAGGATTTTTCAGATATTTGGGGTAAGTGTCAACAAACTTATACTATTGTCAATAATATGTATATCTAGGATGGTTTCCTCTTTCGAGGTAATTAATTATGCATCCCTAAAAGTTCATTGAGTGAGCAGATTATTAGGGAGTTGCATGGTGGAGGTTTAGGTGGACAAATGGGCAGAGATAAGACTATAGCACTAGTGGAAGAGTGGTATTATTGGCCACAACTCAAGAGGGATGTTGACAATCTTCCAAATTGCTAAGGGCCAATCTTAGAATACTGATTTATACACGCCTTTGCTAGTTCCACAAGCACCATTGAAGGATCTATTTACGGACTTAATACTAGGTCTTCCTTGAACCTAATGAGGTATGGATTTTGTTTTTTGTTGTGGTTGACAGGTACTCGAAGATGTCCCATTTCATAGCATGCAAGAAGACTTTAAATGCTACTTGAGTGTCCAATCTGTTCTTTAAAGAAGTTGTGAATTTGCATGGAGTGCCAAAGTCCATCACCTCTGACTAGGATACCAAGTTCATCAGTCACTTTTGGTGGACCTTGTGGAAGAATTTTGACACTTCCTTGAATTACAGCAGAACCAGACATCCTTATACTAATGGCCAGACATAAGTGGTTAATTGCACTTTGGGGAATTTGATCTAGTGTATCTTAGGCGAGAAGCCCAAGAAGTGGTGTCTTGCATTGTCCCAAGCAGAGTTTGCTTACAACAACTTAGTTAGGAGAAGCACTGGTAAGTCTCCATTTGCCATTGTCTATTGTGTGCCCCCAAAACATGCTTTGGACTTGGTACCTTTACCTAAGCTTCCAGGAGCGAGTCAAGTAGCAGAGAATTTGGCTGACCGTATTCAGGCCATACAAGAGGAAGTGAGGTAGAAACTTGAAGCTACAAATGCCAAGTACAAGGAAGCTGCTGAGAAGAAGAGGCGTGAGAAGATCTTTAATGTTGGGGAATTAGTGCTGGTCTATCTTAGAAAGGAGAGATTTACTGTTGGTACCTACAACGAATTGAAGGACAAGAAGTATGGGCCATTTTAGACTACTAAGAAGATCAACGACAATGCTTATGTGGTTGCTCTTCCTCTAAACATGCTTACGTGGTTGTTCTTCGTATTGATGATTGTATTGTGTGTTACAAATAGGAGCAATTGAGGCATGAAATGGTGGCAGAGATCAAGAAATTAGTGCATGTTTTTTGATTGACCTTGTAGACACTATCGGTGTTGATATATTGGGCTGGGAATCAAGCTCGACATGGTGTTTTCGATGATAACATCATAATCTTATTGAGAGTTTGGAACCTATGAATACACAAGAAGTTAAAGTTACTGTGGGGGAACAGGTCGGTTTGAAGGCCCAATGGGACTTGACTCATCCAAGCATCAGGAGGCCTCGTCATTGATAGAGAGGCCCAAGCCCAAATGAATACCTTAGGTGATTTGAGCTCAGCCTTAAGGACTAAGGAGCATAACTGGCAAGGAATATGACAAGATTATTAATCGAATTTTATTACATTAACTCAGTTAGCAAATAGGATAGGTTGGCCTCAAGCCTGGTTGGAGGAAGTTATTGGCTTCCTTGAGACATTTCTAAACAGTGAATTAGTTCATTAATACAGTTACTGCTATTCTATTGAATGACTTTTCTCAAATTTCAAGAGGTACTAAACCGAAGGAATAGTGAAATGTAGCAAAATGACCTTCACTATATAATGTGGCACTAAACAGAAGATACATGGGGAAGACTAATGTCCACCAAATTATCAAAAATCAACAACAGTCTTAAGTCTTAATAATAGAGGGAAAAAAACTAAATCCCCAACTTTTACTCTCCACAAAGCAGACAATGCATCAATACATCTATTCACTTTCCTAAACCAATGTTTGTCTTCTATGTGAGGGATTCCCCTCCAAAGCCACCTGCAATAATCCACAAGAGAACTCAAACTAGGATAACTTTTAAACGCATTAGTGAGAGGAAACCACAACAATGGTACTAATCTCTTTTTAGTTTGAAATAACAAATACTAATCTCTTTTTACCTGTATCTTGAATTATTTGTTTGTGATACTAATTCTATCCAATAAGTTCTTTTCGAATTTAATGCAGCTCAACAACAACTGTACTGATGCTCATCCTTTCTCTAGGAAATTCCTTGGAAGAGGCAACTCCAATTTCAAGTATCAAAATCAAGCATTCTTGAATTTTGGTACTTCCTTTTTTTGATCCTCATTGTGGGTTTCATTCATTACTGTCTCCTCATCCTCTCTTTCTTGAAGAAGAATGGGATCTATAATGTGAATTATTTGTTCTGGCAAAGCTGTTTTAACAAAGTCATGAAGGTTTAAGTTATCTTGGAGTGTTTTCAGTTGGCCTTTTCCTAGTGATCATCTCTAACAATAATATACCATAGCTGTAAACATCACCGTATGTTGACACTTCATTTCTCATACCATACTCTGCACTTGTACGTTATATATTCTGTAATATGAGCATGCTTTCATCCAAAAATTTGTTTGGGAGAAGGGGGGGGGGGTGTGCTACATAATTGTACAAATCTTAAATGATATTTTCCAATGGCATGTAATTAAGAGAGAGAGAGAGAGAGAGAGAGAGAGAGAGAGAGAGAGAATAGTATTTTTGCTATTTATAGTAATATTTATTTTTCCTTAATAACTTTTAAGAGTCAAAATAAGACCTTGTTTGTTTTGGGACAACCTTTACGCTCAATAGTATATGATTCTGCATTTAACCCAATTTTGCAATTTTTGGTAAATTTTGGTATTTTGTCACCTAATCGCTAATTAGTGCGATTAGGATTTTAGATGTTTTTCTCAGTATTTATATGTTTTATAGCCATCATAGGCAGATCAAACTATTATTAATAAACACAGACATTTTGTCAAAATTTTTTCTAGAATTCCAATTTTTATCTCTTTGTGACTTTAGGGAAACCCCTCGTAGATTCGACGTTTACTACTAGAAACTAATAGTTTGGTTTTTGTCCTATCAAGAGAGTATCATTTGTGCTTTCTTTAGGCTTTCGCGACATCATTGACTAGGTGAAATAGGATCATAATTGGAGTAAGAGCCCCTTAAGGAATTTAACATCGTAAATATCTAGTGTAGTTCTATGCATGGGATGGTGGACTACACATACTGAGTGAATAATTAGGTTATTAAATAGCTTTAAAAGACTAAAACCTTAGGTTCCCCAATTAAAACTTGTCATATAGCCTTTTGGCATTCTTCAAACGTCCTCCTCCTCTTTTGCATGGTTCTTCTTCATAGTGCCCGATTCATTCGGTCTCTTCGTGGCCATTTTCATTATTTCGAGGCATTCGCAAGGCTTCTTTAAGGGATCCTCAAAACCTTGAGTTTGAGGAAGGGTATTAGAGATATATTAGCCTAATAGTATAGGCCCAAGCCCAATTCTATTTTGTTTATAAGTCAAATCTTATACTTTTCCTACAAGTTTATTAACCATAGTTAGTGTATGGTTACTCTAGGATTTAGCTTATTATATATACCCACATTGCGGTTCATTGTAATATATAATTTGTACTACACTAATATATCAAAGATGTAGACCTTAATGGTTTTCTCCATAGACGTAAGCCGTCAAGCTGAATCATGTAACCCTTTTGTGTTCTTGTGTCACTATTTTATGTGTTGGGCTTTGTGGAGCCTAGTTTATTTTTGGCCTAGCCCATTATAACCCTGTAAGTAGGATATAAAAGCTACTTTTATAATTAGGGTTTGTGACTACAACTGTTGTTGTGTTTTTAGAGAGAGAGAAAAAACACTGTAGCCGCACTTTGTATTTTTTTTCCCTGATAATAGTGAAATCCCTGCAACTCCGTGGACGTAGGCAAATTGCTGAACCACGTAAATACTGTCTTGTGCGTGTGATTATTTTTTTTCTTTGGCGTGTGTTTTCTCTACTTTTTATTGTTTCTCACAGGTTGGAATTTTGGTTAAATTCCCAACAACTGGTATCAGAGCCTAGGGTTAGGTTTGAGTGGGAGCAATGGCAGAGGAAGCAGGAAAGGCGTCTGGAATAGAAAAGTTTGATGGCACAGACTTCGCGTATTGGAGGATGCAGATTGAAGATTATCTCTATGGGAGGAAATTGCATCTGCCTCTTTTGGGGACAAAACCTGAGGCGATGAAGGCTAATGAATGGGCTCTTCTTGACAGATAGGTACTGGGAGTTATCAGGTTAACTCTGTCTAGGTCTGTTGCACATAATGTTGTAAAGGAGAAGACTACAGTAGATCTGATGAAGGCTTTGTCTGGTATGTATGAAAAGCCGTCAGCAAACAACAAGGTGCATCTGATGAAGAAACTGTTCAATCTGAAGATGGCAGAGAACGCATCAGTAGCACAACATCTGAATGAATTTAACACTATTACAAATCAATTGTCGTCTGTAGAAATTGATTTTGATGATGAGATTCGTGCTTTGATCGTCTTGGCTTCTTTGCCAAACAATTGGGAGGCAATGAGGATGGCAGTAAGCAATTCTACAGGAAAGGAAAAACTCAAGTATAATGATATACGAGATTTAATTCTGGCTGAGGAGATTCGCAGAAGAGATGCAGGTGAAATCTCAGGATTTGGTTCTGCCCTAAACCTTGAGACAAGAGGTAGAGGTAATAACAGAAATTCAAATCGAGGCAGATCAAAATCCAGAAATACTAATCAGAACAGAAGTAAATCTAGATCAGGCCAACAAGTACAATGCTGGAATTGTGGGAAAACAGGTCACTTTAGGAACCAATGCAAAAGTCCTAAGAAGAAGAATGAAGATGATTCTGCTAATGCTGTAACAGAAGAGGTACAGGATGCATTACTTCTTGCAGTAGACAGTCCACTTGATGATTGGGTTTTGGATTCAGGAGCCTCGTTTCATACCACTCCACATCGAGAAATCATACAGAACTATGCTGCAGGTGATTTTGGTAAGGTGTATTTGGCTGATGGTTCAGCCCTAGATGTTGTGGGTATGGGAGATGTTCGGATATTGTTACCCAATGGGTCTGTTTGGTTACTGGAGAAGGTTCGACATATTCCTGACCTAAGGAGGAATCTGATTTCTGTTGGACAACTTGATGATGAAGGGCATGCAATACTATTTGTTGGTGGTACTTGGAAGGTTACAAAGGGAGCTAGAGTATTGGCTCGTGGAAAGAAGACTGGCACTCTCTATATGACCTCAAGTCCAAGAGACACAATTGCAGTTGCTGATGCAAGTATTGATACAAGCCTATGGCACCGCAGGCTTGGTCACATGAGTGAGAAAGGGATGAAGATGCTGCTGTCAAAAGGAAAACTACCAGAATTAAAGTTCATTGATTTTGACATGTGTGAAAGCTGCATCTTAGGAAAGCAGAAAAAAGTGAGTTTTTTGAAAACTGGCAGAACACTGAAGGCAGAAAAATTGGAGTTAGTACACATTGATTTGTGGGGGCCTTCTCCGGTTGCATCCCTTGGAGGTTCCAGGTACTATATCACTTTCATTGATGATTCAAGCAGAAAGGTATGAGTTTATTTTCTGAAAAATAAATCTGATGTATTTGAAACTTTTAAGAAGTGGAAGGCCATGGTTGAGATAGAAACAGGTTTAAAACTAAAATGTTTGAGGTCTGATAATGGAGGAGAGTACATAGATAAAGGGTTCAGTGAGTATTGTGCTGCACAGGGAATTAGGATGGAAAAGACCATTCCTGGGACACCACAGCAGAATGGTGTGGCTGAGCGCATGAACAGAACTCTTAATGAGCGTGCTAGGAGTATGAGGTTGCATGCTGGATTACCAAAAACTTTTTGGGCTGATGCTATTAGCACTGCAGCTTACCTGATAAACCGAGGGCCATCAGTTCCTATGGAGTTCAAACTTCCTGAGGAGGTTTGGAGCGGTAAAGAGGTAAAATTTTCCCATTTAAAAGTTTTTGGTTGTGTTTCTTATGTTCATATTGATTCTGATGCTCGTAGTAAACTTGATGCTAAGTCTAAAATATGTTTTTTCATTGGCTATGGTGATGAGAAATTTGGCTATAGGTTTTGGGATGAACAAAACAGGAAAATCATCAGAAGTAGAAATGTGATATTTAATGAACAAGTTATGTACAAGGACAGGTCAACTGTAGTCTCAGATATTGCAGAGATAGATCAAAAGAAATCTGAGTTTGTCAACTTAGATGGATTGACTGAAAGTACTGTCCAAAAAAGGGGTGAAGAAAATAAGGAGAATGTAGATTCACAGGTAGATCAGAGTACACCTGTAGCTGAAGTCCGCAGATCTTCTAGAAACATTAGACCTCCACAGCATTATTCACCCGCTTTAAATTATCTACTATTGACTGATGGTGGTGAGCCAGAGTGTTATGATGAAGCCTTGCAAGATGAAAATTCAAGCAAGTGGGAGTTAGCCATGAAGGATGAGATGGATTCCTTGTTGGGAAATCAGACATGGGAACTGACTAAATTGCCAGTAGGAAAGAAGGCTTTGCACAACAAGTGGGTATACAGAATAAAGAATGAGCATGATGGTAGCAAACGTTACAAGGCCAGATTAGTTGTTAAAGGGTTCCAGCAGAAGGAAGGCATTGACTACACAGAGATATTTTCTCCAGTTGTGAAGATGTCAACAATTAGATTGGTGCTGGGAATGGTGGCTGCAGAAAATTTACATCTTGAGCAGTTAGATGTGAAGACGGCATTCCTTCATGGTGACTTGGAGGAAGACCTTTACATGATTCAGCCAGAAGGGTTTATTGTTCAGGGACAAGAGAATCTAGTCTGCAAACTGAGAAAGAGCTTGTATGGCCTAAAACAAGCTCCTAGACAGTGGTACAAGAAATTTGACAGTTTTATGCATAAAATTGGGTTCAAGAGATGTGAAGCTGATCATTGTTGCTATGTTAAATTCTTTGACAATTCTTATATCATTTTACTATTGTATGTGGATGATATGCTCATTGCAGGGTCTAGCATTGAGGAGATTAATAATCTGAAGAAGCAATTGTCAAAACAATTTGCAATGAAGGATTTGGGAGCTGCAAAGCAAATCCTTGGTATGAGAATCATTAGAGACAAGGCTAATGGTACATTGAAGCTTTCACAGTCAGAGTATGTGAAGAAAGTTCTCTGCAGGTTCAACATGAATGAATCTAAACCAGTGTGCACACCCTTGGGTAGTCATTTCAAACTGAGCAAAGAACAGTCACCGAAGACAGAAGAAGAAAGGGACCATATGAGCAAAGTGCCTTATGCCTCAGCTATTGGCAGCTTGATGTATGCTATGGTGTGTACAAGGCCAGACATTGCACATGCAGTGGGAGTTGTGAGCAGATTCATGAGTAGGCCTGGAAAGCAGCATTGGGAGGCAGTCAAGTGGATTCTGAGATATCTGAAGGGTTCATCAGATACATGTCTTTGCTTCACAGGTGCAAGTTTGAAGCTGCAAGGTTATGTAGATGCTGATTTTGCTGGTGATGTTGATAGTAGAAAGAGTACTACTGGGTTTGTATTTACTTTGGGTGGTACAGCTATATCATGGGCTTCAAATCTGCAAAAGATTGTTACTTTGTCTACTACAGAAGCTGAGTATGTTGCAGCAACTGAAGCTGGAAAGGAGATGATTTGGCTACATGGTTTCTTAGATGAATTGGGTAAGAAGCAGGAGATGGGCATTCTACACAGTGACAGTCAGAGTGCAATCTTTCTTGCCAAAAATTCGGCTTTTCATTCAAAGTCGAAGCATATACAAACAAAATACCACTTTATCCGTTACCTTGTTGAAGATAAGTTGGTAACACTTGAGAAGATATGTGGATCTAAGAACCCAGCAGATATGTTGACTAAGGGTGTCACTATTGAGAAGTTGAAGCTGTGTGCAGCTTCAATTGGTCTTCTAGCTTGAGGACAGGAGGATGAGTTGCAGGGATGAGGAATTGCTTTTGGAGGATAGCGGCTGATGTTGATGATTGAACTAGTCTCCAAGTGGGAGATTTGTTGGGCTTTGTGGAGCCTAGTTTATTTTTGGCCTAGCCCATTATAACCCTGTAAGTAGGATATAAAAGCTACTTTTATAATTAGGGTTTGTGACTACAACTGTTGTTGTGTTTTTAGAGAGAGAGAAAAAACACTGTAGCCGCACTTTGTATTTTTTTTTTCCTGATAATAGTGAAATCCCTGCAACTCCGTGGACGTAGGCAAATTGCTGAACCACGTAAATACTGTCTTGTGCGTGTGATTATTTTTTTTCTTTGGCGTGTGTTTTCTCTACTTTTTATTGTTTCTCACAGGTTGGAATTTTGGTTAAATTCCCAACATTATGTTTTTGCTTCCGCGTCTGTTTTAGCATATTTAACAAATTGAACATGAAAATTATTTAAACTAGTCGCAAACCCACATGATGCGTGAAAAAATATGATATGATTATTTTTTATTGGATAATTATTAAATTAACATATTAGATTGTATATTATTAAAAATTCAATGTGTTATTTGAAATTATGTTTTAAATTAGAAATTTTTTGTAGTGTAACAAAATATATTTTGTAGTCAGGTATTATATATAGTGAGATATATATGAAAACACAATGCAATAATTTTATTTTAAAAAAAAATAATAGTGTGAGAACTATTAGACCAAGTTGTAACTATGTATAATTTGTTTATTACTATATAGATGTATGAGATTTAACTCTTATAGATATATTTTTCTCAAAAACATAGATCCATGTCTCTTTCTTCCTCACAATTGAAACTAAGTGAAAAAGAAAATAAAGATAACTATGCAATAGATCATTATCAATAAATCATATATTATAAAGTGGAAATATAAAATAAAATAAAATGCAAAAAGAAAAAGTTCCTTAAGTATCTATACATAAAAACATTAATAGCATAATGATGCTATAAAGTAAATTACATTTTATCTTATTCTCTTTTTGGCATTTTTAGTAAAGATGATCAACTAAGCAAAGTAAAAGCTTACCAAGAAAGTTCAGATTAACTAAAAATTTGATGGTGGAGACGCTAATTATTTGTAATAAAATGACCAAAATAAAAATAACAAATAGATTTGAGAAAAACATATAAGATTTCTAAAATAAATTTTACCAAACACATGGGATGCAACAGTACAAAATTACTATCCTAAATATTTTTTTACTTTTTTGATACTCTACAAATAAAATAAAAACTTTATTCACTTTTTGTCATAGTATAGACTATAGAGCAATTACAAAATAAAAAAAAATAATAAAAAAAGTTAAGGAACTTATAACAAAAGGCTTTCTATACAAAATTCCAATAGAAGGGAGAATAATAGGCCCTCCACTTTCTTCAAGACATAGGGAATTATGAAAGACCATACATCCCTTACCCAACCTTTTCTCTTTCTCAAATCTACATTATGAAAGAAGTTTATGAAGCTAAAAACATTGTGAATACATCTCTTTTTAGTGGAAGTCCATTGGTAGGCACATTCAAATTCACAGCCATGTATATTTTTGTTTTGATATAAACTCAAATTTTTATTTAAAAAAAAAAATCAACCAAAATTCAACCAAAGCTATAAGAGTGATTTGTGATAGGAAATTTAAAAATACAACACAAAAAAATTAAATAAAAAAACCATCAACCTAAATTAGAGTTATAAGAAAGAATAAAAATCAAGCGAGAGAGAGAGAGAGAGAGAGAGAGAGAGAGAGAGAGAGAGAGAGTACTTACAGTTTTGTGTGGAAAAATATATGGATTGAATCGAATAAATATCAAATTTATACAAAATAGGATGGGGAGAAGAAGAGTTAAAATATAAGAAAGAGGAAATGATGAAAAAAGTTTAACGGTAAAGTAAAGAGTAGTAGGGAGATAAAGAGGCAAAGAGGGAGGGGAAAGGTTGGAGGGAGAGAAGAAGAGTGTTTTTTTTTTTTTTTCTTTAGAATAGGAAGATGAAAAGTTTAAATATTCAATTAATTGAAATTAGAAAGAAGAAAACAAAAAATTGAAATCAATTTGGATAGCTAAATATAGTTAAACATTTTCATCTAATGAATTGTAACATTTATAATGAATAGTAAACATGTGCATATATCCATTAAATGATAATGAATTATTCAATTTTAACAATTACTTGAAATTAGAAAGAAGAAAATGAAATGTTGAAATTAATTTAGGTAGCTGAATAGTAAAATATTTGCATTTAAAACAAATGAATAGTAACATGTTGAATGTTAATGGAGTGCATTAACAGGTTTGTCCATTAACTATATTTAATTATTTTATATAAAATAAAATATATAAATCATAAAGGAAATTAAAAAAAAAAAGTATGACGTGGCTGATGAGGTGGTTCAACAGGAGTACAACAATATTAAATTCTATGTCTCAGCTTTTAGATATATATAAATAAGCTTCGGTTGCAAATGGGTGATTTATATTTTCTATTTGGTTGATATTTACTAAAGTTAAGGTTCAAAGTTAGGTTGATTTATAAAAAGATAAATATGAACGGATTTTCTATCCTACTGAGTTATTTATGAACAACTTGATTGATTGATAGCACTATACTTTGATTGATAGCACTATACTTTAATAGGGCTGAAACAGGACCACTATGCTGCCTATAGTACCACAAAATTGGCCCCATGCCCAACAACTTCTTTCAATTTGTCTGACATCATAGTGAATCCACTAATATCAAATGCACCAGGACCAACCTATTATTGTTCGAAACAGTAATGTTTTCTGTACTTTAGTCAAAGCCTTGGTGGCTTGGTGCAGCATCGAGGTGGACAGGTCTTCGTCGTCCCATCATTCTTATTGAATTTATTCCCTGACTGGTGGATTACGTTACCTCTTCATATCTTATTATGCTTGCAAAATATCAAAATATTAAAACAAATAATAACTCTCTCATCTGTTCAATTTTTTTTTTTAAAATAATTACTTAAAAATTATACACAAAAAAATGAGTTTATCTAATTGAGTGATAAATAATTTTTTGGGCAAATTACACAACTTACCCTCCAGTAGTTTGACTGAAATTTAATTTGCCTACCTGTGATTTAAAATTTGACACTTTATCCACCTAAGATTTAACCAAAATTTTAGTTGTTTACCTGTGATTTGAAATTCTATAATATAAGTGTTCTAATGGATAGTTTTTAATCTTATTTGCTCTTGCATTTTTATGTTTTTTGTGCTTTTGGAGGAGAGAAACATAAAAGTAAAGTAAAATCACATATTTAGCTCTGTTTTTAACAAATATGGGTTATAGAAATCTAATTGAGCTAACCTCAAGTAAGTAAAATGTTAAATTTCAAATCATAGATAAGCAACTTAAATTTTGGTCAAACCTCAAGTGGTAAGAGTGTAATTTGCCTTAATTTTTTTGATTTAAAAAAAAAAAAAAAAAATCTCATATGCATGGAGATATGACACTTTGTGCAAGTGATTCGTCCAACATAGATATAGGTTGCAAACGAGAATAACTTGGTATAAGTGTGCAAGTACAAAATTATTCAACACTTTAAAATCAATACTACATCATCTCATATAAATTGTGAATCCAATATAATGAACTTTATCTTCGGAAACAATTATTTTAATTCACAGGACCGACTCTAGTTTAGGTTACTTAGGCAATTTCCTGACCCCTAAGTGATACAAAGCCCCCAAATCCTTGGTCTTATAACATAATATACCATACTTTTATATATAGCAATCCAAATTAAAGCGTACCACACATGAGACAGCTGATGGAGGTCCGTCTCTTTTTCATTTTAGTAAAATAATATAGTGGATGATTAGCGGAAATTCCGCTTTTATAAAATAACAGAAATGGAGGAAATTTCAAAGCCAAATACCACCCTTCCGGGACAATTTTTTTTTGGGTACATTTGAGCATTGGATGAAATAATTGGAATTGGATGAAATCATTGGAATTTGATGATAGTATTGTGTGTTACAAATAGGAGCAACTGAGGCATGAAATGGCGGCAAAGATCAAGAAATTAGTGCATGTTTTTTGATTGACCTTGTAGACACTATCGGTGTTGATATATTGGTTGGGAATCAAACTCGACATGGTGTTTTCGATGATAGCATCATAATCTTATTGAGACATTGGAACCTATGAATACACAAGAAGTTGAAGTTTCTGTGCGGGAACAGATCGGTTTGAAGGCCCAATGGGACCCCAAGGACTAAGGCCCAATGAAGGCCCAATGGCCTCGTCATTGACAGAGAGGCCCAAGCCCAAATGAATACCTTAGGTGATTTGAGCTCCGCCCTAAGGACTAAGGAGCATAACTGGCAAGGAATATGACAAGATTATTAATCGAATTTTATTACATTAACTCAGTTAGCAAATAGGATAGGTTAGCCTCAAGTCTGGTTGGAGGAAGTTATTGGCTTCCTTGAAACATTTGTAACGAGTGAATTAGTTCATTAATACAGTTACTACTATTCTATTGAATGACTTTTTTCAAATTTCACGAGGTAATAAACCGAAGGAACAAGGAAATATAGCAAAATGACCTTTACAATAACAAGTGGTACTAGACAGAAGATACAAGGGGAAGACTAATGTCCACCAAATTATCAAAAATCAACAAGTCTTAAGTCTTAATAGAAGAGGGAAAAAACCTAAATCCCCAGCTTTTATTCTCCACAAAGTAGACAATGCATCAGTACATATATTCACTTTCCTAAACCAATGTTTGTCTTCTATGTGAGGGATTCCCCTCCAAAGCCACCTGCAATAATCCACAAGAGAACTCAAACTAGGATAACTTTTAAGCACATTAGTGAGAGGAAACCACAACAATGGTACTAATCTCTTTTCAGTTTGAAATAACAAATACTAATCTCTTTTTACCTGAATTATTTGTTTGTGATACTAATTCCCTCCAATGAGTTCTTTTCGAATTGAATGCAGCTCAACTACAACTGTACTGAAGCTCATCCTTTCTCTAGGAAATTCCATGGAACAGGAAACCCCAATTTCAAGTATCAAAATCAACCATTCTTGAATTTTGGTACTTCCTTTTTGACCCTCATTGCGAGCTTCATTCATCACTGTCTCCTCATCCTCTCTTTCTTGAAGAAGAATGGGATCTATAATGTAAATATTTGTTTTAGTGAATCTGCTTTAACAAATTCATGGAGTTTTAAGTTATCTCGAAGAGTGTTTTTAGTTGGCTTTTTCCTAGGGAACATCTCCAACAATAATATACCATAGTTCTAAACAGCATCATACGTTGACACTATATTTCCCATACCATACTCTGCACTTGTACATTATATATACTGTAATATGAGCATGCTTTCATCTAAAATTTTGTTTGGGAGCGGGGGGGGGGGGTGTGGGGGTGGTACATAATCATACAAATCTTAAATGATATTTTTCAATGACATGTAATTTAAAAAAAAAAAAAAAAAAAAAAAAGATAAAGAGAAATGGAACATTTTGTTACAACACATATATCTCCTAACTATAATGCATCCTTATAAAACCATCTTTCATGCTCAAAACTATAGTAATAATTAATGGGAACTTGATTGATTAGAAGTATAAAAAATTGTTCCTCTTACCCCAATGGAGCTTGATTGATTAGAAGAAAAATCTTGAGTATCAATTAGAAGGAATCTTGCCAGGCCAAAGTCACCTACATGTCCAATCAATTCATCATCGAGAAGAACATCGCTAGGCTTGAGGTCACAATGAACAATAGGTGTTTGGCAATGATTGTGAAGATAATCTAATGCAATAGCAACATCAATGGCGATATTCAACCTGTTAAGAAGACTCAAATTCCTTTTCTCCTCATGAGCATCATCTACTATTGGTGTTGGATGCAACCATTCTTCTAGGTTACCATTTTCCGTGAACTCATATACCAATGCTTTAAAATCATGACCTCTATAGTCAACACCTGAACATGTTGTGAGGACCTGTGGGGCCCGAGGGCCCAGAATCCCCGGCCCACCTTTAGGCAGGCCCAGGGCCCAAGCCGAGGAAGGCGGTCTCCCTAGATGGTCGGCCCAAAGGCTTTAGTTCTTCCAAGGCCCGAGCCGAGGATACACCTATCCTCGGCACACCTAGCCTAATCTAGGTAGGGGGCAGACTTACTGCAGGTGGTCACATCCACACTTAACTATTCTGCCAGGCCCTCCAGGTTCCATCAATGCTGACAAGACCCTTCACTGAAAAGCCTTGGAGGCAGCAACCCCCGGCATGGGAAAGAACCGGTCTGATGGGACAAGTCCTGAACCATTAGCCCGGATGGCCAACAGCTGTAAGGCCAGGATCGAGCCAGAGAGAGTATATAAGTGAAAGAACCCCCCTGGTGAGGGGGGGGCCTCCTCGGACCCCAGCCGAGGAGCAACCCCAGACGGGGAGCAAATAGACGAAAAGTTGGAGGAAGACCGGCTAGGGGCCGGTCGGAGCCAAACCCTTTGCCCCACTCTCTACAAATTCATTGTCGGGGGCCCACCTCCGAAAAAGGAGCCCCTACAATTGGTGCCGTCTGTGGGAAGGGTTAGTGTGCCGGCCGGCGCAACCGGCGATCGTTCTAAGGCAGTCACCACTCAAAAGTTGGCGATGCAAAAAAAAAAAAAAAGAGGGAAAAAGCAAAAGAAAAGAAGAAGAGGAGAATGGCAGTGCGAAAAGAAAATTCAGCAACAAGTAAAAGAAAGGTCTTTTATTAATTCAGAAGAGATTACAAGAGATTACAATTACAATTCTCATTATTTCATAAAAATAAAAAATTACAAATACAATCAGAGGCTCAGACAGGCGTGTTTTACAAGAACTCCTACCAGCTAATCCTACAATCGGAGGCTCAGGCGGACCGATGTTGGAACTGGCCGGGCAAGAGGCTCGCAAAGAATTGATGCCAGGAATGAAGGAAGTGTCAAGCCGTGCTTTTATTGGCATTAAGAGAATGGGTGAACTTGACGGTAAAAGCACGGGAAGGGGGTCTAGGGGCTGGCTCACCTTCAAACCAAAGCTTCAACAAAGTGAGGAGCCCCCAGACCCCGGGACACCCTCCCTCGTGATGCTTCCTCGACCCCCTCCGAACTACACGAGCATTGACCGTCGGAGACGGCAATATTCGGGCGCCGGCCATGACGAGAGTTCGCGTGCTCCCTCCGTCAGAGGTGCACTCTGGGGGAGGACGTTAGGTATTTCAACGACGTCCCCCCTGGCCACCATGAGAGACTCGGCCAGTGTTACGCCTGAACTCTGCCGCGCCGGCAGCCCAGTGGGGACTGCGGCCACGGCGGCACTTGGCTCCAGGTCTCCTAACTGCGGTCACAACCCTGGTGGCGGTATCAAAGGGGCTCAGAAGGATGAAGGTGTGTATGTCTGTTTGTGGGGGAGAATTCATTGAATGAGGAGAAATGCTCCCCCCAGAACGCCTTTTATGGAGGGCGAAAGCCAACGGGGGCTGAACCGCGCGGAATTCGAAGGGGAATCGTCGAGGGAAATTAATGGAGGCGCGTTACGGACACCGAAGCGTCAAACAGGAGGCGCGGAAGGCCAAGCGACGCCTCATAAACCAGAAAAATGGGGAGCACGGACCAGAGGCAGGATTAGCCCCACGTGCGAAGTCACAAGCCGACCAGAGGAAAGACAGTTCACGGAAAATAGCCGAGGATAACCCCCCGCCAAAAACGAAGTCCTCGGATCCGAGGACAAAATCCTATTGGAGGCAACAGTCCAATCGTGGTACAATAGCTCTTGCTCCAGCATCCTGCAAGGGGCTAGGGGGATGAACCCCTACCCGACGTGAGACTGAGTTGCCCAGAGAGGTGAACACTGTGTCCTCACGCTCGGGAGCCACACGGAAACGATGGCGGCAACTGTACCTAGGTCTTGCATGGTCCTCGGACTCAAGCCTAAGGGGAGCTGACCACTCGTACTTAAAAGGCAGCAACTGTACCTAGGTCTTGCATGGTCTACGGACTCAAGCCTATGGGGAGCTAGCCACATGGAAACGATGGCGGCAATTGTACCTAGGTCTTGCATGGTCCTCGGACTCAAGCCTAAGGGGAGCTGACCACTCGTACTTAAAAGGCAGCAACTGTACCTAGGTCTTGCATGGTCTACGGACTCAAGCCTATGGGGAGCTAGCCACATGGAAACGATGGCGGCAATTGTACCTAGGTCTTGCATGGTCCTTGGACTCAAGCCTACGGGGAGCTGACCACTCGTACTTAAAAGGCAGCAACTATACCTAGGTCTTGCATGGTCTGCGGACTCAAGCCTATGGGGAGCTAGCCACATGGAAACGATGGCGGCAATTGTACCTAGGTCTTGCATGGTCCTCGGACTCAAGCCTAAGGGGAGCTGACCACTCGTACTTAAAAGGCAGCAACTGTACCTAGGTCTTGCATGGTCTGCGGACTCAAGCCTATGGGGAGCTAGCCACATGGAAACGATGGCGACAATTGTACCTAGGTCTTGCATGGTCCTCGGACTCAAGCCTAAGGGGAGCTGACCACTCGTACTTAAAAGGCAGCAACTGTACCTAGGTCTTGCATGGTCTACGGACTCAAGCCTATGGGGAGCTAGCCACATGGAAACGATGGCGGCAATTGTACCTAGGTCTTGCATGGTCCTCGGACTCAAGCCTAAGGGGAGCTGACCACTCGTACTTAAAAGGCAGCAACTGTACCTAGGTCTTGCATGGTCTACGGACTCAAGCCTATGGGGAGCTAGCCACATGGAAACGATGGCGGCAATTGTACCTAGGTCTTGCATGGTCCTCGGACTCAAGCCTACGGGGAGCTGACCACTCGTACTTAAAAGGCAGCAACTGTACCTAGGTCTTGCATGGTCTGCGGACTCAAGCCTATGGGGAGCTAGCCACATGGAAACGATGGCGGCAATTGTACCTAGGTCTTGTATGGTCCTCGGACTCAAGCTTACGGGGAGCTGACCACTCGTACTTAAAAGGCAGCAACTGTATACGAGGAGCTATCTATTTTACGACAGAGTCAAGGCACTGCTCAGTCCGGGGATCCATTCCCGTGAAGGAGTTAACTACCTAATGAAGGGCCTAATGGTCGATCCGACCACTCAAGAAAGGACCAGCCAAACCGACGGCCTTCCGGACCATAGGGGCCGAGGTTTGCAAAACCCTCCTCCCCGTCTGAGGATACGTGCAGCAGGGTTTTTGAGGGGCTATTGTGGGGCCCGAGGGCCCAGAATCCCCGGCCCACCTTTAGGCAGGCCCAGGGCCCAAGCCAAGGAAGGCGGTCTCCCCAGATGGTCGGCCCAAAGGCTTTAGTTCTTCCAAGGCCCGAGCCGAGGATACACCTATCCTCGGCACACCTAGCCTAATCTAGGTAGGGGGCAGACTTACTGCAGGTGGTCACATCCACACTTAACTATTCTGCCAGGCCCTCCAGGTTCCATCAATGCTAACAAGACCCTTCACTGAAAAGCCTTGGAGGCAGCAACCCCCGGCATGGGAAAGAACCGGTCTGATGGGACAAGTCCTGAACCATTAGCCCGGATGGCCAACAGCTGTAAGGCCAAGATCGAGCCAGAGAGAGTATATAAGTGAAAGAACCCCCCTGGTGAGGGGGGGGCCTCCTCGGACCCCAGCCGAGGAGCAACCCCAGACGGGGAGCAAATAGACGAAAAGTTGGAGGAAGACCGGCTAGGGGCCGGCCGGAGCCAAACCCTTTGCCCCACTCTCTACAAATTCATTGTCGGGGGCCCACCTCCGAAAAAGGAGCCCCTACAGGACCTTTACAAGATTTCGATGTTTGATATATCTTAGTGCCTCACACTCAGCTTTGAAACTCTTAAAAGCTCCATGGTGTGAAAGGTTGAGCACCTTGATAGCAACTATGTGTCAATCTTGATCAAGACTTCCTTTATACATTGACCCGAAGTTACCCACACCAATTAAATTAGTAGAAGAAAATCCATTTGTAGCATTTAAGAGGCTTTGGAAAGATACATTCAATGGAAATTTTCTTGAATCACTAGAGGCATTTTCTTTCCTTTTCTTTCTTAAAGAAGAAAGAAGTATAAGTGACAACCAAAATTACTCCAAGAAGCCCAAAATATATAGATATTATTAACTTCAACGTAAGGGTCAACTTACTCTTCTTGGATTTTTCATGTTTGCATATAGGACGCTAAAATTTAGGAATACCCCCACAGAGCTTATTATTTCCCATAATGAAGGTTTCACTTTTGTTCTTCAAAATTCCTTCTATTGGCACCTCATCCTCAAAATGGTTGTGAGATAAATTTAGAAATTTCAAGTAGACAAAGTGCTCCAAAAAGTTTGGAATTTGGCTTGACAAATTATTGTTAGAAAGATCTAATTCTTGAAGACCTCTTAATGATCCCAAAGATAGAGGAATGATCCCTTGGAAGAGTTTTCTTCTTATGTCTAAAAATTCTAACTTTACGCAGCTTCCAAGACTTGCTAGAATTTTACCAAACAATATGTTTTCAGAAATATTCAAATATTCTAGATTTTTTAAAATTCCGATTTCCATAAGAAGGACACCAATGAATTGGTTGCCAGAAAAATCTAAAACAACCGGTGAGAATGAGGGACCAATAACTTGTGGGTGTTAGGACATATGTGGTTCACTCGTTAAGAACATATGTCATTGTTTTATGTAATTAGCTAATCCTTTGACAAAACGCACTTTACTTGTACTTGGGTAGATCTAAGATGTGTTGAAATACTTTAATAAACCATGTTTCAAGATCAAGTGTTAAAGTCTTCAAGTCTGTTCAAGAAAACAAGCTAAAAGTGCAAAGTTACTAAAACTCGACAGCTAGCATGTGTCGAGATTTAAGGAAGCTGTTTTGCCCGTGGCTCGACAGCTATCTTGATAGATACTTGATAGCTTCTATTTGTTGAGGTTTGTTGGGAAATTTAGACCCCAGTTGATAGAAATAACAAGTTTTAAACTCAGGTTATTAATTAGATTTATTATTAATAAAACTTGTTAAAACAAAAAAACATCAATATTATGTCAAAATAATATATAGCAGAAAAATAAATAAGACAAGATATGATGACCTTAAAAAACTAATGAAACCAACCAGTTTTATAGTAAAAAACCTGAGGGGAAACCTTCCCAAAAAGCAATTCACTATAGTAAAGAGAAGTTTCAGATATGGTATAAAACCTTTGTCCCTAGATTCTACAATCCTCGTAGATGAACTCACAGCAGAAACCTTCTACCACTTCAGAACCTTTAAACTCTTCAATATATGAATGCCACCCTTTGATGTTGCATGGATCCCAATACGTGACTAACTCCTCTGCATGAATCCTAAAACCTGACTCATTCACCAACTTGAGAAAGAAGAATGTTGGTTCCAAAGTTCTTCACTTCATCAACAATGAAGATCAAGAAGCACTTGGTTACAAAACCCTAAGGTGCAAAGACGCAGTAGTTTCTTTCAGAAAGAATAAGGCATGACCCTTTTGCATATGTTCTCCTTGTATTCTCTTATGTGACGGCCTCTAAATAAGCCTTATATAGGTCTAGAGTTGTGAGAAGAGAAACCCTACACAAATACAAAAGCCTGGCCCAAAAATCAGATCTGAAAATTCTGATTTTTGTAATCTCGATAGATAGCAGGTGTCGAGAAGGCATCGAGATTTAAACTTCGACAGATATAGCTATTGAGGAGGTGTCGAGGGAATAGAAGTTTTCTCAATCAATCCACCAGCTGTCGAGATTATGATAATAATCAACTGAAGAACTCAATAGATAGCCAGCTGTGGAGAGGTATCGAGCAGCTGTTGAGATATTTGTCTGCAGGTGTCGAACTATCTGTCCAACTTTATTGAACACCTTTTCTTCACTTGTTTCTTGGTCCAATCTTCATGGCTTTAATACTAGACTAAAACAACATGTTTCTTGAAGTATTAAACACATTCTAGATTTACTAAATTACAAGTGCGTTTTGTCAAAAGATTAACCAACTACATAAAATATGTCTTTAACAATCTCTCCCTTTGGCAATCCGTGACAAAATCACAACAAATAAATGAACATATGATTAAAGTCATAAATCACTCAACTCATATTCACTTGTTGAATACAATAAATCTATTGTAGGGTTAAAATTTGTGGCTCAAGTGCGAAAACAATAAATTTGTAGAGCGTGGATGATAAAGCTAGGTTAACTATGGAGCTTACAACGGTTGATCACAACATACCAGTATAAACCAGCATAAAATTACATGTAAAGACCAAGTAAGCTCAAGTCCGAAGAGACTTATGATAAATTGAATACAGGTTACAGTTCTTAGGGTTATAATTCGACCTCCCCCTATTTTAGGAGCCCTTCTTCTTTATATAGCATCCTTTCCTCCCATCCCCATCGTCCACTTGTTCTTTATCTAGGCTCCTATTTGAGTGCATGTCATGTCATGTATCTTCCTCAGCTTTTTGTGAGTGGCGATAGATGAGGTTACCCTGTTCAGGGGTCTTCTCCACATAAATGCGGTCAGAAAAATTGCTGCAATGCATTTAATATGGTGGTAGCAGCTTTTCCTTTAGATATTTCCTCATTCTTATCGTCTCCAGATATATTCAGAGTTTATCTTGATCAGTAGGGATGCTAGGAAGATCATTTGGACCTTCTAACGTTTGATTAATCAATACTATTCATATCCAAGGAGTAGGACCTCTTCGGACCGATGACGACCTCTCCAGATTGTACCCATCCCTTCTCCTTCTTCTAGATGAACTTTTTCCCTAACAGTTTCTTCTCTTCAAACGCACAGTAGTCCTCAAATGGGGACCTAGGCCCACTACGTTAGATTGGGCCTTTCCCCCCACAATAGCCTCTCAAAATTTTAATTTTTCCCTCGCATCCGAGGAGAAAAAAAAAAAGATTTTGACCTGTCACGTAATGAGAAGTTTGAAAAGAACACATAAATATTCAAGCTTGCATGTGCACAGGCATAGATGCAAGCACTTCATCATTGCCGCTATCATTTCCATATTCCCAAAGCGCTGTATTGATTACTTCAAGCGGCGTTTTGTCTTTTGCATCTAATGGTGGGTCATTGATCCAACGGACATGGTTCTTCTTCGAAATTTGGACGGGATGAATTGCATCCTTTCACCTATCCCCGTATAAAAGCCCTCAGAGGAGGTTATTTTTTCTTTACTTTACAAATCCTCAGAATACCCAGCAAACTCGTGCATTCAAAATCCTTCAAGCTTCTTCAATTATCTATCTTATTTCTTCCCAGAATCTACTAAAAGTCCACTTCGAGTATAGAGATCATTCTCTAGTTCCGTCTTTGTAAGTTTCGACATCCTTGATCCATTATTTTCTTCTCGGCCAGGATTTTCAACCTTCGAACCCCTATTTCCTAGTTACTGCTTCAAATATTTCTTAAAAATGGGTAGATTTCAATACCGCGTCAATAGTCCTGCTTTGATAGAAGAATTTAAGCAGACCTATGGTATACCGCGGGGGGTAAATCTGAGGTATTACCCTTCGGAGCGGATGTTAACGGACCGAAGAGAGGAGGAAGTCATAATCCCTATGATAGCCTTCATTGAAGGGGGAATGACCTTTCCAATGGGTTCCATCACCTTGAACTACCTTCGTAACCATAGAATTTCTCTCGAGCAATGCGCGCCCAATACTTTTTGGATCCTAGGAGCCATTGATGCCCTGAACCTTCAACTAGGATTAGGGTTGACCTGGCGTGACTTGGTACATATGTACGAGTGTCATAGCCAAAAGGGGGCTGAATATTACCTTAAATCCCAATCCGACACCGTTAGACTTCTTTCCTACCTTCCTAAGTCAAATAAAGGGATGAAAGACGACTATTTGATTGTCTCGGGCGCGTGGCATGATGGTCTTCACTGTCCGACCCAGCCAGGAGAGCCAAGTGTGACATCCTAGACTTAGGATCTCTAATAGTAGGCTTAGGATCTTCATTCTTCATAATCTATTTTTTCCTTTATGTCGTCATCTTCCAGTTCTCTAACTTTCTTTTTATTATTATTATTATTACTATTATTATTTTTTGTCTACAGATAAAGAGCATACTTCTCCTCGGCTTAGCCTCACCAACATTGCTGCGTTTAATTATTTATTACGCTCGAAGATCTTTGTGAGCGAAGATGGACAGCTACGGTTTGTTTTCCTCATCCTCGGCTACACACCAAAAGAAACCGATATTCAGCCGGTCGGCAACGCCATTACATAAGGTGATCATCGGCTCTGGCGAATAGACGTCGCTCGACGTGGTTTCTTAGCGCCATACGACCTTAAACCCATTCTGCACCCAAATTCACAAGGTGTGCCATTGCTTGTCCAACTAGTTCAACAAGTCCTCCTTGAACCGAAGGTCGTAGGCGAGAGGGTCAGCTCTTTATCCTCTTTACTAGAGGAACAAATAGACTAGTTCATATTCGAAGGAGAAGCTTCAGGGGGGGTTCAGGTGATACCATCCTCAGACTTCGAGGAGGAGATTGATAGGCAGTCTAGCGTCTATCCTTCAATTCTGATAACCACTCTTCCAGAGGACTTCTCGAAAGAAGAAGAAATGTCAGATTTAAAGGCTTTAATAAGGAACAGGGGCAAGAAGGTCGAGCCAAAGGGCATTAGGACTTCCCAACCCGTGGAGAGTTTACCTCCACCTCCACCTTAGGTTCCTGACCTCGGCTTAAAGCGCGTGCCAGACCTGAAGAAGAAAAGGCCCCTCGAGACTGAGGAGAGGGAGGTGGTGGTGCCACCGAAGACAACCAAGCAACAGAAGGTGGCGAGAGACCACCGGAGCAAAAGGGCCTCATCCACAGAAAGTCGAGATGAGCCTCCTGTTGCTAATGTGCGCCGAGGGCCATGCATATGGTCTCCCAAGTTGGAACTGGACGGCGCTCCTATTTCTTAGGATACTTCCTTTAGAAACTAAGATGGGGGAAGAGCAGGGCTAGTGGATGAAGCTTTAGAGCAACCATTGCTCCTCCCTCGAGACATGGAGTCATACAGGTGCTTTAGCCAGTATGAACTCTTCATATCCCTGAAAAGGGACCTAGTCATGGTAAGTGAGTTAATCCAGCTCTTCGGTTTAGCATGTTAATTTTTTGCTTGTTTTATGCTAACTCTTTTACTTTATTACGCAGATTACCCAGCAAGTCTTCATGGCCGAAGAGTGGAATAAAAAGACATACGTCGAAGCCCAAGCAGAGGCCCACTCTCAGTCCGAGGCAGAGAAAACCTTGGGCAGCTTGAAAGAGGAGTTTTCTCAAATCTCCGAGCAGCTCAAAGAGGTAACCATCAAAAGGAATAGCCTTAATGCTGGCCTGCAAAATACTGAGAGCCAGGCTGAAGCCCAACGCAAGTTGCTAAATGAGACAAAGACCAATTTGGTAGCTGAGAAAGCACTTGTGAAGGAACTTCGCGCCGAACTCCAAAAGGCTAAGAAGACTGCCAAGCTAGCTTAGAGGAATGCTCAGCTGGACAAAGAGGCAACCGAGGCCAAAAAGAAAGCAGCATACCAATTGGGAGTAGAGGTGACCGAAAAAGGTATTACTGAGCAGTTTGCCTCGGTCAGCCGGGACTACTGCGATATAACATGGGGCAAGGCGCTGGATGCTGTTGGGGTGCCTGCTGACTCGGAACTGAGGCTGCCTAGGAGCATTTATTACGACCCAGACATCCGAGAGCTCCCAGAGTCTGATCCCCCTCCTCCAACACAACTCCCAGAGGCTTCGGAGCAATCCTTGGTCAGCCAAGCTCCTCTAACCACCCTTGAGCCTTCCAAGGATTCTGGTCAGCCAGGTGATCAGAGCACCCCAGCTGAGACACCCAAGGATAAGGGCGAGGTCTTGGAAAAAGAGAAAACCTCCTCGAAGCCCAAGGACCAGGCCCCAGAAGCTGTTGCTACTCGGACAAGCCAGACTGCTGACCCTGTGGTCCCTCAAGCAAAAACTTAGATACTTAGGTTTTTTATTTTTTATTTTTTATTTTTTTTTTCTTATTCTTGTTTTTCTTTTATGTAATGGATTGTAAACTATCTTCTTTTAATCAATGAAATAGTTTCTCTTTTACTTTTGGTGTCTTTGTTGCATATCATATGACTTACTTTTGTTACAAGTAACTGTACTTTGTAATTATGGTAATGTAGATAAACATAATCACCATATCATGCTAATAATGCACATAACTAAGATTGACACTGAAAAGAGCAATTTGTATAAGAACTACTACTAAATAATGAATGCAACGAGTGTTATAAAAGCTTCAAAGGTCTTTCTGAACATGCATAAAGAAGGTTAACATAAATTAGAGTTAATTTAAATACATTCGAGAATGTTAGGCAATGCTCATTCCAGAGTTAAACTTCAATAACAATAATAGCACAGAGGTGTTGACTAACCTATACTATCTAAACCAAGGATTGCAGGAATGTGAAGGAGTGTTAACTAATCGGAATCATTTGGTTCGAGGACTACAGGCATGATTGGATTTAAGTTTAAACACTTAGAGAACCGATAAAGAGTGTTAACTAACCCAAATCATCTGATTCAAGGATTATAGGCATGATTGGATTTAAGTTTAAATACTTAGAGAACCGATAAGGAGTGTTAACTAACCCAAATCATCTGGTCCGAGGACTACAGGAATGATTGGATTTAAGTTTAAACACTTAGAGAACTGTTAGGGAGTGTTAACTAACCCAAATCATCTGGTCCAAGGACTACAGGCATGATTGGATTTAAGTTTAAACACTAAGAGAACCGATAAGGAGTGTTAACTAACCCAAATCATTTGGTCCGAAGACTTCAGGCATGATTGGATTTAAGTTTAAACAATTAGAAAACCGTTAGGGAGTGTTAACTAACCCAAATCATCTGGTCCGAGGACTACAGGTATGATTGGATTTAAACTTAAACACTTAGAGAACCGTTAAATACGAGAAATTGTCATAATGATTAAAGAGAATATTCGATTAATAATAGTACCTTTTGAGGTTATTTATATTCCAAGGGCACGGTATTACATGACTATCTAAGTCTTCCAGGAAAAATGCCCCAATGCCAGCCCCTGAAGTGAAACGATATGGCCTTTCCCAATTGGGCCCTAGCTTCCCCCAGGTTGGGTTTTTTGTAGTGCCCACAACTTTCCTGAGTACCAAATCACCAGGTTCTAAAGGCCTTAACTTTACGTTGGCATCATAGTCTTGCCTGAGCTTTTGTTGGTAATGAGCCAATCGAACCATTGCATTTTCTCTCCTTTCCTCAATCAAATCCAAAATCCTTTCTAGCAGTTCATCATTGCTGGTCGTACTGAACGAACTGGTTTTCAGAGTTGGGAACCCAGTTTCTAGAGGGATGACAGCTTTAGCCCCATAAGTCATCGAGAAAGGGGTTTCTCTAGTAGATCTGCGAGGTGTAGTTCTGTAAGCCCAAAGTACGTGTGGCCAGAGAATTAGCATGTCCATTACCACTTTTGGGAATATGTAGCAAGCTGAAAAATTCAAATTCCGACTGCAGACATTTAACTCGGCTCAAGTATCCCTACATCCTTTCATCCTTCGCCTCAAACTCCCCCTATACTTGACCCACAACCAACCTTGAGTCCAAGAACAACTCCACTGCCTTTCCTCCCATTCTTTGGACCATAGAAATTCCCATCAATAGGGCTTCGTACTCCGCCTCATTATTTGTTGCCAAGAAATCCAACCTTAACGATTTTTCAATGATGATTCTCTTAGGAGATATCAATACTAGCCCCACTCCAGAACCTTTCTGGTTCGTTGCACTGTCCACATACACTTCCCAGTGGGAAGGGTTTTGTTGAGAAATCATGCCAACCGATTTTCCATCCATGTCCTTCTCTGCCATTACTTCTTCTAAACTAGGTTCCGTGAATCCGGCTACCAAATCTGCAAGGATCTGTCCCTTGACTGAAGTGCGAGGCATGTACTTGATATCGAAAGCCCCCAAGATAGTGCCCAACTTGGCTATTCTTCCTGTGTAGTCGGCACTTTGAAGTACGGATTTAAGCGGGAGTTGTGTGAGCACGACGACCGTATGTGCTTGGAAGTAATGGGGCAATTTTTGTGTTTCGAGTACTACTGCCAAAATAGCTTTCTCTAGCGGCAAGTACCTAATCTCGGCCTCATGTAGAGATTTACTCACATAGTAAACTGGCCTTTGCACACCTTAATCCACACGTATCAATACTAGACTTACAGCATAGGAAACCACAGCAATATAGGCAAACAAGATCTCATTTGGTTCAGGGCTAGACATAATCGATGGCCGAGCCAAATAGTCTTTGAGTTGTTCAAACCCTTTCCACTTGTTGACCAGTAAGAAGAAAGGTTTGCGCCTACCCGCGGACCGAGAGATGAATCGGTTCAGGGCAGCTGTCATCCCTGTTAACTTTTGAACCTCTTTCGGATTCCGAGGAGGCGGTAGATTTTGAATAGCCTTTATCTGATCAGGGTTAACCTCAATTCTCCTGTGTGTCACCATGTAACCCAAGAATTTGCCTGACCCTACACCAAATGAGCATTTGGAAGCATTCAGAAGTAATTTGTGTCTTCTTAGGATTTCAAAAGTGTTGTCAAGGTCCTTCATATGCTTAGAAACAACTTTGTTTTTTACCACCATGTCATCTATATAGACTTCAATACTTTTGCCTAACTATGATTCAAACATCCTTGTCATCATTAGCTGGTAAGTAGAGCCTGCATTTTTCAAACTGAATGGCATCACTTTATAATGGTAATTACCAGTAGGGGTAACAAAAGCGGTCTTTTCCTGGTCATCTGGGGCTAATGGTATTTGATTGTAACCTTGGAAAGCATCCAAGAAACTCATCTGAGGATGGCCGACAGTAGTATCTACTAGCTGATCAATTTTCGCCATGGGGAAAGGATCCTTAGGACAAGCCTTATTTAAATCAGTGAAATCTACACAGACTCATTATTTCCTGCTCTTCTTCTTTACCACCACAGTATTTGCTAACCACTCGGGGTAAAAAATCTCTTTAATAGCTCCAGCCTATTTGAGCTTCGTTACTTCTTCTTTGACTGCATCTGCATATTCTTTAGATGGCCGTCGAGGAGGCTGCTTCTTGGGGACAATCAGTGGGTTGACCCTCAAATGGTGGCAAATGAACTCTGGATCTACTCCTGGGGCTTCGTAAGCACACCAGGCAAATACGTCAATATTTCTCTTAAGGAAATCAATTAGCTCTTCTTTTTCTTGTTGAGGCATTTGAGATCTGACTTGAAAAAACCTTTCAGGATTGTCCTAAATTAAAACTTTTGCTAAATCCTCACATCTGATGCCTTCATCAAGATCTTCGACGGGTGACACTTGACCTTTTAACTGCTATAAGTCTCCCTCAGCCTTGGCCGAGGACTCGATTTCGGGCTTGTGCTGGATGGCAGCTACCAAGCATTGTCTGGCCGAGGACTGATCTCCACGAATTTTACAAACTCGCCCTTCGGATGGATATTTAACTTTTTGATGTAGAGTAGAGGAAACAGCCCCTAGCGTATGTAGCCAAGATCTGGCTACAATTGCTATATAAGGGGAATACACATCTACGACAATAAAGTCTACTTCCACAACTTCTGAGCCAGTCTGCAAAGGCAGCTGTATTTGTTCCTTTGGGGTGACAATTCTTCCCTCAAAACTAACCAAGGGAGAACAGTATGGTGTTAAGTCATCAGGTTTGAGGTTCAGCCCCCTGTAGAGGTCAGGGTACATTATCTCCACCGTGCTACCCTGGTCTACCATTACCCTCTTCACATCATATCCTCCAATTCTGAGGGTGACTACCAAAGCGTCGTCATGAGGTTGGATGGATCTAATTTTATCTTCATCCGAGAAGCCTAAAACTGGCTGAACAACCAGTCTAGCGCTCCTCGGATCTCAACCAAAGTCCCCTGCCGATAACTAAGCTACTGACATAACTTTGGATGGCCAGGACTCTATTCTTCTTAATGCTGCGAAAATGATGTTAATAGTTCCTAATGAAGGTTTCAAAGAATCATTTCTCTCGGGCTCAGAATTCATCTAACCTCCTCGGCCACTAGAGTGATGCAAGAGGTGCCTCAACCTACCTTCGCGAACTAGTTGGTCCAAATGATCCCACAGACTTCTGCAGTTTTCAGTGTTATGCCCATGGTCTTGCTGATACTGGCAATAGAGATTGTGATTACGCCTCTCAGGATTCCCTGCCATCTTACTCAGCCACTTAAAGAATGGCTCATTCTTGATCTTCTCCAACACTTGGTGAACTGGCTCCTTGAACACAGTATTGACTGCTTGAGCATTTGTTGATCCCGACTGCCCAGGGAAATCTTTTCGTGGCTTGTTGTTATTGTAACGGTCCGACCTGAAATCTTTCCTTTCCTGGGGGATAATCTTGTCCTTACCCTTCCCTTGTTGCTGATGCTCTTCAACCCTTTTATATTTTTCAATACGGTCCATGAGTTGATGCATCTTAGTAACAGGCTTACCAGACAAGGACGTCCTTAAACCATAGTCAGTAAGGAGGCCGAGCTTGAACGTGTCAAGGGCCATTGCATCAAAGTTGCCCTCCATATTATTAAACATCTCCCAGTATCTATCCGAGTATGCCTTCAGGGTCTCACCCTCATGCATGCTCAAGGATAGCAAAGAAGACAAGGGCCTGGCCACTCTTCGACATGTGACAAAACGCGAATCAAAAGCTTGAGTGAGCTCTTTATAGGAGTCAATGGAATCTGCTTTTAGGCTGTCAAACCACCTTATTGCAACTGGTCCAAGACTGGAGGAGAAGACCTTGCACATCAGAGCTTCATCTCTGGAATAGATAGCCATCCTTTGATTAAAGTGGCTCACATGCTCCACAGGATCCGTTTTATCATTATAAATAGTAAAGGTTGGCTGGTTAAAATGCCGAGGAAGTCTCGCTTCTTCGATCCTGTGCGTGAAGGGTGACCTAGAGATTTAATTCAAAACTCTACTCATAGCATCGTTTCCTACCCCTTCATGTGATAGGCTCTGAGGTTGCCTTTTGCGACGGTGCTCCTCTTCGTATGAAAAGGATTCACTGATTGGTGTTCGAGATCTTTGCTCGTAAGTGACATCTTGCTCGTAACCCCAATCCTCATCAGAATGGGAAGAAATACGTTTTCTTTTTGCATGGCGCAACTCCCTTCTTGACCTTTCAATTTCCAATTGCATGTTGTTCTTCTCTGCATGAGACATGTGACTTCCTCCATGCGGTTGACTTCGCTCAGGGTGTATGGTATGCACGCTACCTTTATGATCTTGTCTCTGCTCCGAATTGAGAAAAGGGTCTATATGTTGGGATGCCCCGGATTTTGCCGGTTGTTTCCCTGGTTCAGCCATTATCAACTGTTGCTTCCACTTCTACTTAAGCTCTCCCCACAGACGGCGCCAATTGTAGGGTTAGGATTTGTGGCCCAAGTCCAAAAACAATAAATTTGTAGAGCGTGGATGATAGAGCTAGGTTAACTATGGAGCTTACAACGGTTGATCACAACATACCAGTATAAACCAGCATAAAAGTACACGTAAAGACCAAGTAAGCTCAAGTTCGAAGAGACTTATGATAAATTGAATACAGGTTACAGTTCTTAGGGTTACAATTTGACCTCCCCCTATTTTAAGAGCACTTTTTCTTTATATAGCATCCTTTCCTCCCATCCCCATCGTCCATTTGTTCTTTATCTAGGCTCCTACTTGAGTGCATGTCTTGTCATGTATCTTTCTTAGCTTTTCATGAGTGGCGGTAGATGAGGTTACCCTGTTCAGGGGTCTTCTCCACATAAATGTGGCCAGAAAAGTTGCTGTAGTGCATTTAATACAGTAGTAGCAGCTTTTCCTTTAAATATTTCCTTATTCTTATCGTCTCCAGATATATTCAGAGCTTATCTTGATCAGTAGGGATGCTAGGAAGATCATTCGAAACTTCTACACGTTTGATTAATCAATACTATTTGTATCCAAGGAGTAGGACCTCTTCGGACCAATGGCAACCTCTCCGGATTGTACCCATCTCTTCTCCTTCTTCCAGATGGACTTTGTCCCTAACAGTTTCTTCTCCTCGGACGCACAGTAGTCCTCAAATGGGGCCCTAGGCCCACTACATTAGATTGGGCCTTTCCCCCTACATGTATCATAACAAAAACTCTTGAAAAAATTTGCAAGAAGAGTGTTTATGGCAAGTAGACTTTGACAACCTGTATTTCTAAAACACTTTAAACAAAACTCATCAATGTATCTTAGTATGAAACAGAAATAATAAATTGCATACAAGTAAAGAAGCATGTGTATAAAGAAAGAAAAGAAACAACACATGTAAAGGTAAGTGAAAGAAACATACATTAACATATATCAAAAATAAGCATATGTATGTAAACATGGTCACAAAACCCAAGGTACAAGAAGAAGGAGATAATCACTCCCCTTGACAAGATGAAACACAACTCCTCCTTACAAGGGCATGTATTTCTCCCCCGAACACGTAGAATCTTAAAAAGAAACCACATATCTCCACACTTTCTCCCCATTTTTGTCATGATTGACAAAGGGTACAAGAAGCTAGAAAGCTTCACCTAGAAACATAAAGATGATCAAGGGGGCACAAGAAAACCATATAAATGCATGAATGTAATGAAACAAGATGCAATGAATGACAAGATAATAGAAGGATACAAAACATGTGAAAAACAAATCTCTCAACAAAAAAAATGTTAAGCACATAGATCCCAAAACACACACACACACACACACACAAAAAACAAGTCTAACCAATTTTATATTTCAAAAATAAGTCAAGACAATTTAATGAGCATACATTAACACATGTAAAACCTTGTGATGGCTAAATCACATTGTACCTACACATGTATCAAGAGTAGCAAAGAATATTGCATGTTGTGTGTGAAAAACATCGCAAGATTGCATATGTGTATACATGTTATGACGATTTGGGATATGAAAAAATCACTTTAACTCACATACAATCATAACTGTTTGATAGGAACTATCACCTTCAAGGTATATCCTATAACTCTCACATCTCCTAGAATACATGTTTGCAATCGCATTTAAAACATTTTTGATCTTTTTGCTTTTTATTTTCTTTGCATATTTGCTTTTATTTTAACATATCATGCATGGGCATATAAAAGAGAGAAAAGAAATACCCAAGATGTTAAGCATGTTACACTGCACTTTTGCTATGCCAAAGCATATGAGTGTCTTTGACACCACATTTTTGCTATGCCGAAGCATACAGATGTCATATTATGATTGGCAGGTAACAATGGTGAAATGATTATTTATGCTTTTCTCTTAGGATTTTCTAGTCCTTCCCATCAAAAAGAGTGATACGAGTGTTAAGTTCAAGAGATAACTTAATCTTACTCATCACAAACAAGAGCCACAAAGCTCACTTGCTTAGTTGTGCATAGAGATGGTCATCTAAGCTACAAATGATACAAAGTTTAGAAAATTTTGTTTCAATGGCCATCCAAGGTACACAAGTACCAAAGTATACAAAACATACACTGCTTTTATATTTTTTTCCTTTTTATTTTTTATTTTGAAAACAAAACAAAATAAAAAACTAAACAACCAAACAAAAACAGACAAACAACATGAAAGCATGAAAGAAGTATGCATATGCATGAAGGCATGATAGAAAAATGCAGATGCATGAAAACATGATTCCAAAAACAGATAAGAAATTAAGCAAAGAGAGTCCTACTTTAGATAGAAAGAATTAAAGCAGAGGACAAAAAAAAGACAATTAAATTTAGGCTCCTTTCTCACCCACATAGCACGAGTCTTTGGCCATGAAGATGAAAAGGCATGTGTCCTAGTATGTCTACTAAAAGACATAGAAGAATTAGAATTATCCTAAAATTGAGTTAAAAAGCTCAAGACTTTTAATAACTCTTCAAATAAAGGTGTAGGTCCTTGAAAGGAAACCTGTGACCGTTTGGACAATTGCTTATAAGGATACAACTTAAAGTAATTAGGACAAATGTGTCCAGAAACACCACAATGGTGGCAAACATGAGGTCTAACAGAGAATTTCATACCTTTACAACCTTTCTCAGATTGGGGCATAAAGGTGGTCTTTAATTCAGAAGCCGTGGAAGAGGGGGGGCTGGAGGAAACAACATATCCTAAGCCAGTCTTATCAAAACTAGGCTTTTGAGCACTCAATACCACATCAAGCTTTTCCCTAGACATCCTTTCTATTTAAGTTCTAGCTTGACTAAGCTCAACCTCAAGATTCTTGACCTTCTCTTCTAGTTAGGCATTCTCCACAACAAGAGTCTCAACTAACCTTGTAGTCTTATCTAGTTTAACTAACAGATTAGCTTTTTAAGTTTTTACCTCATTAAACTCTTTTCTGCAAAGATGAGAAGTCTTTTCAAATTTTATGAATTCAGTGCATAGCTTATCATAGGCTTCTTGAAGGGTTACCTTCTTAGGTACTTCATCATCAGAAGAATCTTCATTGTCACTAGCACTCTCCACAATCACCTTATCGGTTGTGGCAGCAAAGGCCATAACTTGATAACATTTATCCACAAACTCATTAGAAGAGTCATCCTGAGTATCACTCCAAGTAGCAACCAACACTTTATCTTTTGACTCCTTGGTCTTTTCTTTTGTAAGGTTGAAATTTATCAATCATCTTGTTACCTTTATTCCGTGCCAATTTTCTTGTAATTTAGTACTTAGTAACCTTGTATTTAGGTGGGATTCTTGTACGAGTAGTGTATGAAGAGAGTGTGAAGAATTGCTCATCCTTGTGCAAAGAAGCAGAGATTCGCGGCTAGGACTCGCGACTGACTTGTGGCTTGTAAGCCACTAAATGTTGTGCACATGAGAAGCATGCGAGAAGGTGAAAGGTCACACCAACTGTCGTACTACAGAACAAAAGTTTCAGGCTGGCCAGGCCGTTACCTCATGACTTGGACAAGCCGCGAGGTCAAGCCACCAACTTACCCTGTTTGGCAAAAACTGACTCTTCATATTCTAAACACACACCACTATATATAGACCCTTATACCCATGAAATCAAGAGAGCTTCCAGAGAGAATTTTGTGAGAGAAACCCTAGAGAAAAACAAGATTTTCTTATCCCTAATCTTTACTAAGAGACTTTACAAATTCCTCTACTCTCTTCCTCTTTATTCATACATCCTTGAAAGGTCATTGACCAAATCTTTTTCTCATCACACCCACGATTGTGAGAAGGTACATTTGGTGCTAAGGGAAGCAGTTTGGAAGGAACCAATGACTATTGGTTGATGCTATGATTTAGTAGCGGAATTCGGTAAGCTAAAGAAGAAATAGGTTCAGGGCAATCTTGTTGGAGCAAGAAGCTTGGAGGGCTTAGGTACACTGGGTATATTAGGCTTAGAAGGTCTTCTGCTGTTCATATATTCTAACTACATTTTTTAGTGGATTATTTACCGCTTGGAGGGCGGCAGAGAGGTTTTACACCGAGGGCTTCGGTTTCCTCTTCGATAACACATCGCGTGTTGTTCTTGTGTTTGCATTTCTCTTCTTTTATCTTTGCCTTTTATTTTCTGTTGTGGATGTGATTATAATTGACTTAGATTGTTTATCAATTCTGTGTTTGATTTATGTTCATGTTCCACACGTTAATTGTTTAATAATAAGCTTGAATTGATTTTTTTGTAATTGGGGGTCTAAATGTTCAAAGTTGTTTTACACACATTTTGAACTTTCATTTGGTATCAGAGCTAGGTTCACTTGTTATGGTTTAAATACCTAAGTGTGATCCTTGACCCCTTGGTTTATTTGCCATGGATTGTTCTTTGTATGTCTCTTTGTATGATTTGGTTAATGATAAATGTAGCATGTCACGTGTTTGTGAAAATGCCTCTATAAGTGTGAATCGTTATGATTGTGATGCTATGTTACATGAATCTTTGGGTGTTGTTGATATTCCAAATGACAAACTCTTGAAGAAAAAGGCTAAGAAGTTTCAAAAGAATTTGAGCAAATTATTTTGTGAAAATAATGATTTGATTGCTAAGTTCAATGAATCCAACAAATTGGTTGAGAAATATAAGAAACTTGTTGAAAATTCTCTTGAAAAGCTAAAAGAGTTTGAATGTTTGAATATGGACTTGGATGCTAAACTTGTTTTAACTAACAAACTTGTTGATGAGTTAAAATGTGAAAATGAATCTCTTAAGATACATGCCAAGGGTTTGATTGTTGAACCTATTGCTAAAAAGGATGATAATATATGTTGCAATCATGTTGTGGTACCCAATTTTGTGCCTAATGTGTGTTCTACCTTTAAGGACAAATCGGTGTACATTTCTCCACATAAAAGAAACCAAAAGGTAGAGAGAAAGGCTGTGAAGTCAAAGTCTCCATTTTGGTCTCAATCTAAGACTTTGTATAGATCTAAGTTTGTTCCAACTTGCCACCACTATGAAGTGATTGGTCATATAAGACCACAATGTTATAATTTGAAGAGAAAACAAAACCATGTTGCTAGATCCCTTCCAAAAAAGCCTAGTAGACCTAAACGCATTGTTTGTCACCATTGTGATGCATTTGGTCATCTAAGACCTCAATGCTCTAAGTTTCATGCTTTTAAAAGAATCAAAAGAAAACAGAAACTTGAGCTTCTTGGAAGTTGTGCTAAAATGGGTAAATCGGTTTTGAGTGAAAATAGCATGTTGTTAAAGAAAATGTTTAATGCTCTTAACTCATTGACTATGTGCATATCCGGTTCTCATTCTTCCAATCCTTGTCTCACTTCTCTTGAGACACTCATTCCAAACAATCATTCCGTTTGGATGAGGAAGGGTTCCTATGATTGAGCTTTTGCTCTTTTGGTCTTTGATCTAATTCTTTCGATCTTTGTAGGACCCTTCATGCATTAGATGTCATATCTTCATGCATTTGTGCATCTTGCATTTATTTGTATGTATTGTTTTGTTTTTTTTATCATACTTTTATGTTTCAATTTTGTTTGAGTAAAAAATCCAAAATCAAATAAAAAATAAAAAATTCAAAAAGCTTGATCGTATATGTTTGAGCATATATCATATGTGGGTTTTGACTTGTACCTCTATACAATTGGCTTTGTGCATTTACGAGTGTAGACGACTAAATTTCTAGTTTGAAATAAATCAAACAAGTAAAAATAGTTGCACAAATGCGAATTTGTATTGATGATTGTGGTATAATTCTCTGTGATTACAAAAGAGTTATCCTCTGATTCGATCTCCTTACAAGACTTTATTGATTTGGATTTGTGGTAATGTGATTGTGACTTGAACACAAAATACCCCTCAATTTAGTTGAAAGATGGATCGAAGATTGCTAAAACGGAATTACAATGAATTTCTGGCTGGGAGCTTGTTAGAAATCCTTTGTTCTTCACGTTCTTCGTGTTCTTGGATTTATGGTGGAAGTTCTTTGGTGCTTTAGAGACTTGAATCCGCAGAACTTCACTAATTTGTGATTTGTTGGTGTTTTCGGACACTTTAGGCTTGATTCACGCAAACTTTTGGATCTAGGCGGATGATTTGGATGATTTTCCTTTGAATGTTCTTCGTATTCGAAGTTGAAGTTCTTGAAGTTCTTGGAGGCTTTAGAGCTTGGTTCCGGCAGAGCTCCTGGACTTCTGAGTGCTTCAAATGGTTTCCTCTTTGTTGGTGTCCACCTAATGTCTTAGGAAGGCTTCTATTTATAGGAGTTTTGGGGTAGGTAAGCGACACATGGCGGAGTCTGATTGGTGACACATGGCAGAGCTTGATTGGTCCACTTATGTCATCGTTTGCACAGGCTGGAATGATTGTGTCATCGCTTACACGTGCGAGGTTGCTTAGGTCATTGCTTACACGTGCGAGACTGCTTATGTCATTGCTTGCACGAGCTGATTTTTGATTGGTTCCTGCATGACACTTGGCAAATTTCTGTTGGTTTCTAAATAGTAATAGCAAAACCTAGCAGCAATATGTGGCGCTTTGTAATTGGCTGCATTTTGTGGACTTGATAATGTGACGTGTCAGCTTGTGATAGGTCGTAAATTTTCCTTCTCTACAAATGCCCCCTCGAGACTCATTCACACACACAGTTTTAGAATGTGGTGTGAGAATGAGTTTCGAAAACAGAATTTTACTCCTGGCTCTTCAAATGAAGTAATTGAAGGTGGCGGAGCTTTCAGCAAGATGAGATAATTTCCGAGGAGTAGACCCACCCATATGAAAGGTTTTGATGAGGCTGGAAAGAGGTTTGCAAGTATTTGAATGTACTTACATGACCGAGCTTTCTCAGCAGAGGTTAAGTTGAAGTAACTTCAGAAGAGTTGTTTTTGGATTGCTGGCGGTGATCACATGGTGTAGAAGATGGGGAAGACATGAGGATGGTGGATGGGTACAGCGCGCAGAGCCATAGGGCTAGCCTCGTATTTTTAAGAACCGCTGGTGAAGTTATATCAGAAGAGTATACTTCGGATTATGGCGAGGCCATGTGGGAAAGTGATCGAGTGCGCATGCGTCATTGTTTTACCCCGGTTGAGGTAATTTCAGAAGCTCATGGATTCTGAAGATGACGGTGTTGGTGGTGAAGAAGACGGGGATGAAGCAAAGCGAATGGATGAAACATATGTCACCATGGTTCTGATCCTGTATGTCAGGAACCTTCTGATATAGGTGTTTCTAGGAGATACACCTTCGAATATGGTACTGACTGTATGTTGCTTGTGGTCTGACAGTGAGTCATTGAATGTGCGTGTGTAATGGGACTGCACTGACAGACGTTAAGTTGAAGTAATTTCAGAAAAGTTCATTCTGAAACACTTCAAGTTGAATTTAAGTTGGAGTAATTCCAGAAAGTGTGTTTTGAGGTACCAGCAACGATGACCTCTGGATTGCACGCCGATGGGAACATGGAATATGGCTTTGGCAACCCTTTACCAGCCCCAAAGGCTGAACTCTGATGAGCTGGTGCCCCGAAGGTCGTTTCAAGTGTTGGATGAAAGACAATTTGTAGGATACCCCAACACTTTTTACCACCTTCATCTCTTGACACTTGTTGGGAAAGCACAACAAAGAGGAAGATGGAGCTAACTTGTGATTCTAGTCTTAAAAACCAGCCGAGTTGCTGTTTGTTTCGAACCGCTGCTTCTGCTGGAAGACCAAGCAATTGGAGAGAGACTACAAAAGCCCTGAGGTTAAGAACAGGTGTCTCTGCTGGACTTGGATTTCCTGGCCAACCAAATCTGAAGAAGCATGGAACCACAATGCAGGCCTTGTTATGAATAATTTTATGGACGACTGTGGTCGTTAGGTGGAGAAACAAAATTTGTTTGGATCTCAAAACTACAATGATGCTGTGAAGAGGGTTTCTGCCGAACCATTGGAGGGTTGATTTCTCACTGATTATGAAGTGATATTGGTTGTTGAGTGTTGAGAATGATGAGGCCATAGTGAGAAATGGCCGTGAGAAGGAGGATTTGAGAATTTGAAAGAAGCAAATCTTCATTTATGGCTCAGTGTTTTTCTGGATGAGTTCTTGATGAATTCGGCCCTCCTATTTATAGCGAAGAGACGAAGAATGGTGGATGGATAGTTGAGAATGACGGATGTGAATTTTTGGTGAGACTGGTGGATGAGAATGGTAGGTTGGAGACCGGTAGAGAACGAGAACGGTAGGTGAGAGATGAAGAATGGTAGGTGAGAATGTTTATCACCGAAATGGGAATGGTAGGTTGGAACGTTCGGCACCGAAAGGGGAATGGTAGTTGGACGGGTGATCCGATGCAATTTCAAATTCAAAACACACTTGTGAGAGTTCATCTATATTTTGAAAGAGGAGCCTTGATGAAGTCTGGAAAACAACCTTGAGGGGATCCAAACTAAATGGATGAATCTCGAATCTTGATCTTGGGAGCTGAAGTTTTGGACATTGTCACTACTTTGGAGATGTGGGTTAGATGGATGACCTTCAAGTTGTGAAAAACTATGCAGGACAAGTTTGGCATGAAAATCTTGACTTCGGGTTGGATTCAATCACAAAAATCGACTAGCTTGGAATTGAGTTATTTGTGCAATTTTCGAGCCTCAAATGATGGAACGGACTCCAAAATTGGAATGTATGCGAAAAATTGAGCAAGATAGGCCCATCTTCAAAATTTTGACTTTTTGGTCAACATTTACGCAAAAGTCAACTTTTTAGAAATTGGTCGTTTGCACAATTTCCGAGCTTCAAATGAAGAAACGGATTCCAAAATCGGAATGTACTCGAAAAACTGAGTGAGACAGGCCCGTCTTGAAAATTTTGATTTTTTTTTTTTTTTTTTTTTTTTTTTTTTTTGTCAAAGTCAAAGGTTTAACTTGGTTGGTTTTTTTTTTTTTTTTTTTTTTTTTTTTTTTTTCGGACCGGGTCGGATTTTCGGGTCGGTCCGGGTCAAACGGGTCAGACCGGGGTAGTGGAGGATGACGTCATTGATGACGTCATGCTCTGAGGCTGGCGCGTGCACGCGCGTGAGAGACCAACCGGCGCGTGAAGAAGGCTAGAGGCGCGTGTCAGCGCGTGGAACTTAAGCAGCCACTACTGGAGGCGCGTGGTGGCGCGTGGAAGCTTTTTTGGGCCTGAAACTTCGGCGTTCGACCGATCTAAAGCCGTAGAAGATCATGGCTTTGTGATTTTTCTGAAATTGTGAACCGATTTGCACCGGTTTGAGAAACTGAACCATGGCCCATCGCGAGCTTGTAGCGGCGCGTGGAAGCGTTTTTGGGCGTGAAATTTCTGGGTTTTGTAGATCGAGGGCCGATGAATCTAATGGTTGTACCAGTTTTGTAAAGATTTTCTCGGATTTGGGCAGATTTGAATGAGAAACCCGCAGGACGTTGGGAGTTGTTTTTTTTCTTCGGCCACGCGTGGCGGTCCGTCGTGATTCTACTGTGAACGTCTTTTCTGGGTCTTGTTGCTCGAAGTCCTCAGAAGATCTTGGTAGGTTGATTCGTTGTAAAATCTTGTCAAAAGCCTTTAGAAATTTTGACAGCAGCTGGTTGGAATCGTTGGACCTGCTGAGATTGTAGTCTCCTTTGGCGGTGGCCCTTCTGACATTGCTTGACAATGGTGAATGTGCCATTCTTTCTACCTTCAAGGTTGGTATTTGCAGACCTATAAGCACTTCTTTTTTTTTTTCTTTTCAGAGGTCTAGTGTAGCATTTTTCTTCTGACACCACAGCTATTTTATGGAAACTTACTCTCTCTTTTCTTCTTTTCCAGATTCAACGCAGCATTCTTTGAAAATCATTTACACGCTTCTTTCCCTTTGTCCATTAGCTTCTAGGAATTCCTATATAAAGCTATCCAGAGCATACACTAAATTGCACAAGTGTTGTCTTCGGCTCTCAATACTCTTTGTATAGAAAAACTCTTACTTCTCTCTCCCTTTTTTTTTTTTTTTTTTAACATGCTTAGTTTATACTGACTCTTTTTTTTTTTCTTCTTTTTTTTTCTTCAAGGCTATCTGGAGCATACACTAAATTGCACAAGTGTTATCTTCAGTTCTCAATACTTTTTAAGTGTAGAAAAACTCTGCCTCTTCACTTCTCGCTTTTTTTTCCATTTTTTTTTTTAGCATACTCAGTTTGTACTAACACTTTTTTTTTTTTGGTAACAGGCTAGAGATTACAATTGATACTTTCTCTTCCTCTGATTTTTTTTTTTTTTTTTTTTAATTTATTTAGACATGCTGTGAGATTTTCTTCTAACAAGTTTTTTTTTTTTTTTTTTTTTTTTTTTTTTTTTTTTTGCTTGTTTTTGTCATGCAGCATGCTTTCTTTGGCAATTAGGTTGCACCAACACTTGTCTTTTCAACACAGCCATCTCGAGAGTCTTTGCAACGTAACCACATCAAGAGTCTTTACCATGAAGATACGCCAGCATTCGTCTTTGTACTGAAGTCATGCCAATATTCCATTCACGCCAAAGCCATGCCAACACCCTTTTTTTTTTTAATGAAGCTGTGAAAACACTTTACTTGCACTGGAGTCATGCCGATATTCATTTTTGCCGTGAAGCTGCATTAACACTTCACTTGCATTGAAACTACACCGACATCCATCTTTGCCATGTCAACACTTCATTCGTATCAAAGCCGTGCGAACATTCATCTTTGTCATGAAGACACGACAACACTTCATATTGAAACTATGCCAACGTTCATCTTTGTCATTAGGCTACGTCAACACTTCGCTCACACCAAAACTGTACCGACGTCCATCTTTGTCATAAAGTCACGACAACATTTAATATCGAAGCTGTGCCAACGTTCATCTTTGTCATGAAGCCATGTCAACATTAGCATTGTAGCTAAACATCGGGATTTCAAGACGTTGAAGATGCAAGGAGTCCCCGTCAAGACTTTGAAGATGCAAGGAGATGCCAACTAAATCTTGAAGATGCAAAGAGTCGTTATTAAGACTTTGAAGATGCAAGGAATCCCCGTCAAGAATTTGAAGATGCAAGGAGATGCCAACTAAATCTTGAAGATGCAAAGAGTCCTTATTAAGACTTGGAAGATGCAAGGAATCCCCGTCAAGACTTGGAAGATGCAAGGAGTCCCCGTCAAGACTTTGAAGATGCAAGGAGATGCCAACTAGGTCTTGAAGATGCAAAGAGTCCTTATTAAGACTTTGAAGATGCAAGGAATCCCCGTCAAGACTTTGAAGATGCAAAGAGATGCCAACTAAATCTTGAAGATGCAAAAAGTCCTTATCAAGACTTTGAAGATGCAAGGAAATGCCATCTACAACTCAACATTGCACGAACATGCCTATAGAAGCAAAGTGATGCAACACCAATAATCTATCCTTTTTCTGGAGAAAGATGACGTCATCCAGATTTCAGAAATATGATGTGAAATGACACCACTCGGAAGGGAGATGATGTGGTTCAAATTCTAGAGCTATGAAGTGACACAACTTAGAAGAGGGACGATGTAGCTTAGACTTGCAAGGTACAAGAAAATGCCCCCAAGGGATAAGTGATGCAAAAGATACTTCAGCAACGTGGGAGAGTGTCCATGGAAGATAGGCAATGCCATGCAGACTTCATTTCTTGCAAAAGTGGTTGAAGATTTCATTTTGCTTCACAACCAAGAATCAACTTATGTTCATCATCATTTCAAGGATAGCTAAGCAACATCAGCTCCTTGCAGTCTTTATCTTCGACTACAACGATCTTCGATCATTCTGTTGAGTAGTTGACTACCTTCAAGTAATGTCTTGCTGACCAAAGGGCCTTAAAAGCATATTGACAACTATTGCAAAATTTTTCAAGCCAGACTGACAATCCTTCTTCTTTTCATGTGACTGAACTTAGTGACAAGCACAAAGCTGCCTACGTACCCCCGAGAGGGATCAAGTCATTACGTAGTTCAAAATGGTTTTTTTTTTTTTTTTGATGATTTTTTTTTTGATATTTTCCTTTTGGATGATTTCTTTGTTTTTTTTTTTTTGTTTTGTTTTTTTTTTTTTTTTTTTTTTTTGTTTTTTTTTTTTTTTTTTTTTTGTTTCTTTTTTTTTTTGTTTCCTTTTTTTTTGTTTTTTTTTTTTTTTTTTTGTTTTTTTTTTTTAGTGCATGATTGAACTCAGCAAAAGAAATACTAAGTTGCCTACGTACCCTTGAGAGGGATCAAGTCATCACGTAGTTCAAATGATTTTTTTTTTTTTGCAAAAAGGGGGGCTCAGTGTGTAATAGTGGGTATCACCACTAATCGAACCCGAGACCTCTCAAGGGCAAATTGGGCATCCAACCACTACACCACACTAGCAATTGGTGACATAGAGTGGGATTGATTTCTCTTTATTGGTATGCTTTCAAAGGTAATGGGAAGACATCATGTACCCTTGCAGCATTACAGTGGGCAGTTTAAGCTTTTGCCGAGGAGCAATCCTCGACTTTCAGGCATAGAAGCGTTTGAGGAACTTCCCATTGATGGGGCCGATCCTTACACCATCATTATCAATTAATTTATAAGCTCCATTGGTGTAGACTTCTTGCACAACATAAGGGCCATCCCATTTTGAAGTGAACTTATTGCCTGTACGATGAGTTGTGATGATAGGTCTTCGAACAGCGAGGACTAAGTCACCAACTTGGAATGATCGTGGCTTGACCTTTTTATTGAAGGCGCTCGAAAGACGAGCTTGATAACACTCAAGGCGTTGTTGGGCCTTGAGCCTTTTCTCATCAAGTGCCTCTAATTCTTGCAATCTGAGCTTGGCATTTTCTTCTCCAGTCAATCCTTCTTGAATGGCAATCCGTAATGATGAGATTTGACGTTCCAAAGGAAGGATGGCTTCCACTCCATAGACAAGAGAATATGGCGTCGCTTGAGTGGGCGTTCGAAATGTTGTTCGATATGCCCATAATGCTTCTCCGATTCTTTCATGCCAGTCTCGTTTCGTCTTGGAGACCACCTTTTTCAACAAACTGCCAAGTGTCTTGTTAAATGCTTAAGCTAGTCCATTTGTCGAGGCAATGTACATGGAGGAGTTGTATTGTTTAAACTCAAACTTCTCGCATAGTTCCGTCATCAACCTATTGTAGAATGGTTTCCCATTATCAGTTATGATATAACGAGGGACACCATACCGATAGATCAAATGAGTTCGAATGAAATTGACTACTGTCTCTTTTTTCACTTCCCTGAGGGGTACAGCTTCCGCCCACTTTAAGAAGTAATCGGTTGCGGCCAAGATGTACAAATGGCCACCGGATGACTTTGGTAATGGTCCTATCGCATCAAGCCCCCATGCCTCAAAAGGCCAAGAAGCTACAGTTGGGTGTAGAGGTTCTGGCGGCTGGTGGATGAAGTTTGCATGATACTGACAAGCTTCGCATTTCTTAGCGCACTCCATGGAATCTTGCACCATTGTAGGCCAATAGTAACCCATTCGTTTGATCCTGTAATGTAACTTAGGACCCGACTGATGTGCGCCACATATTCCAGAATGAGCCTCATCTAAGGCTTGTTTAGCCTCCTCCTCTCCTAAGCAACGAAGAAACAATCCATCAAATGAACGGCGGAAGAGAGTGTCTTTATAGTAAATGAACCGAGCAGCCCTTCGCCGAATTTCAGTCTTGTGGCGTTTATCATCCAGGAGTCTTCCATGTTGAAGGTATTCAATGATTGCTTGTCGCCAATCTTCTTTTTCAACAAGGCATACCGAAATGATGTTGGCTTGCTCTTCTTCCTTTTCTTCAATTACAAGAGGTACCACCCACCTCTGGGAAATAGCAACTTTGGTGGTCTCTTCTTGGGATAATGCCAAGGCGGTAGCCAAATTAGCTAAAGCGTTGGCCTGTTTATTCTCCTTTCTTGGTATATGCTCCAATGTGATGGCCTCAAAATTTTTTAACAACTTCTTCGCATATTGGCAATAGGGGATGAGGTCTTCCTTTTTGACGTCATACTGCTCCAAGATTTGGTTGATAACCAATTTGGAGTCCCCAAAGATCTCAAGTTGCGATATGCTCATTTCAATGGCCATTTGTAGACCAATAATCAATGCTTGATATTCGGCTACGTTGTTAGAGCAAAGTTCGCTTAATGAGAACGAGTACAGAAGTATTTGCCGTTGTGGAGAAACAAACACTACACCTGCCCCCGCTCCTTCTCGACGTGCAGCCCCATCAAAAAACATCATCCATGGTGGCATTACTTCAATGTAGAACACGTCTTCATCCGGGAAATCATCGGAGAACTCTCAATCAGACGGAACTGGGTGATCAGCCAAGAAATCTGCCAATGCTTGTCCCTTGACAGCTTTTTGTGGGACATATGTAATGTCATATTGTTGTAGCAAAACCGCCCATCGAGCTATATGACCCGAAACCACTGGCCTAGAAAGGACATACTTAATTGGGTCCGCTTTTGCTATCAAACGAACCGTGTATGCTTGCATATAGTGCTCCAGTTTATCTATAGCAAAGAAAAGAGCAAGACACATCTTTTCAATAGGAGAGTAATTTAATTCAGCTCCATTGAGAGTTCGACTTAGATAGTAAAGGGCTCTTTCTTTCCCCTCTTCATTTTCTTGCGCCATAAGAGCACCCAGAGACCTTTCTTGTGCCGCGATGTACAACACTAAAGGCTTTCCTGGAATAGGAGCACCCAAAACTGGAGGATTAAGCAAGTATCTCTTGATGCATGCAAAAGCATTGCTACAAGCCTCATCCCATTCAAAGTGCACATCCTTCTTCATCAATCTATTGAAAGGTTGACATCGACCAGCCAAGTTCGAGATAAATCGTCGGATGTAAGCTAGTTTTCGCTGCAAGCCTCTAAGTTCTCGCAGATTCTTGGGCTCTGGCATTTTCTGGATAGCCTCAATTTTGGACTGGTCAATTTCAATACCGCGATGCCTTACAACGAAACCAAGAAATTTCCCAGACGTTACGCCAAAAGCGCATTTGCGTGGGTTCATTTTAAGCTGATATTTTCTTAGGCGGTTGAACACGGATCGCAGATCTACCAGATGGTCTTCCCTCCTTTTTGTTTTAACCACCAGATCATTGACATAACACTCCACGTATTTGTGAAGTACATTATCAAAGATCTTTTGCATGGCCCGTTGATAAGTCGCACCAGCGTTCTTTAACCCAAAAGGCATCACTTTGTAACAGTAAATGCCCTTAGGGGTACGAAAAGCTGTGAGTTCTTCATCCTTAGGATTCATTCGAATTTGATTGTAGCCTGAAGAACCATCCATGAAAGATAAAGCTTCATGACCAGTAGTGGCGTCAACCATGACCTCAGTGATGGGTAATGGAAAATCATCCTTAGGACATGCATTGTTCAAATCACGGAAGTCAACGCACACTCGGATTTGTCCATTCTTCTTTTTGACCGGGACGATGTTAGCGATCCATTCTGGGTACTGCACTTCGCGAATGAAACCCGCCTCGATTAGCTTATTGACCTCAGTTTCTATTTGAGGGATAAGCTCCGGCCGAAACCGTCTTTGGGCTTGTTTAACTGGGCGCACGCCTTTCTTTACTGCCAAATGGTGTACAGCAATACTCGGATTGAGCCCGGGCATTTCCTTGTAAGTCCAAGCAAACACATCTTTGTATTCTACTAGGAGCTTGAGGTACTCTTCTTCTTCTTCAGGGGTGAGAAGCGCACTGATGAAAGTTGGCCGAGGTTCTTCAGCAGTCCCTAAATTGACCTCTTTAAGTTCATCAACTGTAGCCTGTCCTCCATCTTCCAAGGCTAGAGGAGCTTCCTCGACCTCTTCATCTTCAGCATCTGAAATTGTATCCTCTTCTATTGTAATATGAAACGAGGATGATACCTCTTCAATTTGCTCATTGTGGGCGAGTGACTGACTTGTGTGTACAATCATTCGCCTTTTGACCTTGAGCGATCCTTCAATGCTGATATCTAAGGCAAAGTTACGCTTCATGCGTGAGGGAATGCTACTGCGGATCTCGTCATTGGCTTTCTTCTCCCTTTGATTCTCAAGGTTTATTGAATTTTGAGAATGATTATCACCAGGCCTTTTTGTTGCCCCCAATCTATCAAAGACTGATTTACAAGCAAGAGTGTCACAATTTTGTGTTAAGCAAGTTGTATTTAACCTGTCGAACACTGTAACTCGTGATGATGAGCCCTCAATGCGATCAAACACTGAGACCCGTGATGGAAGGTGATCTTTTCTTTGATTCAAATTCTCGTCGTCCTCCACTGTTATGTATTGGGAACTTGAAGCATTGGTTTTCCTCTTGATCCATATCTGAGCTGGTTGCTCTGGAGTATAACCTAATCCGGTCTTTGGGATAGGAATCTTATGCCCTTCAAGTCGCATTTTCCTTTGTGTTTTGCTAAGGCCATGCATCTTTTCTCCAGTAGCTTCTGGAATTAGCTCCCCTAAGTCTCCTTGTTTTGAGAAATCGAAGCCTGCCTTGGCCAACAGCCTATATGCCTTTGGGTCGAACCCTTCTTCCGTCCGTTCACTCGGTAGACTACCATGCTCTGTCAAACTTTGTGAAGGCCTCACGAATCCTTTTAGTGGTTTCGAGGGCAAAGGATTTGTGGATGAAGTTAGAGGCATGGCATGATTTTCTTTCAATATGGCTACATCCTCCATTGTGAGTTTTGTAAAAGGCTTTTTCATGTCTTTTGTAGGTCGAAGGCATTCCACAAATGGTGACTGTCCATTCTTGCGGTGTGACAATGGTACATAACGGAGGACTGGAGAATTATTGGAAGGTGTTGAAGTTTCAGCTTTTATTGAATTACTGGTAGATTCACTAGAACGACCATTCCCACATTCTGGACTTTTCTTTGAGAAAGGATTATTCTTTTCAGTAATGAATCTAACATGCTTCTTTTCACTCTGCTTACTTTCCATTGGCGGGATCTCAACTGGGAGAACTTCACTGGCAATGTTATCTTCTATATAAAATTTTGCGTCAGCAAAATGAGCTTCAGTCTCAGCAAAAGGCTTTAAATCAGCATTGACCTTTTTTATTCCACCTTGAAGATATTTGAAACATTGATGCAAAGTTGATGGCATTATTCCATTCCCATGGATCCACGGACGTCCTAACAACATGTTGTAGGTTGTCTTGGCATCGATGACATGGAACAAAACGTTACTTGTCAATTCTCCAATGATTAACTCCAAATGTATCATGCCGATTGCACGTTGTCCTCCTTGGTTAAAACCTTGAATGACCAAACGACTGTGCGATAATTCCTCCATAGTCAGACCAAGTCGTCTCATTGTCATTTTCGGTAGTATATTAACGGCTGATCCTCCGTCAATGAGGATACGATCGATCTTTTGTTCACGAGTATAGCCAGAGACATAAAGTGGACGATTGTGGGGCTTAGAGCCTAACAACAAATCCTCATCAGTGAAAGTTAAGTCTGGAGAGCACGCGTAACATTCCTGGGTTTGTTGAAGCGCGTTGGTAGAAGGAGCGCATATCTCTGGTTTTTCAAGAGTTTGAGCGAGTGCTTCTCTTGGTGAGATGGAAGATTGCAAGGGTTCTACTTCCTCAACTCGAGATTGGTGTTCCTCCGGAGATGGCAAAGTCTCGTCTTCATCACCATGGCCAACGTTCTCCTCCTCATCTTGAATTTCGCAATGAGAGACTGTGTGAACGGCCTCAGCCGAGGCATTTTGAAAGAATTTTCGAGGGAAGAATTCTTCCAATGTGACGAGATTTCGAAGTTTTTGGGTTCGTGCTAAATTGTCAGACATTTTTGTTCCCAGTTTTTCTTGCCTTTTGTCACTTCTTTTCGACCAAGGCTGAATCTGGTTTTGTGCTTTTCTAGACTCTTGGGTGATCAAATGAAGAGGGAATGTACGTTTCTTCTTCCATCTCCTGCGAGTAACCACCGTCCAACCTTCTTCCTCATCCACTGTTGACCTTTCATCGTCATTTGAATCATAATCAGGTGCCTTTTGTGAGAGCTGAACTTGAATAGGTTCTAGAGAACCAAACTGAATGAGAGTGGTATTTGCCCCCTGTTTAGTAGTTGAAGACATACAACTAGGTAACCCACAAGCAAAGGTTACAAGGTTTGACTGAGCAACATCATTAAAATCCAAGTCGATTTTCCCTTCCTTGGCGAGCTCCATGATGAGTTCTTTAAGAACAAAGCATTTTTGGATTGGATGGCTTATGATGCGATGATAGTTGCAATAGTTCGGGTTGTCCACTTTTCCCATCTCCTCCGGTCGCTTGCATTCTGGCAATTCAATTAACTTCAACTTGAGCAATTGTTCTAGCATTTCGGGCATATCGGTATCCAGGAAAGGATACACTTTTTGTTCCCATTCCTTGAGTGACGAGCGCCGCGTCTCACGCTGTTGGCCCACATCGGGCCTCTTTTCATTGGCCTTCACATTTCTTGTTGAAATTTTGACTGGGGCAAGGTTGACATTCATTGAGTCTTTGACATTACCTTTCAGATTCCTGTCATTTTTCCTCATTTCTCGTTTCTCTTTCCTTTCGTCAGGTACGGGAGGTTTTGTATTTCCATGGTTAGAGATACTCAATTCCATGTCATGCGCACGAGTTGCTAACTCTTCAAATGTTCGGGGCTTTATCCCTTGAAGGATGTAAAGAAGTCCCCAATGCATGCCTTGGATGCACATCTCTATAGTAGATATTTCAGAAAGTCTATCCTTGCAATCTAGACTCAAAGAACGCCATCGATTGATATAATCAACGACAGGCTCATCTTTCCATTGTTTGGTATTGGTAAGTTCCATCATGCTCACCGTGCGCCGTGTGCTATAGAATCGGTTGAGAAACTCTCTTTCAAGTTGTTCCCAGCTATCGATTGACTCGGGTTCTAAGTCTGTGTACCAATCAAACACATTTCCTTTCAGTGAACGAACAAACTGCTTTACCAAGAGGCCTCCTTGAGTCCCCGCATTCTCACATGTTTCTACAAAGTGAGCCACATGTTGCTTAGGGTTTCCTCTACCATCAAATTGTAAGAACTTGGGGGGTTGATACCCATTTGGCATCCTCATATTATCGATGCGCTTTGTATAGGGCTTCGAATATATGAGGGAACTTGTAGAAGAGCCTCCATATTGTGCCCGAATAGTGTTCGTTATCATATCCTGCAATTGTTGGAGAGATATTGAAGCCATTGAGGCGGAATGTCCGTGTTGGGAAGTGCCTTCACCTCCTTTTCCCTTATCACCCCTAGCATTTTCTCCCCTCAAGGTAAAGCCAGGTGGACGCTCAAGGCCATGACTTGATTCACCCAAATCTTCTACTTCCAGCTTGTTCATTAGGGTTGCAATTTTGACGTCTTTTTCTTCAAGTGATTTTGTGAGGAGGATGATTCGTTGTTCCATTTCAGCCATCTTTTCTTCCATGGTAGAGGTGTTAGTCATCATTGCTGGCATGACCTCTAGATGTGATGGAGAAAATGATGAAATAGGATGAGTCAAAGGTACTTCATTCCTTAAGTTTCTCATCACAGGCGAAGAGTTGATAGAAAAGGTCCTTGTTGGGGATGACTCATTACTGTTCTCCAAATCTTTCGAGACAGACGAATCCTTATTGGTAGCTTTCCTCTTTGCAAGAAAGTCTAGAGAGATGACAGTAGAAAGCTCACCCTCTTTGGTTGGTTGAGGTTGAAGTCGATCAAAAGCTTTGGATCGACTGCGAGTGACTGGGCCAGCATAATCATCAGTACTGGAAGCATCAATTGTTGATTTTCGAACATTCTTGCTAGAGGCCATTGAAGGTGGTAGCAAAATGATGTCGAATTTCTTTTGAAGGAGAAAGAGATGAGAGGCAGAGATGTCCCACCGGGCATGCCAGAATATGTAGACGACTAAATTTCTAGTTTGAAATAAATCAAACAAGTAAAAATAGTTGCACAAATGCGAATTTGTATTGATGATTGTGGTATAATTTTCTGTGATTACAAAAGAGTTATCCTCTGATTCGATCTCCTTACAAGACTTTATTGATTTGGATTTGTGGTAATGTGATTGTGACTTGAACACAAAATACCCCTCAATTTAGTTGAAAGATGGATCGAAGATTGCTAAAACGGAATTACAATGAATTTCTGGCTGGGAGCTTGTTAGAAATCCTTTGTTCTTCACGTTCTTCGTGTTCTTGGATTTATGGTGGAAGTTCTTTGGTGCTTTAGAGACTTGAATCCGCAGAACTTCACTAATTTGTGATTTGTTGGTGTTTTCGGACACTTCAGGCTTGATTCCCGCAAACTTTTGGATCTAGGCGGATGATTTGGATGATTTTCTTTTGAATGTTCTTCGTATTCGAAGTTGAAGTTCTTGGAGGCTTTAGAGCTTGGTTCCGGCAGAGTTCCTGGACTTCTGAGTGCTTCAAATGGTTTCCTCTTTGTTGGTGTCCTCCTAATGTCTTAGGAAGGCTTCTATTTATAGGAGTTTTGGGGTAGGTAAGCGACACATGGCGGAGTCTGATTGGTGACACATGGCAGAGCTTGATTGGTCCACTTATGTCATCGCTTGCACAGGCTGGAATGATTGTGTCATCGCTTACACGTGCGAGGTTGCTTAGGTCATTGCTTACACGTGCGAGACTGCTTATGTCATCGCTTGCACGAGCTGATTTTTGATTGGTTCCTGCATGACACTTGGCAAATTTCTGTTGGTTTCTGAATAGTGATAGCAAAACCTAGCAGCAATATGTGGCGCTTTGTAATTGGCTGCATTTTGTGGACTTGATAATGTGACGTGTCAGCTTGTGATAGGTCGGGAATTTTCCTTCTCTACAATGAGCTTTTGTTCTTTATGCACTTATATCTTTGTGAGAAAAATCTTGACGTCTTTATGTGATTGTTGTAAATCTATGTTCAAGCTTGTCATGAATGATTAGTCAATAATCTTGTTGATTTTGAAACATGCATAGATTTGTGCCTATATATCTTTCCACTCTTTATTTTGTTGTTTCTGCTTAAAGAGCTCACCAAATGTAAATTTCGAAATAAAAAGAGATATTGAACTGCAAAAGCCTGTCGCACATACTAGTATTTGACTAGGAAAAAGGGAAAGCGACCAAAATAAAATGTAAGATGCCCAAAAAGCCAAAGGCTTGTTCATCAAATTGAAATATCAAAAATTTCAAGCATTGATCTCAAAATGAGATGTATTGATTCAAAATGGATCAAATGTTATGATTTATTCAGAAGCCAAATGAAAAGCTTCTAAGATTTGTAATCATTTTCTTGTGGGAGGTCATATATGTTCATTTCTATAATTGAGATAGACCACTTGTCTTAACACTAGTTGTGTATGACTTGATTGAATTGATCATTGAAGTTTCACTCTAGACTATGGACTATTCCACACTTGATATGCACACACAACACACATGCCTAATGTTCAATGAATGCCTTATTCATTTGTTCGATTATACTTGTTTAAATGTGGTGTATGTGTGCTCATCTTTATATGGATCAATCCAAAAAGATTTTTGATCATTTTATATGTTTTTGGAAGTGATTTTTATCACTCTTTGTGTTCATGCTCAATGCTTACATTGTTTTTTAGTGTTTAAATATGTTCTGGGTTGAAAAACAAGTGTCAGAATTTTTGGCAACTTAATTTGGTGACTTGCAACCAGCCAAACCAAGTCGCGGGTTTTGGCGACTCGTTTTGGCGATTTATCCAGTCGCAAGCCCAATCATGAGTTCACACAGAATGGTTTCACGACTCACTAGCGACTCGTTAGCGACTCGCCTAGTCGCCAAATGCCCAAAAATAGCTTTTTAAAGGGCTTTTTCGTGGGAAACTTGTTTTAAATCTCTCCCATCCTCTTTTAAACCTTTCTTACAATATTTTTACATCAAAACCCAATCAATTTGATGGTTTTTCATTCCATTAACATCTCTAAGGTAATTATGAACTCTTTTCATTGTTTTTGATCATTAGACTATGTTTTGGAGAGTTTTGTGCTTTTGGTTGAGTTTTTCATCATAAGGGTTGGGAAAACTTATTTTTTGGTCAAATTTTTGTATGAGATTGGTTTCTTTTAATGATTTGCTTTGGATGTTGGTCCTTTGTGGAAAAAAAAAACATGTATTGAGGGTGGATTTCATATTGTTCATGCATTGTTTCTCATTGTTGTTCATAGTGTGCATGTTAGTTGTTTGATAAAATGCCTCTTTGGCATTTTCTCGCTTGATTGGACTCTAATAAGTATCAAACTTTGGGGTTTCTCATGTTTCCTCATTAGGGACATGTTTAGTTCATTGGTTGTGTATTTAACACACCTTACCCCACATGTGCATTTTCCATGCATTAATCATGCATTACACTTTGCCACCTTTTGCACACACCTTGCTACCCTTGTCATGCATTGGTTCATACATTATTTCTTCATCCTAGCATGTCATGTCTTAGGTCTGAGTTTCATTTTCTCATTCATCTTGCTCCCCTCATGCATCATAATCATTGTTCATATCTTCATCTTTTGCCTTCATTTCTCCTTGACCCTTTGTCTATTCCTGACAAAAAGGGGGAGAGTATACTCTAGAGAGTATATTAGAAAGTGAGTTTTTGTCATTTCTATATGACCCTTGTACATATTCTTAGGGGGAGAAATTCTATTTCTCGTGCATATTTGTAAGGGGAGAGATATTGCATAGGGGAGATGCATATACCAAGAGGGAGAAGACATTGAGCTAATAAGAAAAATTTGTTTTGGTGTTTGATCTAGTTACTCACATGGTTCACATCATGATTACTTAATCTCAATTTACTTGTTACGTTATACTTGTCCTTTTATGACTTGCTTTACCTTGAGGGTTTAATGTATTTTGTGCAAGTGTTTCAAGTTATAGGCATATATGTTCCAAGTGCATCACAGCTTCTCATCATTTTGAAGGGGAGAAACTTTAAGTACTTTTAGTTTATTTAAAATGTTTTATGTGTTTAGTTTGTACTTGGTACTTTTGTAGGTTTTTAAGATTTCTATTTTTGTTTTTGTACCCATGTTGCTTTTGTAAGCTTTTAGGGTTGTTTCTTTGCACTTGTGGGCCTTTGTGATTTGTACCATGCTTTATGCAGTCTTTGTGCCTTGTTAAATCAGTACTTCCAACTAAATGTTATGCATTTCTTTCAAAATACTGTCACTCTTGTGCCCATGTAAGATTTTTCCTAGATGCACATACTTCATGTACTATGCATTGGTTGAGTATTGGTCATTCAAGTGATTTACCTTGTGTTTGTCTACTTGAATGTCTGGATGTTCATTCCAAGTGTGAATGAATATTATGATCACTTGTATGTAGTGATTGCTTGTTTTGGTGTTGCCATTGCTTTATCCCATTGTGCTTGATCGCATTGTGCTTGCTCCATATGTATTACAAGTTTTCTACATACAATGAACTTATTATGTTGTTGTGTTTTAGGGGTTCTTGTTATTATGGTTCAAAAGCTTCACAGATTCTAGAGTTAGATATGAGTGAGTTTTCCAACTGTTCTCAACTCACGCGTTAAGTCTAGAGTTTGTTTTAGGGTTTTGTCATTGAATAGCCAAAGGGGGAGATTGTAAGGTTGAAATTTATCAACCATCTTGTTGGCTTTATTTCGTGCCAATTTTTTTTGTAATTTAGCACTTAGTAACCCTGTATTTAGGTGAGATTCTTGTAAGAGTAGTGTGTGAAGAAAGTGTGAAGAATTGCTCATCCTCGTGCAAAGAAGCAGAGATTCATGGTTTGGACTCGCGATTGACTTGCGGCTTGCAAGCCGCCAAATGCTGTGCATGTGAGAAGCATGTGAGAAGGTGAAGGGTCATGCCAGCTATCACACTTCAAGACAAAAGTCCCAAACTAGCCAGGCCGTTACCTTGCGACTTGAACTCGCAACTTGGACAAGCCACAAGGTCGAGCCGCCAACTTACTCTGTTTGGCAAAAGCTGACTCTTCGTATTTCAAACACACACCACTATATACAGACCCTTATACGCACGAAATTAAGAGAGCTTCCAGAGAGAATTTTGTGAGAGAAACCCTAGAGAAAAATAAGATTACCTCATCCCCAATTTTCACTAAGAGACTCTACAAATTTCTCTACTCTCTTCCTCTCCATTGACACATCCTTGAGAGGTCATTGACCAAATCCTTTTCCCATCACACCCACGTCTGTGAGAAGGTACATTTCGTGCTAAGAGAAGTAGTTTGGAAGGGACCAATGACTATTGGTTGATGCTATGATTTAGTAGCGGAATCCGATAAGCTAAAGAAGAAATAGGTTCGGCGCAACCTCGTAGGAGCAAGAAACTTGGAAGGTTTAGGTACACTGGGTAGATTAAGCTTAGTAGTCTTCTGCTGTTCATGTATCCCAACTACATTCTTTAGTGGATTATTTACCGCTTGGAGGATGGTGGAGAGGTTTTACGCCGAGGGTTTCGGTTTCCTCTTCGATAACACATCGCATGTTGTCCTTGTGTTTGCATCTCTCTTCTTTTATCTTTGCCTTTTATTTTTTTGTTGTGGATGTGATTATAATTGGCTTAGATTGTTTATCAATTCTATATTTGGCTTATGTTAATGTTCCGCACGTTAATTGTTTGATAATAAGCTTGAATTGATTTTTTTTTTTTTTTTTTTTTTTTTTTGTAATTGGGGGTCTAAACGTTCAAAGGTGTTTTACACACATTTTGAACTTTCATCCTTCATGAGGTAGTTTAGACACTCTATCCTCATATGACCAAAACCTTTGCACTCATAGCGTTGGATGAGGGATTTCTCATTCCTGCCCTTCCTAAAGGATTTAAATTTCCTAAGAAGTTTGCCCTTATCCTTTTTCCTAAACTGAAGAAGTTTGATAATCTCATCCGTTATGAAAGTTAGATCCTCATCCTCATCTTCACTTTCATCTTCATCTTTAGAGTCCTCAATCTTTTCTTCTATACCCTTGAGAGCTAAGTTTTTACTCTTTCCACCTTTTCCTATTGAGCCTAATCCCATCTCATAGGTTTGAAGGTTTCCTACAAGCTCAGTCTAAGGAATTTGATCAATGTCTTTTGCTTCTTCAATGGTAGTAATCTTGGCATGGTATCTTTCAAGTAAGGACCTAAGGATTTTCCTAACAATTTTGAATTCTGCAATACATTCTCCAAGGTTGAAGGCAAAATTCACAATATCCTTGAATTTAGCATAGAACTCATCAAAAGTCTCATCCTTCTCCATCCTTATTACTTAAAAACTACTAGTAAGTTGTTGAAACTTCACAGTCTTTACTTCTTTGGTACCTTCATAGGTGGTCTAAAAAATGGTCCAAGTTTCCTTGGCAACTTTCGTGGATGATATTTTCTTGAATTCCTCATTGGTTACCCCATAAAACAAAGCATTCAAGGCCTTACTGTTGAAATTTGCCGCAATGATTATTGCATCATCCCAATCCACCGGTACTTCCTTTAGCTTAATCCAGCCAACTTCAACAGCTTGCCATACCTGTTCACCTAGAGACTGCAAAAAAACTTTCATACGAACTTTTCAGTACGCATAATTAATTCCATCAAATAAAGGAGGAATTAAAAGAAATTGTCCACGATCTATAACAACAGGGGCCAAGGATCACACTCAGGAAATTAATCCAATTAGAGTGAACCTACTTTGATACCACTTGTTGGGAAATTTAGACCCCGATTGATAGAATTAACAAGTTTTAGACCCAAGTTGTTAATTAGATTTATTATTAATAAAACTTGTTAAAACAAACAAACATTAATATCATGTTAAAATAATATGCAGCGAAAAAATAAATAAAACAAGATATGATGACCCAGGAAAACCAATGAAACCAACCAATTTCACAGTAAAAAACCTGGGGGGAAACCTTCTCAAAAAATAATTCACTATAGTAAAGAAAAGTTTCAGAGTCTAGTCCAAAACCTTTGTCCCTAGACTCTACAATCCTCGTAGATGAACTCACAGCAAAAACCTTCTACCGCTTCAGAACCTCTGAACTCTTTAATATATAAACGCCACCCTTTGATGTTGCACGGATCCCAATACGTGACTAACTCCTTTGCACGAATCCTAGTACGTGACTCATTCACCAACTTGAGAAAGAAGAATGTTAGCTGCAAAGTTCTTCACTTCATCAACAATGAAGATTAAGAAGCACTTGGTTACAAAACCCTAAAGCATAAAGACGTAGTAGCTTTTTTCAGAGAGAATAAGGCATCGGTTATCTTTTGCATATGTTCTCCTTGTATTCTTTTATGTGACGGCCTTTAAAATAAGCCTTATATAGGTCTAAGGTTGTGAGAAAAGAAACCCTCTACAAATACAAAAGCCTGGCCCAAAAATCAGATCTGAAAATTCTGATTTCCCTAACCTCGATAGATAGCAGGTGTCGAGCAGGTGTCGAAAAGGTGTCGAGATTTAAATTTTGACAGATACAGCTATCGAGGAGGTGTCGAGAAGGTGTCAAGGGGATAGAAGTTTTCTCGCTCGATCCACCAGCTATCGAGATTACAATAACAAACAACTGAAGAACTCAATAGATAGCTAGCTATTGAGAGGTGTCGAGCAGCTGTCGAGATATCTATCCACAGGTGTCAAGCTATCTATCCAGCTTTATTAAATACCTTTTCTTCACTTATTTCTTGATCCAATCTTCATGGCTTTAATACTAGACTTGAACAACATGTTTCTCGAAGTATTAAATACATTCTAGAGCTACCCAATTACAAGTAAAGTGCGTTTTATCAAAGGATTAGCCAACTATATAAAATATGTCCTTAACAAGGTTTATAAAATCCAAATTTTTGATCTGATTTCTTGGGATCCGTGGATGTGTCTTTGGGCCTTCTTTTCTCCTAACCCAAAACATATAAAAGGATTGTTTTAAGGGCCGTCAAAAGTGTTAACAAGTTACACAAGCATTGAGCAAACTCTATTCAAGCAAATTGTGACCTGAGACAAAGTTTTGGCCTAGTTCATCTCTTTTAAAGAAGTTGCTGTGTATGTGCACCTTTGGGTTTTGTGATCAAGCATCTTCTTGATCTTCATTATGGATGAACTGAAAAACTTTGCAGCTAACAAACTTCCTCTAGTTTGTGATTGAAGTTGCGTACTGGGATCCATGCAATTGGTTAGTCACGTACTTGGGAACCGTGCATCAAAAGGGAAAACTATCACTACAGAACAAGTACAATTAGGTATTAGGGTAAGGGTTCAACTGTAGGTTGGTAAGATACTTAGAATTCCTTTACTTTTAACTGCTTGTTGTGATAATAGTGGAGTTTCGGGAGTGGTGACCTAAAAATCATCCAGTATGGTTTTTGCCATCAGGTTTTCCCCATTCGTAAACAAATCACCGTGTTATTTATTTTTCGCTGCATAATTAGTTTATTGGTGATTTGTTTGTGCTACCACGCGTTTGCATGTTATATTGATTAATTAATAACTTGGTCAATTAATTAATTAATTTAATCACAATGGGTCAATACGTTTTTGGCCTATCAAGTGGTATTAGAGTGGGAACACTCTAATTAGGTTTAATCTTTGCTTTGTTGATCTATTGACCCCTGTTGTCATGGCTGTAACCGGCTTGAAGAGATCTTTGTTTTCAAAGACATCTTGTTTTTCTAATCTCTATTTGTTTGAGTGTCTTAGAAATAGGAATGGCAACGGGTCGAGTTCGGGCCCGGTTTATCCATACCCTGACTTGATTTGCGGGGCAAGACCCGTGGCCCGGACCCAACCCGTTTAGGGTACTGGGTTTTTTTCCCTGGGCCCGAACCTACCCTAATCGGGCCCCGTTTAGGGATTGGGCCCAATTCGTGGCCCAAAAAAAAAAAAAATTAAGCCCAAATTTATTTCTGCCTACATTCAAGCCTGCATATTCTAATTCAAGCCTAGATAACGTGGCCCAAATGCCAAATCAGTCCAAATCATTGGCTACTAATCATAAATCAATAAATCACCTGTTAATTATAAATCTATAAATCAATAAATCATAACTAATATCATAATCATAATTCAATAAATCATAACTAAGATTTTAAATCAATAAATTACCTAGCTAAGATAACCATTTAATCATTAATCAACAAAATCATAACTAAAATAAAAGTCCAACGAGTCCAAGAAATTAAAAAACTATAAAATAAATCCCACAAGTTTAGAATAATTACAAACCAACAAATTAATCCAATAAGTCTAAGAAATTAAAAAAACTAATAAATTAATACAAAATATTTAATCTTCCACAATTGTGACACAACTCCCATCATCTTCATTTGGCTCCCCATCATCAAGAATGGATTGAAATGTACTATCTCCAGATATAGTTGAAGAACCTATAACAACAATGAATTAAAAAATGGAATAAACTCCATCAAATTGTAACTATCAAATATAAAAGACAATATTTCACTGCCATATTTCACACTTAGTTTCACTGATTTCAACATCCTCCAATCCCCTCCTATTTTAGTCCTGACGTGTGACACATGGTATTATTTAATTTTTGAATGCCACATGTCTTAGATTTAAATATAAATTGGAGGAATTGGAAGGGATCTTATCCCGGTCCATTATGCTCTAAACGAATAAAGGAGGTAAATGCATTTGGACATCACAAAATCACAATAAGAAAACAAGAAATGCAAGTATTGAACAACAGATCACATTAAACAACACTATTCAACTTCATAGCCCTAGACATACATATATCAACAGTGAAAGTGCAAAGCATAACAGAACACACAAATCAGCTTATTCATTACATTACAATTCAGTGCTCCTTTATACTAGCATCTGACAGAATCTACAATCTATATCAGCCTAACAGTTTCTTAACTACCCCTTAACTACCTCATCTCTAAGCATATTAAGCACATGCTCCATTACAATAATAGCGCATTTTTTCATTACAGTAGCTACACATTACAAGATACACAGTTACTGCTATCTACACTATCACAAGCGTAAACCATATCTTAACAATATATGACATAAAAGATTAAAAATTTGTAACCTCACCCTCCACCCTTTTACTTTGTTTTCTTGGGGGCGACCACCAGCTTCAGGTTGTGAGCACAATCCAATCAGTTCAACTAACCTGGATAATTCAAAACTATTCAGATCAATACATAGCTATATACACACACATAGAGTTTTCAAATAAAACCATAAAGCTATATGAATTTACTCTTCATTAGTAAAAGAGCCGAGCATTTGATTTGTTTTTGCATCTTTTCAATTCATGAAAAACATATAAACCAATCGAAGGGCCATATTTGATAAATTAAGCATACAAGAAGGGTATTTCTATTTAATTGAAGCTATGCAGAGTGTCCAAAAAGTAAAAAAGACAAAAAGTTCGAGAAGAGAGAAAGAAAGCTTTTTTTTTTTTTTTTTTTTTTCATTTATGGTTAATGGTTCTAAATTATGTGGTTAGTGCTTGTTATATTCTTGAAATGTTTTCACACCTATAACCAACACACGAATAACACATCTAGGCTAACCCATCTGCCATAATCAATGTAATACGTAAACTCTAAAAATGTTGGTTTATATCAAAATGGAAAAGAATGCATAACAGAACCAACATAACCCATACTTCAGACTAAACCAAATCAGAAAAAACCTTATAGATCCAATCCATATTAAATTCTTTATAGGAAACTCATCCAACTTGCTATTTATATAGAGGCAATACAAAATTTTCAAAATCACCACACAGCTAAAAGGAAATACATGCGAAATCATTTTCAAACCTTAAAACTAACCCACAGTTAAAATATTGAAAACCTCCAAACCCACAACAAATTCAATTAACCACCACGCAATCAAACCCTCCAAACAAATTTTAAAGAAACACAAAAAAAAAAAAAAAATCCAAAATTTTAAAACAAAAACTTGGATAGATGAGCTTCGGAGTGAGGGTGAGAAGGCAAGGAAGGCGTGACTAAGGGAGTGAGGGAGTGTTGGACTGAGCTGAGGGAGAGGGAAAGGGAGTGTCAGACTGAGCTGAGGGAGAGGGAGAGGGAGTGTCAGACTGAGCTGAGGGATTGAGGTGAGGAGTGAGGACTGAGGGGGTGTGAGTGGTCAGCGTGAGTTACTGCTGAAGAGTGAAGAAATGAGGGATTAGGGTTATTATATATATATATATATATATATATATATATATATAGGGTATTTTTGTAATTTTAGGGAACCGGGTTTTTAACCGGGCTAGTACTCAAGTCGGGTCTCGGGTTTTTTTTTTTAAACCCATACCCGACCCTATTCCTAATCGGACCGGGTAAAACCCAGCCTATTAGGGTCGGGTACCCACAGGTCGGGAAAAAATTGCCATCCCTACTCAGAAAATACAAGTCTAAAAGTTATTTGAATTCTCTTATGATGAATATTGGAAAAGAGGAAACTAGACTGTCTCAGAATAAGAGAGAAAGTACCATTCCCACCAATCTGTCATCTAAGCATGAAATGTGTTTTATGATGAAGTTCGCATTCAAAGTTATGGACACATGTTTGTGGTACCTTGACAACGTTTGTTCAAGACACATGACTGGAGACCGATCTCTCTTCAAGGTTTTTGAATCTAAGAAAGGTGGCAATGTCACTTTTGGTGATAGGAGCAAGTCGCATATTAAAGGGAAATGAATCATCTCTCTACTTGGACTGCCGAACATTGCAAATGTTCTCTATGTAGAAGGTCTAAGGGTGAACCTGTTAAGCATAAGTCAGATATGTGATCAAGGCTTCATGGTATTGTTCTCAAAGGGAAAGTTTCTTGTCATGGATGAGTCTGGAAAGAAACTCATAAGTGGGGTTTGCACTTTAGACAATTATTATGGTTTGGTTCCTGATGCTAATATTGTATGCAATAGTATTCATTTGTCAAATGAAGATCTATGGCATCAGCGAATGGGACATGCTAGTTACAAACATCTTTATATTATATCTAAGCATGACTCTGTCTTAGAGATATCAAAGCTTAGTAGAATAAACAATGTGGTGTGCAGGTCATGTTAGCTTGGAAAACAGACAAAAGCTTCGCATCCAAGTACTCAAACATCAGCTACATCTAAACCATTAGAGCTTTTACATTTGGATTTTATGGGTCCAACCAAAACTGAGTCTCTTGGTAGTAAGAGATACATCATGGTTGTAGTAGACGACTTTACTAGGTACACTTATGTCATTCTTCTACGATCTAAGTTTGATGCTCCTGAGCACATTAAAGCCTTGTGCACAAGACTGTAGAATGAAAAGAGCCTAAAGATTGATCGAATTTGAAGTGATCATGGTAAAGAATTTGAAAACTTATATATGGAGTCATTTTGCACAAGATCAGGAATATCTTAAGAATTCTCTGCTACTATTACTCCTCAGCAGAATAGTGTGGTAGAAAGAAAGAACAGGGTTATTCAAGAGATGGCCAGAGTCATGTTGCATAACAAAGATGTGGCTAGAAACTTATAGGGAGAAGCCCTTAACACTACATGTCATACGGTTAATAGGGTGTATTTCAGACCCGGTACCAAAAAGACTCCTTATGAGTTATGGAAAGGAAGGAAGCCGAATGTGAAGTATTTCAGAATCTTTGGAAGTACTTGTTTCATCCTCAAGGATAAAGAAAATGTGAGAAACTTTAATTCCTGGAGTGATGAAGGTATATTTTTGGGATACTCCTCCACAAAAAGGTTTATCGGGCATACAACAAAAGAACTATGAAGGTAATGGAGACAGTAAATATTGTTATTGATAAGTCTTCAAATTCTAGTTCTAAAAAATTTATTAAGGAACTCCCTAAAGAAATTCTTCCTCCTGAGCCTAAGAAAGTTCAAGAAATTGCTAAACAAGAACCTGCATCTCCAAGTACTCCCAGTACTCCCAGTGTTAAGGAAGACTCTACAGATATACCCACTTCACTAGATTTTGAGTCTCATGAAAAGAAAGTACCTTCCTCCATGATTAAATTAAATCATCCTTCAGAAGTTATTGTGGGAAACATGAATGAACTTACATTAAGGAAACGTATAGTTGATAAATGTGTTGCTAACTTTGTGTCTTATTCTTGTTATTTGTCACAGGTTGAACCCACAAAAGTTGAGGAAGCTCTTCAGGATGAAATTTGGGTCGAAGCAATGCATGATGAACTGCTTTAGTTTTAGAGAAATGATATCTAGACCTTAGTATCTAGACCAGAGGGTAAGCACATCATTGGCATAAAGTGGATATTCCGTAACAAGACTGATGAAAAGGGCAATGTGATTCGCAACAAGGCTCGGCTTGTAGCTCAAGGATACTCTCAAATGGAAGGAGTAGACTATGATGAAACATTTGCCTCGGTTGCCCATATAGAGTCCATTAGAATTCTCCTTGCCCTATCATGTCATCTGAAGTTCAAACTCTATCAGATGGATGTGAAAACTCCTTTCTTGATAGGCTACTTAAAGAGGATGTCTATGTGGCTCAACCAAAAGGATTCATTGATCCACACTTTTTGGATCATGTGTTATACCTTAAGAAGGCACTTTATGGGTTGAAGCAAGCCCCTAGAGCTTGGTATGATAGACTTACACAATATCTGGTGTCACATGGGTTCACAAGAGGAAAGGTTGATGAACCACTCTTCATCAAGAAGGAAGATGGCGAGTTCATTGTTACACAAGTCTATGTTGATGATATCATCTTTGGTTTAACTAATGATGAACTAACTCATGGCTTCTCAAAACTCATGCAAGCCGAGTTCGAGATGAGCATGATTGGAAAGCTAACTCACTTCCTTGGACTATAGATTCATTAACAGGATTCAGGTATATTTCTATCTCAATCTAAATATGCTAAGAATCTTGTGAAAAAGTTTGGTTTGGAATTTACTAGTTTTGTTAGAACCCCTATGAGCCTAAATGTTAAACTCACTGTGGACTCGTTAGGCAAGAGTGTTGATCCTTCTCTTTATAGAAGCATGATAGGTAGTCTTCTTTTCCTTACTGCTAGTAAGCCTAACATTAGTTACAGTATTGGAGTGTGTGCTAGATATTAGGCTAACCCCAAAAAATCACACATGACTGCTTTAAAAGGAATTATAAAGTATGTCAAAACCACTGCTGAGTTTGGTGTGTGGTATAGCAAGGACACAAATGATGTCTTAGTTGGGTACTCTGATGTTGATTAGGCTGGTAATGTTGATGATAGAAAGAGTACTTCGGGGGGTTGTTTTTATGTGGGTAACAATCTTGTCTCCTGGATGAGCAAAAAGCAGAACTCCATCTCTTTATCCACTGCAGAAGCTGAGTACATTGCTGCCGGTAACTGTTGCACCCAACTCCTCTGGATGCAAAAACTCCTTCATGATTATGGTATTTGTCAAGAGCATCTTTCTATCTACAATGACAATACCAGTTCCATCGATATCTCTAAGAATCCGATTCAACATTCTCGAACCAAACACATAGAGATTCGACATCACTTCATTAGGGAGCTTGTCGAAGATGGTACTCTCACTCTTGAGTTTATCCACACTGATGATTAAAAGACTGACTTATTCACCAAACCTCTTGATAGCAAACGTTTTGAATTCTTTTGTCAAAACATCAGTGTTATCTCCATGGATTGATCTCCTTCTCTCTCATGCATTTACATCTAGTTTTATGCTCTACTTTGTTTAGCATGTTTTTGGTTGTTTGTTTTTAGTTTTTTTTTTTTTTTTTTGATATAAAAATAAAAAAAATTTTGAAAAAAATCAGAAAAATACAAAAACAGTGTGTGTTTTGTGTACTTTGGTACTTGTGTACCTTGGATGGCCATTGAAACAAAGTTTTCTAAACTTTGTGTCATTTGTAGCTTAGATGAGCATCTCTATCCACAACTAAGCAAGTGAGCTTTGTGACTCTTATTTGTGATGAGTAAGATTAAGTTATCTCTTGAACTTAACACTCGTATCACTCTTTTTCACAGGCAGAACTAGAAAATCCTAAGAGAAATGCATAAATAACCATCTTACCACTGTTGCCCTCCAATCATAATAAGGCACCTGCATGCTTCGGCATAGCAAAAGTGCAATGTTAAAGACATTCGTATGTCTTGGCATAGCAAAAGTGCAATATCAAAGACATTCATATGCTTTGGTATAGCAAAAGTGTAATGTCAAATGCTTAACATCTTGAGTATTTCTTTTCTCTCTATTATATGCCTATGCATGATTTACTAAGTAAAAGAAAATATGTAAAAATAAAATAAAATAAAAAAACAAAAAAAAAAAATAAAAAATGCTTTAAATATCATTGCGAGCGTGTATTCTAGGAGATGTAGGAGTTATAGGATATACCTCGAAGATGATAGTCCCCATCAAATAGTTATGATTGTGTGTGAATTAAAGTAATTTTCTCATATCTCAAATCGTCATAACATGTATACACATATGAAATCTTGCGATGTTTTTCACACACAACACGCAATATTCTTTACTACTCTTGATACATGTGCAAGTACAATGTGATTCGATCATCACAAGATTTTACATGTGCTAATGTATGCTCACTAAATTGTCTTGACTTGTTTTTGAAATATAAAATTTATTAGACTTGTTTAGTGAGTGTGTGTGTTTTTGAGGATCCATGTGCTTAAATTTCTTATTGTAAATTTCTTACTGAGAGATGTTTTTGAGAGCTTAATATGTTGAGGATCCTCAATCTGGTGTTTTATCCCTCGATACCTCCTCGACACCTTCAGCTGTTAACGTTCTTTTTCTTGACACCTCCCTTAATAGCTGTCTCGACACCTCTTGATACCTTATCTGTCGAGATTTACTGAGGATTCTATTTAAGCTCCTTGTGCAATCCGAAGCTTTATTCTCTCGATCTCTCTCGCGATAGCTCTCTATTTTCTCTCCCAAACTCTTTCATCTCACTCCAATCTTGCTCCTCTAGGTTTCTTCAAGCTTCCTTAAGTTTTTCTTCACTTGGTAAGCTTTCTATCTCTTCATTCTCCATGCATTTCATGATTTGAAACCTAGGTTTTGGGGTTTTTGAAAAATTTTAGGGTTTTTCAAAATTGATGAGTTTTTCTTGTAATTTTGGGTTGGGTTTTCATTTAAATGTGTTTAAAACCTCATACATTGCATCACATTTGCATTATAATAGTATTTTCATGCATTTAGATGTGTGCAATATGTTTGTGTGCTGGTAGGATTGGATTGGGCTGAGCCCATGATGCTTTTTACTTTGCATGTCACATGCTCATACATTTTCATGCATACGTATTCTCTTTTCAATATATCTTGATATATTTGAAATGTTTTGGGACTTTTTTGATTGTCTCATTCTCTCCCTCTCTCTCTATCTTCACGTTAGTCATGTCTATGGTACCTAAACATAAGTCTGCTCCATCTCGGAACCCTCTTCGTTCCGGGGCATCATCTTCTTCTGATCCTACTCCTTCTAACATTCGGTTCCGTGATAAGGATGCCTGAAAGGCATACTTGGAGAACTTTTCTCGACAAGGTGTTCATTCGAAACGCCAAGTCTTTTTGGCGAACTTCGCCAACATTGACCTTCCCAATGTCATTCACAGTCGGGGATGGGAGTCACTGTGTGATGTCCCGGTCACTTCTCCTCTCATGCTTATTTAGGAGTTTTACTCCAACATGCATGAGATTGATTCTTCATTACCTCTCTTTCACACTCGTGTTCAAGGTACGCGCTTTACTATCACACCGCAGCTTTACCCCGATTGTGAGTGTCTGAGGACTGTGTCCAAAGATGAGATGATGTCTGCCTTCTGTGAACACCCATCTGTTTGGGGTAAGCATCAGTTTACACTATGTCGGCCTTTTGCTAAAGGTCTTAGATTCATGAACATGGTGATGACTTTTGTTTTGCACCCACTCTTTCACTACAACTCTATCACAGAGCCTTGTGCTCGATTTTTGCTTTCTTTGTTAAAGTACCTCACTATAGATTTTCCTTCACATTTCATTCTTTCTATCATAGATGTGTTTAGGGATACGGCTACCCATGATAAGCTCATCTTACCTTCAACTATCACGCGGATTCTACACTATCTTTCTATTTCTTTTCCCTCTTCTGATCACTTTTCTGTCATGTGTGCCATAGACACCGCTACCATAAAACTTAGTGAGGCTCAGTTTAGGTCACGAAAGGAGTCAGCAGCTCCTCACTCTGGTTCGACTCCATCTCATTTGGCACCCTCTCGATCTGCTCCATCTACATTTGCTCCTTCCTTTTTCATGGGTGATGCATCTCTTGAAGACATCATGGCGCAGCTGCAGTGCATGGATGCTCACCTTGATACACTCTCTACAGAGTTGTATCAAGCGAACGTTCATGTTGGTCATATTGCACAACGACAAGCGACTATGGGTGGCTATGCTTCTGAGGCTACCCTACCACCTCCTTCAGTGGATTCTAATTCTGATGCAGAGGATGATGATGATGATGGTGATGATGATGATGCTTCAAATGATGATGATGGAGATGCTAGTTCTACTGATGAGATGTCTACTTAACACTCTACCCTTTGTCACTCGTGACAAAAATGGGGAGTAATTTTGGGATATGAGAGTAATCATCTTAGAGGGAGAGTTAGTATAGGACATTTTGTTAGGGGGAGTGTTGATACTTGAGGGATGTAGTGAGAATATGATGTACCTTTTATTTTCTTTCTTTTATAGATACATTGTTCTTGTACTTTGGTTCTTGTGATCATTTTTACATACATTGTACTTATCTTCCTTATATATTGATGTATGTTTTTTTTCACCTACGTTACATGTGTTGTTTCTTTTCTCTCTTTATACACATGCCTCTTATACTTGTATGCAATCTATTATTTCTGTTTCACATAAAGATGCCTTGATGAGTTTTGTTTAAAGTGTTCAGAAATATAGATTGTCAAAGTCTATTTGCCATAAACTCTCTTCTTGCAAAGTTTTTCAAGAGTTTGTGTTAAGATAGATTTTATTGTATTCAACAGGTGAATATGAGTTGAGTGATTTATGACTTCTCTCATATCTCATTTGTTGTTATGGTTTTGTCATGAATTGCCAAATGGGGAGATTGTTAGGATATATGTGGTTCACTTGTTAAGAACATATGTCATTGTTTTATGTAATTAGCTAGTCCTTTGACAAAATGCACTTTACTTATACTTGGGTAGTAGATCTAAGATGTGTTGAAATACTTCAAGAACTCATGTTTCAAGATCAAGTGTTGAAGCCTTTAAGTTTGTTTAAGAAAACAAGCTGAAAGTGCAAAGTTACTAAAACTCGATAGCTAGCATGTGTCGAGATTTAAGGAAGCTGTTTTACCCATGGCTCGACAGCTATCTCGATAGATGCTCGACAGCTTCTATTTGTCAAGGTTTATAAAATTAGAATTTCTAATCTGATTTCTTGAGATCCGTGGATGTGTCTTTGGGCCTTCTTTTCTCCTAACCTTAGACATATAAAAGAATTGCTTTAAGGGTCAAAAGTGTTCACAAGTTACACAAGCATTGAGCAAACTCTGTTCAAGCAAATTGTGACCTGAGACAAAGTTTTGACCTAGTTCATCTCTTCTAAAGAAGTTGCTATGTATGTGCACCTTTAGGTTTTGTGACCAAGCATCTTCTTGATCTTCATCGTGAATGAACTGAAAAACTTTACTGCCAACAAACTTCCTTTAGTTTGTGATTGAAGTTGCATACTGGGATCCGTGCAATTGGTTAGTCACATACTTGGGAGCCGTGCATCAAAAGGGAAAACTATCACTACAGAATAAGTCCAATTGGGTATTGGTGTAAAGGTTCAACTGTAGATTGGTAAGGTACTTGGGATTCCTTTACTTGTAACCGCTTGTTGTGATAATAGTTGAGTTTCGGGAGTGGTGACCTGAAAATCACCCGGTGTGGTTTTTGCTGTCAGGTTTTCCCCATTCGTAAACAAATCACCGTGCTATTTATTTTCCACTGCATAATTAGTTTATTGGTGATTTGTTTGTGCTATCACGCATTTGCATATTAAATTGATTAATTAATAACTTGGCTAATTAATTAATTAATTTAATCACAATGGATCAATACGTTTTTGGCCTATCAGTGGGGATATAAAACCAATGAGACTGTTATTAGCAAGATTCAAAAGAAACAAATTTTGGCATTTGCCTAGAGTTAGAGGGATGTTTCCTTGAAGATCATTCTTATATAAATACAAGTTTATCAACACAGTCAAATTTTCAAGAGATGATGGAATGTTCCCAAAGAAACTATTTTCAGCTAGATTTAAATCTTGTAACTTATTAAGCTTCCCAATTTCAGAGGGAATATCACGTGATAATTTGTTTTGCCACATTTGGAGATCCCCCAAGTTAATCAAGTTTCCTATTTTAGTAGGAATCTTTCTAGATATTTTGTTATTATCTAAATATAATGTGTCAAGTGTAGTTGAGAAATTGAGAATGCATTGGGGAAACTCTCCCTCAAAGTTATTGGCATTTACAGCAAATGTAGTCATATAGGTGGCATTTGTCAAAGAACAAAGAAAACTTGGGTCATTTTCCCCTCCATTTCCAAGATTGTTAAGGGTAATGCCAAAAAAAGTAATTTTTGTATAGCTTCTCCAAAGAAGGAACTTTTCCACTTAATTTATTATTCTTCAAAACAAGAGCATATAGGTTTGAGGCATTATATATTGAATTAGGGATTGATCCAAGAAATTGGTTGTTGGCAAACCTAAATCTTGCAATATTTGGTAGAGTGAAACCTATGTTTGACGGAAGACTCCCATGCATTTGGTTGTCTCCTATAGCAAAGATTTTCAAAGAAGACAAATTGAAGATTAAGGGAGGACCTATACTAGACAACCTATTTGAAGATAAAGTAAAAGATGAACGTTTGGTGAATTGGCCAAATGAATCAGGGATTGTCCCAACCAGGTTATTATCATAGGCATGAAATGCCTACAAAGGTGATAAGTTTCCAAAAGAAAGCGAGATACTTCCTGTCAGATTATTATTGTAAATAGAAAAAAATTCAAAGTTTTGACAAGATGCCAAATATTGTAGGAATTTCTCCAGATAAAAGGTTGTAACTGACATGAAGGCCTTCGAGGTGGGTGCAACCAGATAAATTGCTATGAATTTTGCCACTAAGAGTGTTATTTTGCAATTGTAAGAATTGCAATCTGCACAAACGACTAATCTCTGGAGGGATTTCATTATGGAAGCTATTGTTTGAAGGGTTAGATTTTTCAAAAAACTTAAATTTCCAACATGTGGTGATATAAAGCTTACCAATTTCGAAGATTATAGGTCCAACACGATTACCATTTGATGTTGACGACCACAAGTAACCCCACTCCATCTACAAAAGTGGATTTTGTGATTCTAAGAGCTCATAACTCCATGAGGATCATGAATGATCATGGCTTTAAACTCAAGCAATATCAGATCACTTTGTTACCTTGTATTTTGGATTGTTAACTAAAAGTGCATTATAGGTGATCAACAATTTTTTTTTAATATATTGATAATTGTGGATGAAAGGATTGAATTTTGGATATCTCCGTTGAAAATAGTAAGAAGTGCCAATTAACCTTTGATGCTCTTGGCAATAATCAACAAATTATTCCAATACTTTTAGCCGACTTCGTTTTTCTCCTTGAAAGGTGATACTGCTATAGATATTATCAACATTTACCTGTGGTCTTTTTTATGTAACACCTTTGGTCATCTTCTCAAAGCAATTTTCCTACAACTTTATGTGCAACCGTTTATTAATTCTCTTCTATGGTTAAAATTATGCATCAAGCATAAAAGAGTTAATCTACTATGGGTATATATGTAGTAGGCAAAATTTGTCTCTGCATCATACATTCCTAGGCCAAAATGGCAAAATACCCCTTTCAGCCAAACTTTCCAGCAAAATGCTACTATTCTGAAACTATTTAGGGATATACCCTTATTTTAACTCAATTTTCTAAAAATCGAGTTTCAATGAAAAACTCGATTCACCCAAAATCAAGTTATAGGCAAAAAAGTTGCAAAAACTTACATGGAACTCGATTTCCATGTAAGTTTTTGCAAGTAACTCGATTTTGGGCGAATTGAGTTTTTCATTGAAACTCAATTTTTTTTAAATCGAGTTTCAAAATAGGGGCATATCTCTAAATAGTTTCAGAACAGGGGCATTTTGCTGGAAAGTTTGGCTAAAATGGGTAAACCCCAATTTTGGCCTACATTCCCATAATCAATTCAAACTTATTAGGAAAAATGAAAAAAATAAAATAAAATAATAAATAGAAATAAAAGGGACCTAGATAAGCAATTTTCTTTTTAGTGAATCCCCCATTTTCAAATGCACTGGGTCCAACTTATTATTGTTCGCTATTGAAAGTGAAGTCTATTGAATCAGAAAAAGTTGAAGTTTTTGTAGCCAAAGACTTGGGGCAACATCTAGATGGACAAGTCTTTGGGTGGAGGATTTTTCTCCCTTGGCTGGAGGATTCCAAGGTAGACTTTGGGTTGCTTTATTGAAAGCAAGCGGGTGGAAGTGATAGGTGTTTAATGAGTTAACGTCTAATCAAGGTGTTTTGTAGGAAATCTGTAGCAAACCAATACGTGAATTATGGATAACAAGGACAGGTCTTCTGGGATTGAGATGATGCAATAGCTCTCAATGGTTGAGATTGAGAGCTGAAAAAAGCAATTTTCAATCTCAACAGTTAAATAAAATAAGTGAGAAAAAGTTAAAAAGTGAGAATGGTAAAAACTTTTTGTGAGAGAAATACAGAGTAACCTACTAGATCTAAATTTGGTCTTCTGCCATAAGTCATTTCCTTCCGTTCTCATGATCCATATACACTATTTCTTTTTTAAGTTTTTTTAACAAATAATATAGTAGTTGACAGTCGTCTTAGGCTTGTTATGAAAATTTCAAACATGCATGTAGTTAGACATGGCAAAACAGGCAGGTCGGGTTGGGTTAATCGTGTTGCGGGTCAAACGGGTCACGGGTAAAAACTGGTCATTTTAAGCGAGTTAAAAAGGGGTTCGGGTCAATTGGTTTGCGAGTTGGGTCAGGTCAGGTTGACCTGTATTTTTCACATGAATTTTATTTTATTTTTTATAAAGAAAACAACAAGTATTTGCCATTTGGAAAGTTATGCAATAAATTACTTGATGTAAAATGCATTATTTTGAATTCACCACTTATATCAATAATGAACTTAGTTAAACTTATTAATACTTATTCAATAATTTTAAAATTATACATATCCTAACATTGTTATCTAAAACAAAATAACACAAAGATAAGTAAAACAAATACACAAGTTTTATTTCTACATAATATCTGTTAGAATTATAGTTAAGTGATTAAACTTACTATTTCCTAATAGCTTAAACTTTTGGGATAATTGGTAATTTAACATGGTATCAGAGCAAAAGATCCTAAGTTCGATCCCTGTCTTCACTCTACCTCCCATTTAAAATGTCAAATTCCCACTTGTTAGGCCCCCACTTACTAAGGGGAAGTATTGGCCCACAAGTGAGGGGGAGTATTAGAATTATGGTTAAGTGATTAAACTTACCATTTCCTAATAGCTTAAACTTTTGGGAGAATCGGTAATTTAACAATATCAACATTCCAAAATATAAAACAAAATTACAAATGATTTATTGGATAACTCATTTGATAAAGAATAAAAAAATATAAGAAATTTACAATCTTGAAAATTAATTTTATAATCTATCATCAATTGTGGTTGGCATTCTATTTCAATTTGAGATATACATTAAAATTTGATTGCTTACTTATTTATACATGGTCTCTTTTATGAATATCGTATCATTGTTAAGAAACAAAAACTTTAGGAAATATCATAATTTATTTTGAAAAACCGTTTATTTTGAACATAAAATGTTAAAAAAAAATAGGTCTAAGTATTCATAATTTATGCTAATTTGATACTTTGACTTCACTATTTTTACACTTGTAAATGTTTCTCACATATGTCTACAATTTTAAATCTATTTTTAACTCCACTGTAACCAGATTATCTTGGTATGTACTTTGCTATTTGATATCTAAAAATTTTTATTCATTACAAAATGCTCAACCATTGATCTTTCAATTAATTTGTATGTAGTTATGTAAATGTATCAATTGTTTCCTTAAAGTTCATAATAAATAATTAAATCAAAATTGTCTTAATTTTACTATATTTTTTACCCAAAAAAAAAAAGTTTTAAAAAAATGGTTTAGGTCGAGTTAACCCGCAAAAAACACGAGTCGGGTCACGGGTCAACCCATTTTTGTTTTGGGTCAAAAAAGTTGGGTTTAGGTCGGGTATTTTTTGTGTCAGGTTAGGTCAGGCTAGAAAATTGTGACATGTTTTGCCATGTCTACATGTAGTCCAGGAATATAATAGACATATAGGGTATATTATACCCTTTCCATGGTTGGATCCGGTTCTAATTTAGTTTACAAACTTTCAATTGGTATATTTCTCCCTTATAGTTTGAATTAAAATGAAACCATTGATTCTGCTCAAATTAACAGATTTTGTATTTTTAAGGAAAATAAATTACTCATTTCCAATTTGATAACAATGGAGAGGTACGGATTTTGTTCGATTTTGTTATGCTTGGTACGAGTAATATATTGACTCAATCAACTTAATTTAGATTAAAAGGTCCATTTTTAATACAAATTTGTTCTAATATGAAAAGTTGGAATCCATAGACCCTAAGCTATTCAAGTCTTCAATTCTTATGAAAATAGACCTACTTCATGATAAAATTCACTACTTGTTTCTTCTCATGCCATTTAAAATTTAAAATGATGGTGCTTTTTAGTTCTCAACATCACATTAGATTAGCATTTACCCATCCCAAAATGTTTCTAGGCATAGAATAAAGGCACCTGAGGAAGTGTTATCCAGTTTTATTTCTATGTAACACCTTTGGTCGTCTTTTCTAAGGATTTTCTCTACAACTTTATGTGCTACCATTTATTAATTCTCTTCTATGACTAAAATTATGCATGCATCAAGCTCGAAAGAGTTTAATCTATTGTGAATGTATATGCATTGGGAAAAATTTGTCCTTGCATCATACATTCCCATAATCAATTCAAACTTGCCATGACCACCACCAAAAAAAAAAAAAAAAAAAAAAAAAAAAACGTCTAAATGATTCCCCTCTTCATATGTTTCGCTCTTTCTCCTTATTTTGAAACAATAATCTAAATGATCATGGACAATTGGGGTTTCTACCAGGACCACCAAAATAAAATATATCTCCATAATTTATGAGGTTATAGCAATTGGGATTCGTAATGATTGTTTGACTGTTCCGGGACCCGTGAGAGTTTTTAAACCATAAATAACCTTGAGATTTTTGAAGAAACTAGCCTTGCCAAGCCCTTCTTCAGGGAAATGGCCACTGCCCATTTGTGTTGTGGTGTGCTACCCATCACGCTTTGAGTTTATCACCTCTCCTCCCCATTCAACCAATGATCAAGAGCTATCGGATAGGATCGAGAATATGGAAGATGGCCAATATTTGAAGTCTTTGTCCGCAATTTTCATCCACCAGTCTCCCTTTCCATTAATGTCCTATTCATTGTACATGTCATGCAAATCAGTTTGTAATATTTTGAATGATAAATGAAGGTATAAAGACTAATGAAAGAGAAAAAAAAAAGAATCTTTTTGTGTAGAACAACATGGACACTTAAATTCACCGTCTTAAAAAATAAGTTAGGTAAAAATAAATTGTGTATAGAAAAAAAATAAATAAACCTTTAAATTTAAAAAGTTGTATATAAAACTACATAAACCGAGAAATAAGAATTTCAAATATGCACTGTTACAACTAAAACCAGAAGAAATTCAAACATATCTGTAACATTTGTTACTATGTGTATCCAAAAAGTACTTGATAAAGTAATTAAATTGAAATATTGTACTACCTTCCGAACATAGAAGTTGACTGAACGTTGGTCACCATCATAGTTGGAACAAGGGGTGACGGTTGCACCCATCGCAATCTGGTTGTCGACTTGAGCAAAGCCAGAGCACAATAGATTGGAGCAACCTGTGCTTTGATATGAATCATTCTGCAGCAATGATAAATTTTTATTTTATTTTTTTTTTTAAAAAGACGCTTTTCAAAAATGAAACAGTATATATAAACATGGCTAGTGTTGGCAGGGAAGTCAAATATTATAACATGTACAGTCCAATACGTGAAGAGTCTAGTGTTGTTATCTCCATATAGAAATTCCTTGACCTGTTCTTCCACATGAAATAATTTTGTAAAAAAAAAAAAAAAGGAAAATTATTAGTAATTAATTGTTTAGCATGCGCCTAAGAGAAAAGATGATGATGAAATTATATATACCTTCAAGCCGGCTTCAGTGGTATTAAGATCTTGACCATATTCACCAACTGCCATCCAAAATTGAGATAAGCTGAACTCAATTGTTTCCTGGGTATGGGGATTCCACACGTTTATCTTTGCCATCATTCCGTAGTACTTATCTCCTTGTTCAATAAGTACTGCATACTAGAAACTCAACCATAAAAATAAAGGTTGTGATTGTCGATTTGAGTCCTTCATTGTAGTAGATACCATTTGATAGGCTATAATCTAAATGACCCCTTGTGATTAAACCAATTAATTAATTAGCCAAGTTATTAATTAATCAATTTAGCATGCAAATATGTGGAAGCACAAACAAATCACTAAATAACTAAATATGCAGCAGAAATTAAATGACACGGTGATTTGTTTACAAATGGAGAAAAACCTCGTGGCAAAAACCCCACCGGATAATTTTCAGGTCACTACTCTCGAAACTCCACTATTATCAAATCAAGCGGTTACAAGTAAAGGAATCCCAAGTACCTTACCAACCTACAGTTGAACTCTTATCCCAATACCCAATTGGACTTGATCTGTAGTGACAGTTCCCACCTTTGATGCACGACTCCCAAGTACGTGACTAACCAATGTGTGGATCCCAATACGCGACTTCAAAACACCAACTTAAGGAAGAAAGGTTGGCTGCAAAGTTCTTCAATTCATCCTACACGATAAAGATCAGGAAGATGCTTGGTTACAAAACCCTATGGTGCAAATACATAGCAACTTCTTCAGAGAAGATGAACTAGGTCAAGAACTTCATCTTTTGATCACAATTTACTTGAACAGAGATTGCTTAATGAGTTTGCAACTTGTGTCACACTTGACGGCTCTTAAAACAATCCTTTTATATGTTTAGGGTTTGGAGAAAAGAAGGCCTAAAAGCATATTCACGGATCCCAAGAAAATTATATCAAAAAATCTAAAATTTTAAATCTCGACAGATAGCAGGTGTCGAGGTAGCTATCAAGCAAGTGTCGAGCTTTAATGAAATTGCACTTCAACTTGCTTTTTCTTAGACAGACTTGATGACTTCAACATTTGACCTTAAAACCTTGTTTCTTGAAGTATTAAAAACACATAGAACTACCCAATTATAAGTAGAGTGCGTTTTGTCAAAGGATTAGCCAATTTACATAAATAAGTGACATATGTTCTTAACAAGTGAAAACACATATGTCCTAACACCATTGAGCTCAAACCTATTAATAATATTGGTGAAAAGTTAAATAGTACCTCATGGTTGAATTGATCGGCACCATATTGAGCATTAGGGATGGAACGGTGTTTTTTTCTTCCATAATTTGCTGCAGAGCATACCCTTAATAAATCTTCTTCTTTAGTTCTTCTTATGGGAATGGTTCCTTCTGGGCACCTTCCGTTCAAGTGCCATGGCTAAGTAAGTTTGGGCTCTGAGTTTGAAGTGACGTCGTTGCTCTCATCGAATGAAAACCCTTTTGGGTAAGAACTTGGTCTCATCTATTGCATCTAGCATAGATACCAATGCAAACCCATCCCATACCTTACCTACAATAAGTATCAAATTATTTGTGATACCAAATGAAATTTACTTAATTAAACTAGGTACCTGAATTGCATGATTTTTTAACAAAGGATGATCAAAAGCTGGCTGCCTGTTGATATCTACGCAGTCGATTATATCTCCATCTGGGTTCTATATTAGATACATTTTCTCATTACACATACATAGATATTAGTCGAATTCTCAGTGTTGTAATAAAATTGCACTAGTATTGTACATGGGACTTTTGAAGAAACCACAACCCACAAAGGTGAATGACTCTTCTAAGACTAAAGCTGAAAATACAATATAGAACACAAACATGTTATATGAAGTGATTACTAACCTCAATGGATATAAGAGCAGGCTTGTTAAGATGCTTCAATTGCTGCTGAACCGCTAGTTTTTGTTTCTTATCGAATATGGTGTTAGTGTTTCAATTTCCAACCGATGACATTGGTATGAGAAAGAACAAGCAAAATGTCATCTTTACTACCCTCGACCACTGCCTCCCACTTCCATAACGTAGAGCCATGAGTGACTAGCTAATATTTGAATCAAGTGGCAGATTTGTGGTGTACAGAGATGTAATAGCTAGCTTTGGTTGTCTGCTTTGCAATAATTAAACATGGGATGTAATAGCTATCTTTAGTTGTCCTCTTTGCACAGGGCCGGCTTAATAGTTGATGCAATTGATGCAATCACCTAAGGCCCCCAAATAAAAGAAATCCCCCACTTGTAAATAAAAAAAAATTATATATATAATATATTTATCTATATATTTTAATTAAAAAATTTTTAAGTACTTTTATTGGTTAATAAAATGCATTAAAAATGCCCTGTTGTATCCTAAAATGCTGAAGATTAAAAAGGGAAAAAAATGAAAAATAGTCTAACTTCAACTAACAAAATTAAATTTTAGGAGACAAATTTATCAACTCATTCTTGAAATATGCTAAAGTCAAAATTAATACCAGAAAAATTTATATATATATATATATATATATAAAATAATAATAATAATAGGTGACGTTGAGAGAAAATACAATTAAATTCTAAATTGAAGTCTAATTTTGTGCCACTTATCACGTTTTCTTACTTTATTAATTATTATAAATTATCATACCAATTAATAATTTGATGTGTATTATATTAACTCAATATTATAGTGACACTAATTTATTGAACCATGTAATAAATTAATTTTTATTTGTGCAGGCTTAGACTCTAAAGTGGTCACAGCTTTAAAAAATTGCAATAGGCTGCACACTGCACAGGCTGCACATTTGCATACTACACAGTTGCACACTACACAGCCCACAGTCATAGGATAGCATGTTTTCTTACTTTATCAATTATTATAAATTATCGTACCAATTAACAATTTGATGTGTATCATATCAACTCATTTGTATTATAGTGACACTAATTTATTGAACCATGTAATAAATTAATTTTTATTTGTGCAGGTGTAGACTTTAAAGTAGTTACGGCTTTTTAAAAAAAAAATGCAATAACCAGGTTCTATTATTCTATACTTTAAATTTTATTTTTAGTTAAATAATCATTTTTAATTATAAATTTTGTTTTATTTATCTATAAATATTTTATCAAATATTTATCCGGATGTGAAAAACTTCAAAAAAAGAGAAAAATTGAGAAACAAATTGAATCTCAAGAAAATCTTGGAAAAAATAATTTGGCCTTTTGAGGAAAAAATGAAAAGATCTATCAAGAAAATAATGGAAATTTTTTAAGTCTAATTGAAATGATTGCATATGCAAGAACATATTCGACATATTCAACATGGTGACATTCATAATCATTATCTTGGACATAATATACAAAATGAATTGATACAATTGTTAGCAAAATTAAAGGTAAAGTTATTAAAAAGATTATGGAAGAAAAATATTTTTCAATTATACTTGATTGTACTCCCGATGTAAGTCATCAAGAACAAATGACTCTATTACTACGATGTGTGGATATTTCAACTAGTTCAATAAAAATAGATAAGCATTTTGTAGAATTTTTAAAAGTAGATGGTACTTCTAGAAAAAGGTCTTTTTAATGAAATTATGAGTGTAATAAAAAGTCTTGTACTTGATATTAATGATGTACATGGACAAGGATATGACAATGGGTCTAATATGAAAGGAAAAAAAAAGGGTTACAAAAAAGAATTGTTGATATAAACCCTAAAGCATTTTACACACCATGTGGTTGTCATAATCTTAACCTTGTGCTATGCGATGTGGCCAATTCTTGTCCTAAAGCTATATCTTTTATTGGAGTAGTACAATGTAGATATACATTGTTTTCTTCTTCCACAAAGCAATGGAAAATTTTACAAGATAATGTGTCAAGTTTAACTCTTAAACCATTCTTACAAACACTTTGGGAAAGTCGAATTGAAAGTGGAAAAGCAATAAAATTTCAAGCTTTAGAAATAAGAGATGCTTTGTTACAATTAGCAAAAACAAGTGAAGATCCTAAAACAAAAAGTGAAGCTGATTGTTTGGCAACATATGAGCTTGAAAGTTTTGAATTCTTGTTAAGCATGACTATTTGGTACAATATATTATTTGTCGTTAACTCTGTTAGTAAAAATTTACAATCAAAAGACATACAGATTGATGTTGCCATAGATCAACTAAAAGGTCTAATATCGTTTTTAAAAAAATATAGAGAAGATGGATTTACATCTGTTGACACCCCATTTTGCAACCCGTATTTAACTTCACATAAAGGGTAAAAAGGTAATTTTGTCTTGGAAATATGTATCTTGATTCTGGTCATTAGATCCTTAATCTCATTTCACTAAAATGATCTTGATGTTGTAACGATAAAATCGACTGGTCATAAGCCCTAATCGGACCACCAAATTGAAAGTTATCATCAAATCAAGTTTTAATGGCTGAGATGCACAATCACAAATTGAGTCCGACTATATGTGATTATGAACAATTGATTTCAATTGGTTATAAGTGTAATCAATTTAATATCAATGATGTGTCATAATTTGATTGGTTAGGACTACATTTTATGGTGAGGTTGCATACATCTAATTAATTAGATAGTTAAACATTAATTATTCAATGAGTAATTTGTGCAATTATCTTTTAATTAGAGTAAATTTGAAACAAATTAAGTCTGAAATTGGAGTGATTGGAACCATTTAATGTTAATTGGGAGCTAATTTGGGACCTATTAATGTTAAGTATGCTGAAACCATTTTCAAACAAATGACCTATGCTCACCATTTTATCGATATCTCTCAGAATGTTTTGATTCTGTGAATGAGGTTAATTTTCTCAGAAACTAGACATCTAGGGATTCAATTTGAGCACAAGAATGAGACAATTCCTATCATAATCGAGTCAGATATGATTTTTCGAAGTTGGCTCTACAGCCTGTTATAGTAGCTATGGGAAAACGGAATTTTGGCTTACTCCTCACTCCTATTAATCTTTCCATTTAATGCACCAGATTTTCCCAAGGCTCAAATGAGGTCTAGGTTCATGATTCTTTGTCAACCCTCATTAATGACCTTTCATTCATATTCCCTCTACCACTACTATATAAACCCTCCCTCTCTTTCATTCCAGAGCACACAAAAAAAATTCCTCTCTTCTCTCCTCTTGAGTTCTAGTGAAGTTGAGTAATCTTGTCATATCTTGGTCATCCTGAGACTTAAGGTATTGAGTGAGACTCACTCTCCCTCTCCTAGTTCTTCTTTTCTTCACCATTAGGACCTCCACCAAGAGTCTCCTTCTCCACCGTATGGATCTTGCATAAAGGTATAATCCATTTCCCTAACTTGTTTATTGTATTGCCATGATGAGAATTTAGGGTTAAAGCATGATAGTGATTATTTAAATTCTCTTGAATATGTTTGAATGTTCTTAAATGTTCTTATGTGGTCTTTACATATTCTTGATTGTTCATCACATGTTCATGCATATCACTAGTTTTGATCTTAAATCTACATCAAAAATATGAAAAACTTGTTTTTTTCATAATTCTTTCAAATCCTTGAATCTAGGTTATCACCATCTACACACATTCACTAGAATTTTGTTTTTCAAATCCAAATGCAATGTTTAATAAATTGAATTAGGGTTTATTACATGCACACACATTAAGTTCAACATGTAAATTAATTCACATATTAGATGATATGATATGATTGTTGGCCACCATAGTCTAGAAAACCAGTTTCACCGGGCAAAGTGGGTGCCTAACACCTTTTCACCTTGTAACATAGTCTCTAAACTTAGATCAAGGGTTAGTAGATCAAATGCTTATCTATGTAATTTTCAATTTTTAGATTGTAACTAGGAAACAAAGCCATATACTTTACTTTAGATTGTATCTAGGACCAAAGCCATGTAATTTTCCTATGATCAATGTAAATTCAAATTTCAAATTAATAAAATGAGGAATGTTTCAATTATGGTTTTCTTATTTTTCCAATAATTAAATAGGTGGCGACTCCATTGTAAAACCCTTAATCTAAAAGGGAAAATATAACTAGTCGAACCACTATTTTGAGAGGCAATAACATGATTCTACCCATTCACGTGGGTTTGGCACAACACACTCTAAAAAAGGGGGCTGGGGGCACGGTCTCTCACAGTGGCGACTCCGCTGAGGATATTGAGGGCTAGGCTTCAATTAGATTATGGTGGCCAACCATGTCATTGTTTGTTTTTTGTTTTTTTGTATATAACATGTCTAATATGTTATTATATTGCATGTCATGCATCATTTGCTTGAATGAAATTTATTTTATTTGTGTGCTAGCCCGAAAGCCCGGTAGTCTTAGTCGTGGATTGCGGTCTTCTTGAGACTCACATACCTAGCAGTGAACCTACCACCCACCGCAACAAGGATCATTATGGTTATGCCATGGTGGTTCATAGGGACAAACTATACCATTCAGGCCAACACAGTGCTCCTGGCGTCACAAGTTGGGAGGTACGACATCCTAGCTTGTGGGGATCTTTAACCTACCTTCTACCCATGTTGTAATGACCCATATAACCTACCTATAGGTCAGTCCATGTAAATTGCATTGCATTATGCATGTGTTTGGCCATTGTTTGAACCATGATGATCCCAAGTCCAATGCTTGAGCCAATCATAATTGTTTGAACCTTGTATGCTATGAATAAACTCAAGCCCAAAGGCCTATGATTGAACTCTACTTGGTATGGAAACCAAAAATTGTTTCTTGAATCACTCTAAGCCCAACACTTGAGCCCATCAAAGGTGTATACGCATGATCAACATCAAAGGCCAAAAGCTCACAAGATGCATGCCTTTCAAGTGCAAGCCCAAGCCATTTCAAGCAAATACCAAAAGATCATAATCAAGGTTCAAGTCTTTCAAATGCAAGCCCAAGCCATTTCATCATAATCAAGGTTCAAGCATACCAAACCTCCAGTATCCTAAATGGACCAAGAAGAAGCAAGTGGCCCAACTTTGCCTCACTCTACATTTGGTTTGCAACATTATGGTTAAGCTTAAAATTTGTTTGTTTATTCCATGTTTCTATGTTTCTTTGAATTCAAAATTTTCATGTAGCATTTAATGAGCTTTGTTCATGTATATATATATTAAGAAAAAAAAAACAAAAAACAAAATTCAAAAAAAAATTCCAAGATTTCTAAATCTTTCCCAAAAAAAAGAAAAAAGTCTTCAGACTAGGAGTATTGAGCCCTTAAGTCATAAAAAATAAAAAAATAAAATAAAAATTCTTTGAACTAGGGGCATTGGACCTCCTAATGATTTTTTCAAAAAGACCCATTTTTTTCTTTCAAAGATTTCAAGATTCTTTAAAGTCTTCTTTTCAAAATGGTACATGAGGATCCCTTGGACAAAACTTTTTCTAAATTAAGATGTTTAGAGGCTTGAACAATCAACTTGTACTAAGAAAGGGTTGATTTCATTTGATTCGTGTAAACATTTTTGCTAAATTACTTTGAATAAAAGAAGAAATGGTCTTATAAGGCAATCAAAGAAAATCTATCCATCAGAAAATTCAAAAGGCTCATGCACTCATTCCAAATTTCTGAAAACTTTTGTGTCTCCAATAGAGCATTCATACTTTTTCTTTTAAGAGGAATTTATTAAAAGAGCTCAAGTCACTGTGCCTACAAGTAAGCATTGCTAGGGATAGGAGGCCATCTTTGGTAAAACAAGATTATACCTTAATACCAAGAATGATCATTATCCATTGCTAGCCCATATGAGCCTTTAAACACTTATCATCTTTTCGCATGAACCTACTAAAATCTAAACCTAGGATGGGAAAATTCAAAGTATGCATGCTTAAGTCTCATGTTAAAGAGGAGTTGACCTTGAGCTTCGAAGCTAATTGATAAAGCTCTCCTAAAGAACATGAATGACAAGTAGAGAATTCATTAAGCTAAAGATAAGAGATCATTAAAGAAAAATGAGCTTCCACTCAATCAAGGAAAGAGAAATGAAATTCCATCAATGTGAGAGAAAGCAAAAAGTGCATCAAGTTTAAAGAACCTAAAATTCATCATGCCAAGAGGAATACAAGATTCATCTAAAAGAGAGTTCATTAATAAAGGAAAAGATTCATCAAGCATAGAAATGTGCAAGCACATCGAGGCAAGAAAGAAGTCTAGAGAGTGTATCAAAATGACTTGAGCTGAGGAAAATGAGGAAGACAAAAGATCTCCAAAAAAGTTCATTCAATTAAGAGATGAAAGGCAAAAAAAAAAAAAAAAAAAAATGAGCCCGCTAGATTGAAAAACCAAAAGGACGGTCTAGGCAAAAGTTAGGGCTAAGGAAAAGAGGAAGAAGAAAAGAAAAAAATTGGAAAATCCTATCAAGTTGGAAACTTGAAGATGCAACCTAAAAAGAGAAGAATTTTACAATATGAAAGTCTAGAGGTATGATTCAAGATGAATGAGCATAAAAACAAAGGTTAATACAAGTGATCAATGAAGACTAGTGGGAATATGATAAAGAAGAAATGAGAAAACTCCTTCAATACTTGATTTTTGAGTAATGCATACTTAGGGGAACATCATAAGGAATTTTGAGCCTTTTTATATCCTTCATTTCATAACCTAAACCCGCCCTACATTACAACCAATGAATAAGACCTCCTTGAAGTCTTGCTAATTGTAGGCTCATCTTAAACTCCAATAATATTTTTTTTTCTCTTGAATTAAAAAGGAAAAGTGCTTAAAATTGTCAAACCCCACAGGATGATATGTCCAAGGACAAAATTTCTCAAATTCTCAAATCCTCAAAATGACTCAAAAGAACTTCGAAATCTAGAGCACCCTTCTTGTTTGCACCCAACAATGTGATTTATAAATATTATCACATTTCATTTCTTGATTGCCTTTGGAGATTTAATTTGACGATGTTCAAAAAGATGAAGCAAATTTGATTACATGAGTTTAATGATCTTGATCCTTTCTAATCAAAGAGATTTTTTTGATTCTTAAACACTTTGATTTGCCAAAATGGTTGTTCAAAGGATAACCTCTTGTTTTTTTTTTTTAAAAAAAAAAATCCAAAAAAAAAAATCATTCTTTTTCAAAATCCAGTTCTCTTGAACCATGTCTTGACCTGATCCTCTATGAGAGAGGTACATAGGCAGCCTTTTAGAGGCTCGGTCCCAATCACCTAAACATCCTTGGAGAACAAAGTCAAAACAATGTGACAAAATTGTTTGGGTGCATGTTAGGTTAAGCCCATTTGTTTGCATCAAGCATGTTTAAACTTGGAGCATTGACTTATTTATATTGTGTGCAAGTTTTCATGTTTGCAGGAACCAAGGATGGTGGACCATGATCTTCTTTCACGTTCCCCAATGATTACAACATCAAATGAATTCAGTTTCAATCTAAGCATGGAATATGTCCCAAACTAGGGGCATTGGGTAAGTACTTCCAATTCATTTCAATGAATAAATCCATTACTAATTGAAATTATCTTTTATGCAGGAATTAAGTAAGGACTTATCCAGCAATTTGCATCAACTTCCAGCCAAAGTTAGTTCATTCAAAGGATAGGCTTTCCCAAAAAAAAAAAAAAATCATGAATAAATCTTCATCTCTTTTACTCCATCTCCATCTTCATTTTCATCTTCCTCACTTTTTGATAATGAACAAATCTTCAAATCTCAAAAAAAAAAAAAAAAAAAAAAAAAAAAATTAAAAAAAAAAGAAGAAGAAGAAGAAGAAGAAGAAGAAGAAATTTTCAACAAAAAAAAAAAAAAAAAGATTTCAATTTTGAAAAAAAAAAAAACAAAAAGCAAAAAAAATAAATAAAAATAAACAGAGAGAAGAAAAGAAAAGAGAGAATTTTCAAAAAGCCTTGGGACTAGAGGCATTGGGCTCATACTTCTTAGGTTACCATCAAAAAAAAAAATCATCAACCAAAACTTTCAAAAAAAAATGAAAATAAAAATCTCATCTATAAAAATTTTCAATTCCTTCAAAAAATTCAAGATTTCTAAAAGAAAAAAAAAAAAAAAATAGGATTTCCAAATTTTTCCCAAAAAAAAAAAAATCTTCATTAAATTCTTCTTCAAGAACATAAAGCTATGAGCTTCTCCCATATTCTCCAACGGTGCAACATCAAGTCAATTGTCCACCCTCAACATGGAAGATGTCCCAAACTAGGGGCATTCGCCAAGTATGCCAGTCTTTTCAATGAATAACTCCGTTACTAATTGAAAATATTTATTTTGCAGGTATTAGGGTAAAAGGCTCACAAACATCAGCATGAATAATGCCTCTCAAATCCTTCAGCCTCTAGGAAGCACGCCCAAACTTCAATCTATCAAACCTCTGGAAAGCACTTCCAAACTTCAAATCCACGGATCTCTGGGAAGCACGTCCAAAATTCAATTCCATTGGACCTCTGGGAAACACATCCAAACTCAAATCTATTGGACCTCTGGGAAGCACGTCCAAATTTCAAATCCATCAAACCTTTAGAAAGCACATCCAAACATCAATCCATCGGACCTCTGGGAAGCACGTCCAAAATCCAATTCCATCGGGCCTCTGGAAGCATGTCCAAAATCCAATTCCATCGGACCTCTAGAAGCACATCCAAACTCAAATCCATCGAACCTCTGGGAAGCACATCCAAACTTCAATCCATCGAACCTCTAGGAAGCACGTCCAAACTCAAATCCATCAGACCTCTGAGAAGCACGTCCAAATTCAAATTCATTGGACCTCTAGGAAGTACATCCAAACTTCAATCCATTGGACCTCTGGGAAGCACGTCTAAAATCTAATTCCATCGAACCTCTGGGAAGCACGTCCTATCTCCAATCCATCGAAACTTTGGGAAGCACATCCAAATTGAATTTCAATGGACCTCTGGGAAGCACGACCAAACTTCAACCCATCGAACCTCTGGGAAGCACGTCCAAATTCAAATTCATCGAACCTCTGGGAAGCACGTCCAAACTTCAATTCATCGGACCTCTGGGAAGTACGTCCAAAATCCAATTCCATCGGACCTATGGGAAGCACATCCAAACTCAAATCCATCAGACCTCTGAGAAGCACATCCAAATTCAATTTCAATGGACCTCTGGGAAGCACGTCGAAATTCAATTTCAATAGACCTCTAGGAAACACGTCCAAACATCAATCCATCGAACCTTTGGGAAGCACATCCAAAATCCAATTCCATCGGACCTCTGGGAAGCACGTCCAAACTCAAATCCATTGGACCTTTGAGAAGCACGTCCAAATTCAATTTCAATGGACCTTTAGGAAGCACGTCCAAACATCAATCTATCAGACCTCTGGGAAGCAGGTCCAAACTTCAATCCATTGGACCTCTGGGAAGCACATCCAAATTCACATCAGATCTCTGGGAAGCACGTCCAAAATTCAATCCATTGGACCTCTAGGAAACACGTCCAAATTCAAATCCATGGACCTCTGGGAAGCACGTCCAAAATTCAAACCATCGGACCTCTAAGAAGCACGTCTAAATTCGAATCCATCAGACCTCTAGGAAGCACATCCAAACTTCAATCCATGAACCTCTGAGAAGCACGTTCAAAACTCCAAATCAATCGACCCTCTAGGAAGCATGTCCGGAATCCTCATTTCGTCATAACCACTGGTAAGCATGTCTTTACTCATTTTTTTTTAACACAAAAAAAAAAAAAAAAAAAAAAAAAAAAAAAATTGCATGCATGAACTGTGTTTAGACCTGATCCTTCAATTAAGAGGTATGTAGGCAATCTCCCTTAACATTCGGTCCACATTTTGATCCATAACGTGACCATCTACATTTTTATCTAAATGCATCCTACATTCACCATGATTAAATACATATTGCAAAGTTAGGTGTCTCTTTCATACATTGACATTCGCTTTTCAAGCTCTGCCAATGAGGGGCATTCTGTTGACACCCCATTTTGCAACATGTATTTAACTTTACATGGAAGGTAAAAAGGTAATTTTGTCTTGGAAATATGTATCTTGACTCTGGCCATTAGATCCTTAATCTCATTTCACTAAAATGATTTTGATGTTGTAACGATAAAATCGACTAGTCATAAGCCCTAATTGGACCACCAGATTGAAAGTTATCATCAAATCAATTTTTAATGGCTGAGATGCACAATTACAAATTGAGTCCGACTATATGTGATTATGAACAATTGATTTCAATTGGTTATAAGTGTAATCAATTTAATATCAATGATGTGTCATAATTTGATTGGTTAGGACTACATTTTATGGTGAGGTTGCATACATTTAATTAATTAGATGGTTAAACATTAATTATTCAATGAGTAATTTGTACAATTATCTTTTAATTAGAGTAAATTTGAAACTAATTAAGTCTGAAATTGGAGTGATTGGAGCCATTTAATGTTAATTGGGAGCTAATTTGGGACCTATTAATGTTAATTGTGTTGAAACCATTATCAAATAAATGACATCTGCTCCCCATTTCATTGATATCTCTCAGAATGTTTTGAATCTGTGAATGAAGTTAATTTTCTCAGAAACTAGACATCCAGGGATTCAATTTGAACATAAGAACGAGACAATTCCTATCATAATCGAGTCAGATATGATTTTCCGAATTTGGCTCTACAAGCTGTTATAGCAGCTACAGGAAAACCGAATTTTGGCTTGCTCCTCACTTTTATCAATCTTTTCATTTAATGCACCAGATTTTCCCAAGGCTAAAATGAGGTCTAGGTTCATGATTCTTTGTCAACCCTCATTAATGCCCTTCCATTCATATTCTCTCCACCACTATTATATAAACCCTCCCTTTCCTTCATTCCAGAGCACACAAAAAAACCCCCTCTCTTCTCTCCTCTTGAGTTCTAGTGAAGTTAAGTAGTCTTGTCATATCTTGGTCTTCTTGAGACTCAAGGTATTGAGTGAAACTCACTCTCCCTCTCCTAGTTTTTCTTTTCTTCACCCTTAGGATCTCCACCAAGAGTCTTCTTCTCCACCGTATGGATCTTGCATAAAGGTATAATCCATTTCCCTAACTTGTTTATTGTGTTGCCATGATGAGAATTTAGGATTAAAGCATGATAGTGATTATTTAAATTCTCCTGAATATGTTCGAATGTTCTTAAATTTTCTTATGTGTTCTTTACATGTTCTTGGTTGTTCATCACATATTCATGCATATCACTAGTTTTGATCTTAAATTTACATCAAAAATATGGAAAACATGTTTGTTTCATAATTCTTTCAAATCCTTGAATCTAGGTTATCACCATCCACACACATTCACTAAAATTTTATTTTTCAAATCCAAATGCAATGTTTAATAAATTGAATTAAGGTTTATCACATGCACACACATTAAATTCAACATGTAAGTTGATTCATATATTAGATGATATGATATGATTGTTGGCCACTATAGTCTAGAAAACCAGTTTCACCAGGCAAGGTAGGTGCCTAACACCTTCCCACTTTGTAACATAGCCTCCAAACTTAGATCAAGGATTAGTAGATCAAATGTTTATCCATGTAATTTTCAATTTCTAGATTGTAACTAGGAAACGAAGTCATGTAGTTTACCTTAGATTGTATCTAGGACCAAAGCCATGTAATTTTCCTATGATCAATATAAATTCAAATTTCAAATTAATAAAATGACAAATGTTTCAATTATAGTTTTCTTATTTTTACAATAATTAAATAAGTGGCGACTCCATTATAAAACCCTTAATCTAAAAAGGAAAATATAACTAGTCGAACCACCATTTTGAGAGGTAATAACATGACTCCACCCATTCACGTGAGTTTGGCCCAACACACTCTAAAAAAGAGGACCGGGGGCGTGGTCTCTCACAACATTTGCTATGATTTCATCTAAAGTGATTGCAACCAAAATGGAAATAGAGCCTATATTTTGTGAAAAACGTATAATTCGTAGAAAGAAACAATTTGATGAGAATGCGAATGATGAGATAACACAATTTGCTGAAGAATCTTTTAGAATTAATTATTTTTTATATATAAAGTGGATCAAGCTATTTCATCAATTGAAAATAGGTTTGAACAATTTCAAATAAAAGAAGATATTTATTTTTATTTTTTAATTTGGAAAAACTAAAAGCACCAGATGATAATAGTTTGAAAAAATATTGTCTTAATCTCAAAAGTTTTCTCAAACATGATGTTTATTAGGATATTGATGGCTTAGATTTACTTTCAAAACTAATAGAAAGAAGTTATGCAAATAGATGAAAATACTCCAATTAATATACTCAATTATTTAAAAAGACTAGATTCTTTTTTTATAGGCCAAAAATATATTGACTCATTTGGTAAATTAATTAATTAATTATCCAAGTGAATTAATTAAATTCAATTACATGCAATAAGCGTGGTAGCACGAATAAATCATCAACTAAGTTAAATGCAATGAAAAATATATTTGACACAGGTGATTTGTTTACGAATGGGAAAAACTACCGAGGGAAAACCCCACAGGGTGAATTTAAGGTCACCACTCCTAGGATTCCACTATTATCAAAAAAATTGGTTACAAGTAAAAAGAATCCCAGTACCTAATACCAACCTGCAGTTAAATCCTTACCCCAATACCCAATTGGACTTGTAATGTAGCGGCAATCTTTCCGTTCAATGCATGAATCCTAGTATGTGACTAACCAATAATGTACGGATCCCAGTACGTGACTAACAAACCTGTTAGGATTAGTGTCCTTAAATCCCACTATGTATGACATTATGTATGACTTAATGTTGTGATCAATAAATTTATTTTATTATTCTCTAAAATAATGGTAACATGAATATTGGACATTGTCATATAGTCCATGAGATACATAGTATATGATTTATGTGATTTAGTCACAGAAGATATAGATCACAAGTTTTTTGTAAACTTAGAATTATAGTTCATAGTCGGTGATGAAATTGGGCATTTCATCTGTGAAGACTATAACATATCAACTAAGATGATTTGTATTGATTATGGAAGTGGAGAATTCTAGTTGGTATGTTGATATGTTTTAAGAGTTAAGACATATTGAACTGCACTGCTGTGAGATTTATTATTCTCCTAACGACTGTCAAATGAATAATAAATCTCATGAATTCTATTTACATGAACTCTTAATCCTGAGAGAATAATGGACCTGGTATATTGAGCAGCCACATTTAGTGTTGATGGAACATATATTCTCAAGATGGAATTCATAATCTCTTAACAAAGATATAAAATATTCCCTTTAAATAAGTTTAATGGGTTTGGTTATTCAGAGTGTTAGGCCTAATTACTTTAGTAAGAAGTTACTAAAGTATATATTTATGAAATTGGATATCATAAATATATGATTAATAACTTAAAAGATTAAACCGGGTACTTAATAATTAAGATTTAGTAATCTTCAAAGTGGTAGTCTATATTCATGACTTTATATTACTACGAATATTTTATAAAGTGGTTGCATGTACAATAAAGTCTTGGGATATAATTTATTAATAAGGCCTAGAGTGCAATTATATTTATATTTATATTTATATAGTGGTATTACATATAATTAATGGTAACTTTAAACTTGTCAAGAGTTGATAGAAAAGCCCAAGGCCCATTGGAGCTAGAGTCTTATTTATTCCCTTTTGGTCCCACTCCAAGCCACATACTAAAACCCAATTAGAATGACCCAAAAAGCTAGCCCAATTAAATAATTAGTTATAAAGAGAGAAATATACAGATTTTTATAAGTGTTGAACAAGGAATGAAATGGTGTGTATGTAAGTGTAAGCCACTCTCTTATTCTCCCATGGGAACTGATTGAGAGATCACATTTCTTGGGTGTAAAGTGGAATTGGAGTGAAGATTAAAAGTGTTCCTAAGTACTTTTGATCTTTGGTTTTAAATTTCACCGCACCAAGGTACGCTCTCTTATTTTTGAATTCTGAAATTTACATAGTACATGTTAATGATTGCGAATGAAGTAGATCCGTTAATTTTCCGCAGTGTATGTTTTGTATGCGATACAAACATTATTTATCTTGCAAAACCAACTTAAGGAAGATATTGGCTGCAAAGTTCTTTAGTCCATCCAACAATGAAGATCAGGAAGCTCTTTGGTTACAAAACCCTTGGCGCAAAGACGCAATAGCTTCTAAAGAGAATATAATGAACTAGGGCAAATTGTCTCCAGTCACAATATGCATGTAACAACAAGTGCAACAACCTCATGATAGCCTTTAAAATAATCCTTATATATGTCTAAGGTTGTGAGAAAAAAAAAACCTTACACAAATATTCATAGATATAGGTGAAATCATATCTGAAAATTCTAATTTCGTAATTCTCGATAGATTCAGCTTCTATTGAGCTTCAACATTAAATCTCAATAGAAAGGATTTTGTCGAGATATCTATCGAGCTTTACTGAACAGAACTTCTTCACTTGTTTCTTGGTCAAACTTGTATGGCTTCAATACTAAACTAGAACACTTGTTTCTTGAAGTACTAAACCCATCCTAGATCTGCCCAATTACAAGTAAAGTGCGTTTTGTCAAAAGATTAGCCAATTTACATAACATATGTCTCTAACAATCTCACATATGTCCTAACAATCTCCCCCTTTGGAAATCTGTGACAAAACCACAACAAACAAATGAATCATGAGAGAAGCCTTAAATCACTTAACTCGTAATCACTTGTTGAATTACAAACAAATATAACCCTAACACAAACTTTTGAAAAACTTTGCAAGAAGAGGGCTCATGGCATGATAGATTTTCACAACTTGTATTTTTGAAACACTTTAAAGAAAAATCATCAAGGAATCTTAGTATGAAACAAAAATAAAGATTGTATAAATAAAGAAACATGTGTATAAAGAGAGAAAAGAAATAACACATGGAGAGATAGGTGAAGAACAACATACATCATCATATGTATATATATATATATATGAAAATAAATACAATATGAAGCAATTGAAGAACAGATGAAAATGTATGTAAATTGTCCGGTTTCTACAAGTCTGAAGAGCTAAGAATTGCCAAGTAGACCAATTGGCAAAAATGGCTTCGTCAAAAGAATTTGACCAGATCAACCAAACAAGAGTAGAAATTCAAATGAAGCCAAGCATTGAAGAGATGAATATCCTTCTTGAACGGTTTTAAATCCCTTAGAACACAACCAGATTGGTTAGCCCAGATTTTTACTTAGTTAAATTATGCAATTCTATGTTAAAGCAATCAAATAATCATATCAAAATAATAAAGCAGCGGAATAATAAAAGACACAATGATATGATCACTCAGGAAACCACACGGTAAAAACCTGGGAAGGATTTGACCTAGCTATCCTCAAGGTAAACCTGAATCCACTATGCGAAAGAATCGAAGTTCATACAGAAGGACTACAAGCTCCCCGCTTGACTTCCTAATGCTACCCACCGGTAGAACTTACTGACACGACCACGTGCAAGCTCCGAATCTACGGACTCCTTCTTTCTTGAATTTTTCAATCAGCTACAAGCACCCACGCTTGATATTATTTAAGTTCTTGAATTTGCAACTAAATGATCATCAAGGTTTTGATAATATCTACACCTTGAAAATCCTAAGCTTTGTGTAAAGGAAAGCTCCTCAAAGATCTCACAAGAGATTTACACAAAACAGCAATATAAGCAACAAAGGCTTAGAGAGGTTTGGGTACAAAATCCTAGATACAAAAGAGGCACACTCTTCTCTCTCTCAAAAGTCCCAAAAACGTTCTAGGGTTTTCCTTATATATAGGAGTGTTTTACTTGAACCCCAAGACGTTTAAATAGAGTTTGGGCTGAACTGGAACTCTGCAGAAAAATAAATCTGTACGTGGTTCGATCGATCGAGTCTAATTTTCGATCGATCGAGCCTTACAGATTTAGTCTAATAAATCTACAATCACTCGATTCCAATTTTACAAATAAACATACTTAGAGCAAGCCTAAACAAGACTAAACATATTGTTTTGATCATGATTTGCCAACATTACACATTAGAGTTCTAAATACATAAAATCCTAAACCTTTAGAACCTAACACTTCCAATTCAACCAACCAATGACTAGACAACTCTAACAATCGACTACTCAAGGAATGAGAATTTGTTGAGCAATCCTCAAGAAGCGAGGAAGACAAAGGGCACATGGGGGCACTGTCATGCATATACGGGTTGCATGGTTTGGGAGTCTCCACTTGGTTTAGGCCCAAACCACCAAAATGAAGGTTTGCTTATTAAAGTCTAAGTCTAGAGTTAAGGTATGGGAATAGGAATGTGTTAGGCACCAAACCCCACTCAGCCTGTGGGTTGGTCTTTACTAAATTGTTAGGCCATATTTAAGTAAGGAAAATATTAACAAAGCCCAAAGTCTAATCATGCAATTATCAAAATTAAAACACACAAGACAAATATAAGATTAAAAAATAATATAAAAGGAAACAGTTTCTTGTGATTAAAAGCCTCCTCTTCTTATTATTTTGTTTGTTTTTTGTTTTTCTGTTTCTTTGTTTTTGCTTCCGGATCTGGGTTTTGGGTGGTCGATAATGGTTGAATAGGTTTTGGTGGTCTTTGGTGGCGTTTTAGGGGTGTTGATGGTTTGGTTAGCTTGCCTGTGGTGTTGGATTTGTTAGGTTGCTAGCTTTTTTTCTTTTTTCCTTTTTTTTTTTTTTTTTTTTACAGATTCCCCCCCCCCCCCCCCTGCAAATCAAGGTTTTTTTTAGCCAACTTGAGTTTGTGTTTAATTTTTTTTGTTTCTAATTAAAGGAATTTGAGAATTTTAGTTTAGGTTGGTGAGAATTTTAAAAGGAACCAAACAAAGGAAAATAATTTTCATAGCATTTTCTTGTACACAATCAAACTTGGTAAAATATTTTATAATGAAAATGTTTCACAAAAAATATTTTCAACGTAAAATATTTTATATTTACAAATATTTTTCTTCAAAATAAATGGAAAGTAATATGTAAAAGCACTAGCCCAAAACTCACTCATAATACATAATTTTTTTTAAAAAAAAATACTTCTATTAAAAGAAGTTTAGATTTTCAATCAAACATTACCTACTTCATTAGATCTTTGTAAATATGTAAAGACAAGTGTGGTTCTTTTAAAAGCCAAACTTGTTATTAGTTAGTTTTCATTAGTTCACATGAGTTATTTTTAAACTCGAACTTGTTATTAGTTAATTTTCTTTAACATTAATAGCACCACTTCAATCCACCATTCCCATGCATAAGTGTGGGTTACATACTAGTACTAATAAAGAACCGATTGATTCATATGATGTGATATTTTCTGGATTTTAAGATTTAGTAGATACCAATTAGGGCACATTTGGTACACTAAATACAGATTACGGCAAGAATAATAATCTTCATTACTGGCAATAAAATGTATTGTAATGGAATATATAAACATATTCATACATTTGGTTGTAAGTTGTAACATTAAAATAAAACTTAACTTTTATATTTATAAATTATATTACCTAAATAAATAAATAAAATTTAATTTGAGAGAGAATGTTTTTTTTTTTTTAAGTAATTGTTATGAACATACGGAAAGTTTAAATATTTAGAAATTTATTATTTTTAGAAATAATTACATCTACTAAGGAATATCAATTACAACTCTTTTAGAAAGTCATAATTATTCTTATTTTGAAGAATAACAATTCATAATGAATGACTATTCCCTGGAATAAAAATATAACCAAACTACATAATAATTTTTCCTAGGAATAATTATTATATATTACAATATCTATTACAATTTACCAAACATGCCTATAAGAAAAATAATATAGTATAAAATAGATTATCTATTAATAATTTCAGTAGGTATTTGTGAATATTTGATGTCAAGTGGGCTCCTTTTGAAAGATAGGCCTCTATAAATTAGTTCATTATTTTTTAGATATTAATAAAGAAACAATCTAACTTATATGATGTGATATTTTACGAATTTTAAAATTTTAGTAGTGTGATTCATCAAATTATGCATTACATACACCAAAAGGTCATATTTGTGATTTTTCACCCAAAAAAAAAAAAAAAAGTTAAATTTGTAGGAGAAGATCACCTTCCATTGAATCCTCTAATTCCCTAAGTTTTTTTTTTTAGTAAATATAAATCATGTAACCATAGTTATTAAACCTGGTCTAAACATTAACCCAATCTATGAGCTGGGTTACTAGGTCAATGATTCAACCAGTGGATCACTAGTCAAACCGCAAGGTCAAATAAAAAATTTTTAAAAATAAATATACAAAAATAAGTATGAGAAATTATAACATAAATATATAAATTTAAAAAATAGGCATATGCCTAAATTAAACTGCCCAATTGGCCATTATAATTCAAAATCAAGGTTCACAATAACAAACTAGCCTTTTGATAGGATGAGAGCCTTGGAGGTGAGTAGAAAAACAAAGAAGAACATTTTTTTTTTTAATTCTTTAGGTTTTTTTCCTCTTTTTAAATTATCATATTATGACACATTAAATAGTAAATAAATCAATAAAATAGACTTATAGATGTAATTTTACAAATTTTAGAAGCCCAACTAGGTGATAAAACCTATACAGATTACATACGTCGCCACAAAATTGCCAAAATTGACCAAGCCTTGTGAATAAATGGTCCATTTAATCACTTGAACTAGTTTAGGTGTCGAGTTTCCAATCAGAATGGTCAAATCAGTCCAAGTTTAACAACCATGCATTCATGTGATGTTGAAAAATCATAAAAATGCTAGATGTGCAATATAATTGAACAGTTTTTAAACCCCTTAACACAACCGGATTAACCTAATTAATTAGCCAAGTGATTACTTAGTCCAAATTTCAGATCTAGGTTATCACAAACAAACAATCATATCATGTAAATAGCAGCAGAAATATAAATAACACAAAGATATGATGACCCAGAAAAACTAAACCGGTAAAAAACCTAGAGAGGATTTAACCTAGCTATCCTCAAGGTAAAAAGCAAATCCATTAGAAAGAATCGAAGTTCATACAATAAGACTTACAAGCCCCCATGCTCGACTTCTTATTGCTACCCACCAGTAGAACTTACTGACACGACCACGTGCAAGCTCCAAGACCATGGACTCCTTCTTTCTTTGGCCTTTGCA